>OX453273.1:10031745-10436745 GCA_949710005.1 Ricordea florida | reverse complement strand
ACTACATTTACCTCTTCGGGCCCAAGTTTACACTTCGCACTGACTACAAACCATTCAACGTTGGTCCCACTGCGAAATTGAGTTGACGCCCTGTTTAGACTACCGCTTAACTACCACAGAGATGCGAGTGTTGAGGATAAGGTGTTCCATGTAGCTGCCCAGCAACTGAGCAGACACCCAGTCTCTCCCTCCGAGATTGCTAGGGAAACGTCCAGAAACCCAACAATGGCAAAGGCACTAGTGAGCTTAAGCACGCTCGTTTTTGAGACGCGGACGGCAACCGGAAATGAGCTGTTTTCCCTTTTAACTTGTCTTCACACAACTACATTTACATTGACTAGTATCTTTTCTCCATTAGAGATGATAACTATAAAAATCTGGGAGATATCACTGTCCTGGCACGTGAAATGTTCTTTTCCGGTTGCCGTCCGCGTCTCAAAAACGCGCGTGCTTAAGCTCCCTATTGTCACTTACCCAGGACGGTTGGCCTGTCAACTTCTGCCCTGCTCTTGAGCTTAAGCCCTACTTCACTCGCAAGCTCGAACTTACAGTTGAACGGGCTGTTTAATGTGGGGTTTGAGGACCATCATACCTCCTACTCTGTAGCAGTCAGTTGGGCGAATTACACAGGGTTCACCCAGGAATCGCACGTGTGAAGGCAAATGCCCGCAATTATGTGTGGTGGTCAGGGATTGACAGCGACATGGAGGAGACAGCTCGCAAATGTCAGCAGTGCCTTAAAACTAGGAAGGCTCCTCCAGTTGCACCTCTGTTTTCTTGGTCATGGCCTACAGCCCCATGGCAGCGAGTACACGTGGATTTCGCTACCTATCAATCCAACGATGGTGCTCACTCAAAGTGGCCTGAGGAAGTTGGGCCCATGAAGACAACCACGGCAGAAGCCACCTCATGCATAGCATCTTCGCAAGATATGGGCTCCCTAATCAAGTTGTTAGTACCAGGAATCTCTGCAGCAAAATGGCATCCAGAAAATATTGGTCTCTCCCTACCATCCTTCATGCAATGATTTAGCTGAACGTTTTGTGTAGACCTTCAAGTAGGCGTTGGAGTCCTCCGCATCTGATCCATCATGTTCTCTGAAGCAGCGGATCTGCAACTTCCTGCCGTCCTACTGAAGCACTCCCCACTCCACAATTGGGTCGTCCCCCACTAAGCTGTTCCGACAGAGAGAATTGCGAACGCGGCTGTCCCAAGTGAGACCGGATCTCACCAGTCATGTGCTCGGCCAGCAAAGCAAGATGAAAATGCACCATGAAAAGCGTGCCAAGTTCCGGGAAATGGCTGTGGGTGACAGAGTTCTTGCTCGTGACCATCTGTCTAGTCAGACGTGCAAACCTGAAATAGTGCGACAACACTCCTCACCGTACTCTTACCAAGTCCAGTTAGATGATGGGCGAATCTGGAGGTGTCATGTGGATGATGTCTTACAAAACAGTCCCACCTTAAGACGGTTGATTAGCCTAGGCTATTTGCGGGCAGAGGATGTCTGTGTGTTTCATTGTCTCTGATGAAATTTGAATTTCTATCTTTAGATTTTTAGATTTTGAGTTCGTAATATACCCGTATACTCACAACATGACCAGCTCCCAGTTGGCTTGATAGCTTAGTTGGTAGAGCACTGCACTGGTATCGCAGAGGTCATGGGTTCGAATCCCGTTCAGGCCGGAGTTGTTGTTTTTTTTTTTTTTTTCAGGCTTTAATATCACAGCTACTTAAGTTGTGTACATAACTGCGATGATCAATCAATGTCATTACATATTACTCCGCAGTTCAAATATATGGTCTTTCATACATATTCACTTGCATGTTTTATACTAATAGCCACACTTATGGTTTATGGCTTTATGGCTGAGAGATATTCATTTAACTAGAGATTTTCATTTACCTAAATTTAACACTGTTTCGTATGGAAAACATTCAATTCGATACATAGGCCCAAAACTGTGGAGCAAACTAACAAATAAAGTAAACGTCACTTCAAGGTTACCGTACACTGCATTAATCAACACTACGCTCAATTGCAAGACATACACACTGAACTGTGCGCTACAACCACACAACATGGATAAACCTAACTAAACTGCAATTAATCTTCACCACACATCATTGAACGAGACTATGTGCTCACTACACTATATATTCAGGGACATGGTTACAATGCACTATACCAGTATGTTGCACCACATTAAGCGAAACTTCATATACACACGGTCATTCAACACAAATCTACTTTAAACTGCAGCACACTTCATTGCATTATACCATTGATATAATAGGTACACGCTGCACTATACACTACACGGTTACACTATACTACACACTAAGCACACTACATTATGCGATGCTCCACTTGAGGGTGGGGGGGGGAAGGAATAATCGTGTGTTTATTATCCTATTATTCCTGCTAGGAAATTTTCGCTATTCCAAAATCCACTAAAAAAGAACTCATTATTCCGTTGAAAAATCTGTACACTACACTACTTCACTAAACTACATAGGGCGATACAATCTATATATAGGGAGCCCATCAATAGGACTCTTTATGGGCTCCTGGCTTTATATAAAAGAAACTGTATTACCTTTTTAACGGTGGCGATTCAAATGATTCTAGTGCATGCTATTTCTTTCTAGACGGGACAGGTTTTTCATTCCCTCATCATCATCATCATCAATATCAGTCATTATCCTTTCTTTTTTTTTTAAATAGCTGGTTCCACGAGCCAGCGAGATAAAGCAAATCCTGCATTCTGATTGGCTACTAGAGCTGGCAAGTTGGACTAAACTTCGTCTCTGTCAATGAAAGCGCAAAAACGAACTCGGCCAATATGCAGCCATCTTAACCTCACGCTTGGTCAATACGGGGGGTGGGGGGGGGGGCAATAACGCCCGCTCACCATTTATCCTGAGGCTCTCTTCATTGCGCGCCAGCAGAGAGACTGAACAGACTAGCTACTGTCAATACCACTGTGCCACCTTTACAGGCAATATCGTGTAAGACCTGGTATTCTTGGATTGAAGAAATTTTGCAGAATGCTGTAAGGTGTAGAATTTGGAACATAAGTAGAATCTTTCTGTAGTTTTCGAGTCAAAACAAAGGTGGAAAAAAGGAGAGGCGATCACAGGAGACCGTCTTCCGTAAAGATCATAGGGACTCCCCCAGGGGCGTTGCATTTTGTGGCATGGAGAATGATGCCACAATCAATGAACTGTCGTTCTCTCACCTGAGAGAACCACTCCCATTCGTTTCTATCATTTAAATACAAATCCCGTATAAGTGAATGTTCTGATATCGTTTCAAAAGAATTTTGTTATACGTTACGTGGAATGTCACGTTTTTGCGTTTTATGACGTCAGCGCTCAGCCAAGTGAGATGCCGCGACACAAAAGAAGTTTTCAAGTAAACATTGGCGCTTATATCGGAGTAATTGTTTGCTTTTGGATTCTTTGAAATCAGCGTACAGCTTTTAGGAATTTTCTTCCTCATTTGCATGCTATCAACAATATAGCCCAAACTGTATAGAGTTTTAATGGGCGCCAATTTTCAATCACAGAAGTATCACCCGAACAGATAAATTGAGTATCGATATTTTGTTTAAGAGGCTCTTAACGATCCGTGCCCGGAATTGAAGTCATTACTTCATTACTTAAATGGACAAAGGACATCGTTGTCTGCGACTTTGGAAGTGACTTAATTTGAGAGCAGCTTGGATGTTTTTAAACCAAATACGGCCAACGCAAACTGTGTAAAGCTTACGACTGACCTTAATTTGATAGAAGTCGCAACGAATCTTTATTTTATGATGTTACTTAATTGATATAGGTGCTGTTTACCTTCGTCACTTTGTCTCACGGCAAGGGTCTACGGCAAGCAAAGATGTCCCTTCAGGTTGAGGTCTTTTGTGTAAATCTATTGTACGTAGTTTGAGAGGGTGTATGGAGTCCCGTACATCTCCCCGGTATATCTGGTCTGGCTTTCAGACCCTCATACTTTGGTCCCCAACAATTTAATTAGAAATCTCGCAACAACAATGGCTGAAAATGAAGCACTTGGCGAAGAGATCGACAATAACAGGAATACCAGTGTTACAATATTGGTTGAAAGCGAGAAGCCGGTTGCTAACGACGACACAGCGGAACAGAAATCGCGATCTTCGTCGTGTGCGTGGTCGGCTCGAAATTCCATCCCGAGTCTTCAACGGACACGGGAAAAATTCCGGAGTTTGAAGCGGCGAACATCTGTTGAGAATTTTGGACAGTTTGGATTCCTTGTTCCGGCTTTGGCGTTATTTCCCCAAGCTGACGGGGTAGGTATTTAACTTAATTGGTGTCATGAATTTATAGTGCCACATTTAACACTCGCCAAGACCATTACTAAATTATTAATAAACGTGAAAACTATTCAACCTCAGATGAAAGTAAAACACTGGAGTAGGAAACTTCTCAGCTGGCTTTTATTTTATTTGTGTTACTTTTGAGTTCCTTAATTAGGACAGTTTTATCATTTGTTATTGTTTCAGTGTTGTACCATGATATTCTTGTATATAAAGTGAAGAAATTGTGTCACATATCACGAAACTATAAGCTCTTTGAATGAATAAGATGGCACTGCTTAATAAATTGCTTGGTCGACCTTTTTGTTTTTGGACGTTTTTGATTCAAGCTGTAAAACGGATTTTTCCCTTAGCTTGAGCTTTATCACAAAATTTAGTTCATGGTCTTTTTAAAGTAGTTGTGCATAATTAATTTGGTTAATCATTAATAAACTATAAATGATGGGCATATTCAATCAATTTTTTCAATTCTTGGACACCTTTGAGTTTTGGATGTCTAGAATAATTAATGTTCTTTTAAATCTTTCATTTCTTTGGAAGCCGAAACAATTGACAATGTAATTAAAATATAGTAAATAAATTATCACAGTATTGTTAACAAAAGTATCAATCTTGTGTCATTTGTAGTCTTTATATTTCAATTTTATATTCCTCATCCTTGTTATGAAACATTTTAATTCTTAAGTTAAACGGAAAGCAAGCACAAAAATGACTCCAGGTTATGGAATTTAAAACAAAACTTAATATGCCCATTGCTTTTAAGGAAAGCACATAAATTTTATTTATGTCCTATCAATCTGGGTAAGGACACATAAATGCACACAAGAGCTGCAGGATGCCCACTTGGCAGAGTAGCTAAGAGAGCACTCTAGATAAGGAACCTTGGTGTGAATGGTGCTTTCGATTTAATTCCAAAAACTTTCTACTTTTACCCTCCAGGCCCATCCCCTTAAAGGAGATCCTAGTCCTTCATGGGGCTTTAATTAACCCCAGCACTCTATCACTGGGACCCAATTACAGATATGCATACACTCTGTTAAAGAAAAGCAATTTGGATTCAATGTCATTCATTGTTGTTGTTGTTTTTTCTTTTTTTACCTGTGTACAGACTGATGCACTCACACAACAGTTTGGTGATCTCCAAGGAGTTCATAGAGAACTCAAGTTAGCAGCAGCTCATATTGATGATGCCCTGAAAGGAAGGTACGACATATTCAGCTTCTTTTTGCTGTCAGGTGAATGTACTGCAGATTCCTGGGAATTTGCCTTGTGTCTTCCCAGTAGTAGATCACAAATGTGAACAAAGATGTAACAATGTGTTTGGTTTTGACAAGTGGCTCAGCCTTGTGAAATGCCTGCATATATCATGGCTTAATAGATTAACCATGGATAAAATATACCCATGATATAGGTATAGAATACCCATGGATAAAATATACCCATCAAAATATGGGTATAGAATAACCATGGATAAATATGCCCATTTATATGGGTATAGAATAATCATGGTTAAAATATACCCATAGTATGGTTATATAGACTAAAGATTGTGAAGTGCCTGAGCAGTATAAAGTGCAAAAGGCTCTTAAGGTAACTGTCCATTATCGTATTATAGTGCCCTCAGTGTCTGTATTTATTTCCTCTACCTGTTATTGATTACAAAAATAATTTTCATATGCTAGGGGAAGCTATGGAAAGGCCCGCTCATACTTTAAACCAAGGCTTGCTCAAAGGTATGGAACTACCAGTTGAATTTACTTATCGTATGATGATACATGTACAATGCATGTCTGGTTTGTCAGTTTCCCTAAAACAAGTATCAAGCATCAGGAAACTTAATCTTTTTTTTTTTTTTCACTAGGCGTTTTAATGCTCAAATGGCATTAATTAAAATGTAAGAGTAATAAACTTTATCTTTGCAGATGTTTTGACATTTTGGACAACCCTTGGTTTCGGCGACTGATTATCTGTAACACATTGATGCATTCATTTCTTATATTCTTTGAACCTCCAACCATTCCTGTGCTAAGGTAAGACTCTTTCTTCAAATATTGGTGTCCCTGTATAGGAACCTTCTGTCAATTCCTCGTATGACATATTTTGTCCTTGTATCCTCATTGAGCTTAAAACAATCCAACATGGTAATGGGTTGTAACAATTGCCTGTATTTATTTATTTTCTTTCTGCAGAGTCCACCCAATTGTTTTGATCCTGAATCTATTCTGCATATTGCTGTATATTTCTGACCTTGTGGTGCTTATAATTTTCCTGACATGGCCTGTTTTCTGGTCTAGAAATGCAGAGGGAGGCTGGTGGAATGGGTAAGCAATATTAATTTTGATGCACAAGTCACAGATATTATTTGGTATCTGCACTTGTTAGCAGCTTCCAAGTTTCATGCAGGTGTCTGTCTAAGTTTTTCTTCATGTTATGTTAACCCACAAAGCACAGGTCTACAGTCTCTAGGTAGTCTTCAAACGTACATGAGTAGTTCACAAACAATACACAAATCTGCAAAAACCATGTATATGTTGTAGGTTAAAATGAATTTCAGGTCAAAATGGTTCGAAACTAGTTTGATTTGTTTTTTTGTTTTTCCTTTGTTTCAGATTATTGGAGGATTATGGAAATTAATCTGAAACAAAGGGAAAAAATCAAACTAGTCTGGAACCATTTTGACCTGAACTCTATTTTAACCTATAACATGTATTATCTGCATACAGTGCTGAGGTTATCTGCAGACAGCACACAGGTTGTCTGCAGACATTGCAAAGGTTGTCTGCAGACTGTCGGGCTGTTTGCAGACAGTGCTTAGGATCTCTGCAGACACTGCACAGGTTGTCTGCTGACAATACTCAGGTTGTCTGCAAACACTACGTACATGGGTTGTGTACAGACAGTACACAGGCTGTCTGTAGAGAGTAGACAGTGCACAGACTGTCTGCAGGTTGTGTTGTTGGGAACTGACAGTAGACAGGTTTTCTGCAGACAGTGCACAGGTGTCCTGCCGATAGTGCACAGGTTATCTGCAGAAAGTGCACAGCTTGTCTATAGACAGTGAAAAGGTTGTCTGCAGACAGTGCACAGGTTGTCTGCAGACAGTGCACTGGATGTCTGCAGACAGTGCACTGGATGTCTGCAGACAGTGCACTGGATGTCTGCAGACAGTGCACTGGATGTCTGCTGACAGTGCACAAGTTTTCTGCAGACTGTATACAGGTTGTCTGCAGATCGTAGAGAGGTTGTCTGCAGAGAGTGCACAGAATGTCTGCTGACATTGCACAGGTTATCTGCAGACAGCACACAGGTTGTCTGCAGACATTGCAAAGGTTGTCTGCAGACCTTAGACAGGGTTGTCTGCACACCATAGATGTATCTACAGATGGTGCACAGGTTGTCTGAAGACAGTGCACAGGTTGTTTGCAGACAGTGCCCAGATTGCCCAAAGACACTTAGATAAGTTGTGTGCAGACAGTGCATAGGTTTTCTGAAGACATGAGTCAAGTTGTCTGCAGAAACCTTTTTAGGTTGTCTGGAGACAGTACACAGGTTGCCTACCGCAGACAGTGATTAATATTGTCCACAGGCAGGGCAATCGGTTGTCTGCACAGGTTTTCTGCAGACAGGCTATCTGCAGAAAGTGCGCAGCTTGTCTGTAGACAGTGCAAGGTTTGTCTGCAGACAGTGCACAGGTTATCTGCAGACAGTGCATAAGTTGTCTGCAGACAGTGCTTTATAATGTTGTCCACAGGCAGGGCAATCGGTTGTTTGAAGACAGTGTACTGTGTCTTCAGACAGTACATAGGTTATCTCTTGGTAAGCAGGTTGTCTGAAAACAGGACAGGGGTTGCCTGCAGACAGTACATTGGACTTTTGAAGACAATGCACTAGCTGTGTATCTGGAGACAGTACATAGGTTGTCTAAGAATAGTGCATTGCTTGTCTTGAGACAGTACACAGTACACTTATGACCAGTGTGGAGATAAATTGTAGACAATAAAAAATGTTAGCAGACAGACCTCATGATCAATTAATGTTATTACAGACCTCATAATGCTGCATATAAATTTATTTTAAACAGACAATGTAGGAGTTACTTATAAACTTTTAGATAATGTATAAGAAACCGGCCGCAAGTGCTTGAGAAGTGTTGTATCAGAATAGTCAAACAGCATAGGGTATTTAAACAATACTGCAAGTCTACGTAATGTTGCATTATCATATTATTTGAAGGTAGCAAATGATTATATACAATAGCGATTTTCTCTTTGCATTTTTGAATTCTCCCTTATCTTTTTTTTTTCCTTCTAGGGTAGAATTTGTGCTTGTCTGCTGTTACTCTGTGGATTTTATTTTGTTATTGGCATCTAAATTGTCTGGTTTGGTGAGTTTGAATCGAGTGGTACTTGATTATTTATATAAGTATTTTTCCCCATTACTCATGCTGGCCAGGTAGCAGCCATAATTGAGCCCACAAAGAAGTAGGATCAGGAATCACAGTGAATCTCCTAAGATCAACAAATGTTAGCGGCATTGGATTTGGTATTTCCAATCCTGTTGGAATCAGGAAACTGATACAATTTTTCAATGAAAAACTAGGTGTCACAGAACTTCATGATTCATTCTCCTGAGTGTCTTACATTTCCTTTTATTATAGTTTAAAGGATTAAGTGTTTGATTAAGTCAGCATTCTAGTTTGATAACTTCCTCAGTTCTTATCACTTTTTGACATACAAAGCATTGCTGTTGTAAGACAAAATTTGAAAGTGGAAAGGGTACATTCACCTCTGAATTTAAGTACATGATGTATGTAATCCCTCATTCCGTTTGCAGTGTAGAAATTGGCTTACTAGTGAAGTTGTTATTAAATACCTTGAACTTTTTTTCCATTGGTGACTTGTTATTAAGCAAAACAACATTATTATTCCTTTCAATGCCACTGGGTAGTGGTCATTATCTAATTCATGCACACCCTAACAACTTCATAGATAGGAACTGCTATGCCGCCACTTTCAGGTACAGTACTCACGATAACTTATGGTTTCTTTCTCTCTCCACAGTACATACCTCAAGTATTTAGATCCCTAAGATTGGCCCTTATTTTATGCAAAGTCAAGAATATTAGGCATATTTTCAATGTAAGTATCCAAAGGCAACTATGATTATCGTATTTATTTTTTGATGAGATTGAAGGTGAGCTGTGGTTTTGAGCATTAACACTTCATCAGATCAAAGGGCTAATTAACACTAAAAATGTCAGGTCCCCTTCAATCATACAGAGATACAACTTACATCATCAAATCTTTAGATAACCTATTTTGGTTGATTTCTGAAACAAAAGGATTTATGGGCTTCATATTTTAATTTCCTTATTTTGCAGGTATTGATTACAATTGGATTCAAACTCTCTAAGGTCTGGAATTCTGAAGACTATTACCTATAAATTATTATGAAATTACCAATAATTATTGATTTTGAATTATCATAATAAAGCATAATTTATAATTGTAAGAAACACAGCATTGTTGAATTAAGCAATCAAAAATTTTGTGGGATTTGCTTGATGATATGGCTGTGGAATTGCCACTTCTTCCATAGCACTTATTATCTCTTTGCTGCCTAAATTTAGAGAAGGGGTATAGTACATGTATGAAACAAAGCATAATACCTGTGCAGCCATAACTATCTCTCAGATCTACCGAGTACACATGTAGGATATGTTATATTCACTGGTTCTTCTTGCAACAGCCAGCTGTATACAGTGGCTTAAATGTGTAGGCACTTGCATGGTCAATTGTAATTGTTAATCCTTAGTTGTTGATATGTTGGCAAACTTTGTCTCAATTATTCAACATAGCTCTTTCTTTCTTTCTTTTCTTTTTTTTTTCTTTTGGTTTTTCAGGTGTTTTCAATTATTCTAGTATTTGTTTTAATGTGTGCATGTATTGGGATTCACATTTTGATGGATGCCTATGAATGCAATGGACCTTTGGAAAATCAAAATTCTACAACCTTCCACCATGGGTAACTATTTTATCCAGATTCAATACAGAAACATTTTAAAGTAAATTGCATGCCACAAGAAAGTTCAAGCAGGTTTCAGGTGTCATCTTTGATAATTTGTACACATATGTCCCATTTTCTTTAATATTTCATATTCAAGCTTCAAGTGACAAGGTGATAATAGGTTCTTGATGCCTGTATATTTTCAGGAAGGAGGTTCCATGCTACATAGGGGAAACAGAGAAAGTTTACAAAGGGTAGGTTCTCAACCCTGATTTATAAACATTAGTGTGTTTGTATATTGTATATATATATATATATTGTCCCAAATGCAAAGTGCAAATATGTGATTCTATAGTTCACCTCCACATTTTCTCCAATTTGTATTGGTTTAAATTGATCACATGATGTGATTATTGTGTTCAACCATGGAGAGACACTATCAGCTCATAGAGCCCTTCTGAGGAAAATGCCCAGATGGATAGTACTCGTCCATAAAAACTTTAATGGCGACTCACTTCACCAAGGTCAATGAAGAAGATGTATCTATCCTTGTTAGGGAGGTTGTACCCCCAAAAAAACAAGGTTATAACACATAAGTATCTGATTTGATCTGCATTTGGTTGTTTTTGTCTGTTTTTCAATTTCAGATTTAGTGGTTAACAATAAATATAATAGAGTGTTTATATATACAATGTCTCTGAACTATTGGTCTGATAGTTGCCCCTTGGAAATTTGATGTTCTTCAAACTAGCATAATTTTGCCTTCAATGCTTTGCTTCTTAAATTTCCACAGGGCAACTACGAGCTGATACTTCCTCAACAGAAACACTCTGTTGTATAAATAGTTCTTAATGTTGTGCACTATAGAGTACTAAAGTGATGACATCACAAAAACTAAATTTCTAAAGTTATGGGATTTATTGAGACATTTCAAAGAAGCATGATGAAAAATGCCTACAGGCCAAAAAATCAGGCTCTCATTTCAATTTTTGAGTGAGATATTGCAACGTTTACGCTCCAGTGATTCCATACAAATCCTTCTAATTTTGTCTCGGTTCCAAACGTTTAGAACAGAGACAAAATTAGAAGGATTTGTATGGAATCATTGGAGCGTAAAAGTTGCAATATCTCACTCCAAAATTGAAATGAGAGGCTGATTTTTGGCCTGTAGGCATTTGTTATCATGCTCTTTGCAAACATCTTAATAAATCCCATAATTTCAAAAATTGAGATATTTGTGACGTCACACTTTAGTACTCTCTATTACTAAGGAATATATGGATCCACTATTGGCTGTCTCCCCTAGGCTACCAATGCTGCACAGGTATTTGTGAGGTAATTACTAATAGGTTGGAATCCAATTAAATCTCGACCTTTTTTATGGGCTTAATTGCATTTTCTTAAAATTGTGTTATTTGTGAAAGGGTCAAACTAAACTACATGCAAATAATATTCTAAATATATGATATTTTAGTGTGTTAAAGATTTAAGATTAGACATTAATGTGTTACTGTCCCTTTTTTATATTTATTGTTTTTCATTTTTTCTTCAATTTTTATAGGGCATTTAATCATATTGCCTTTGGAATGCTGAGATTGTTTGTTTTACTCTCCACTGAAAATTTCCCAGTAAGTAACAAGTAAAGGGATCTTATATGTCAACTTCATGACCAGGAAGGGATAAAATGAAATCAAATTTGTGGCTTTAGGACATTTCTTTTTTAAGACTGGATATTAAAAGCATCTGAATTTTGTCTTCTGATGTACAGTATGATAATGAGGATGAGGTAATCTATTAAACCTGGCCAACCTTAACTCATTTAAATGCACAGCATCTCAATGATATATTGGTTATAGTGTTTTGAGCTGATAACACAAGATACATAAAGAAGTTAATTACCATGGCAATGTTTGCATTCCCAAAGGTTTATTATGATTCACTGATTAGGTACTAAGGAACTTGGCAATTAATGGTCAAAGCAAAAAAGTTAACATAATCTGAATCAGACTTACCCTAAACATAATGTGATATATTTCATAATAAAAGGGAGACGTTATTAAAATTGTTCTTTTCTCTCATCTACAGGAAGTTATGCTACCAGCCATGCGGGTGGATCCTGCATACTTTATTTATTTCGGTGAGGGTAACAAAAATTGGTGTTACATAATATGCCACCTTAAAAGGTATCCAGTTTATAATTCTCCAGCAAAAATGATTATAAATATTTATACATTATTCATAAATTATTTGAGGAGGTGATTTTCCTAATAATTTCTGGGAAAGTTTGATGCCCACAATTGGATTTTTGGGGTAGTGAGAGAAACGGTATGGTTCAAATAAAAATGTCTTAAGTTAGAGTTACAATTAATGGATGTTTTCTCCAGCCAAAAATGTCTGACAGCTTATTGAAATTTACCTCTAAGTTAACTTTCAACCCAAAAATTGCATTTCTCTTTTACCAGGAATATTTGTCTTTGTTGGGGTCTTTTTCCTGACTGCCATTCTTCTAGCCATTGTAGTGGATAGTTATTGGTATGTACAGTAACCATTTTAGTTTACTAGTTTATACAACCTTGATGTCAATATGAACAAAAACATTTATTAGACTTCAAAATTGCTGTATTCTAATAGCATTCTTGACACATGTGAATTAACAGATATGTTTTTCTGGAAATAGTTGATGTTCCACGTAAGCTAGAAAAAGTTATGTTAATGTGCCTGATTTAGTTTGACATTATACAATGTATATTGCATTATACCATCAAGTAAAAATAATTACTCCTATCCCCCTCCCACCTCCCAATTGTCATATAGAAGGTCTATTAAACAATGAAGTTGTATCTTTAGGGTCTTCTCCAAGAAGCATGTCAAGAAAGAAAGAACCAGAGAAAGAGCAGAACTTGCCAAGGCCTGGAATCTATTAGACCCTCTTGGAAAGGGTGAATATAATATATGATTTATGCAAACAAAATGTTAATTCGTCTGACATCACATTGAACACTTGCTTTTTGGGTTAAAACAAAGGGGTTGTTTTCAAATTTAACTATTATTTTGTCACAAATTGGCAGAAAAGGGACATCATGAACCACCCCCTTTATTTATCTTCACTTTCTCACATAGGAAATAATTGATGTAACTACTTCCTGTTTACCTTATGTAGCCATTCAGTCAATAGTATACAAAATACTTGTTTATTTTAAATCAATTGATTTTGTTTTTTTTCCTCCCTCATTTATTTTATTTAGGAGCTCTGAGTGTGGATGATGAGAAATTTGTTAATTTGTTTCATCTTTTAAAACCCAAAGTAAGTACATCTCTTTGGATGAGGGTTTTTACTGCTTCAAGAAATCTTTCAGTCCTAAAATCAAGTTAGCTACTCTCCTAAAATGCGTTCACTATACATGTCTATGTAGTTTGGGTTTGAGTATTTGATGTTACACCTAGCAATACTCCTGAGTTGTATTGTAAATTTCTATCATGAGTCTACCTGTCAACTTGATCTGTCTGCTTTGTCAACTAAATTGCTTATTAATCATTTTTGGTAGTGAAGGGGTTAAACGTATTATTTTAAAATAGTGCTGTGCATTATGACTTGTGTACCACTGCATTGCAGTTTTAACTGAGGTTATTATTCTTTCTTTTAGAATTCTGAAGCTGAAAATTTGCTTCTCATTGAAATGTTAGATGTCAATGAGGATGGAGAAGTCGATTCTTTTGAATGGACAACCATGCTTAGCAAGGTAGGCACAACAAGACTTTCCTCGAGTAGAAAAAGTGGTTGACTTGGTAAATAAGTGAGTTGGTTGATAATTATCAATAACACTATCTATCTGCAGTAGACCGCAGATAGATAGTGTGCTATTCAAAATAAAACCCAAGTTTAATTTTGAATTTATGATTTGTACCTTTGCAGGTCCTGAGTCTCGAATTTGAAGATGATGACGAATTTTGTCTTCTCGGCGAATCGGTAAGTTAAATGGTTGATGTGTCTTTTCCTTAGGTGCTCCAGAATTGATTGATTTTTCAACAAGATGTGCAAAAGTACAAAGTATACCGAGATCTTTTTCTCCACCGAGCGTACTATTCATTTACGCGCCATCTGTTCTGTGCCCCGCGACGCTTGGCGCAAATAATTCCCGCGCTTTTATACGGAAAGATGGAATAATTGACTGAACCAATGAGACGTGGCCAATGGAAAGCGGCGCCATTTAGAAGCTTTGGAAACTGGCAAGATTGTAGCAGCAATACTAGTCAAGTTTTTACCTCAAGTTTGCATGGAGCTGCCATGGCCAGTTATTTGATATCGTTAAAAACTATAATTTACTCTTATATTATGATCGACAAATTTAACAGTGCTAAATACCTCTTACTAACCGAGTTCGAGGTCCGAACTGTAAGTTACGGACCGAGTTTTTCCTTGCGAATTTATGGCCCAAGCGCGAAGCGCGAGGACCATAAGTCCGAGAGGAAAGAACGAGGATCCGTAACTTACAGTACGGACCGAGAAAACGAGGTTTGTAAGATATTTATTATATCTCCAAAACAAACTTTTGAATCTAGCGGGCCGTACAGTGAAGTATGGCCCGCAAAAATGACCAATCACAGCGCGCGTACTAACTTAGATATAATAAATAGGTTTAGGTTTAGGTTTAGGTTTAGGCAAGAGTGATCATTAAAACTCACTTTCCGTTTGCAGCCAAGACTTTCAAAGTGGATGATAAGAGTTCGAGAAGTTGCCATGTTACTAACTGAAGTATGTGTGATACGTGTTTCTCGCTTCTGTGTTTATCATTTATTAAATCAATTGTGCTTTAAAATGTGCGGGAGTTGCTCAGCAGACAGTATTATACAAGAGCTGGGTATTCTTACGAATTAGTTTAATTGATTTTTTCAAGCCTTAAGGCGAGCAAGAATGAGAAGCGACTCTTATAAAACCTATCAGTATCGTACCTTCTGCTGAATAAATGTACTTTTTGAGACATCCAGAAGAAAAAACGACGCACGTTTCTATCTCTTGTTGGCCGCTTTTTTTGAAACTGTTCATAATTTGGGCCATGTGATCTAATACTTACAGTGGTTTCAGTGCCACTCCAGAAACTGCTTTGTCGTATGAGAAATAGTAGGGAGCTGAAGCAGAATACGACGACGACTTTCGACCAAAACGGTACCAAACAATACCGTTAATGAACGAAACAATAAGCTGCACGCGTAAAATACAGTCTTGTAAGTTTCTTTGCCGTCCTCTGCAAAATGCAAAAGAGATATGATCATAAAAGCTTTCTCTAAGACGCGAGAGTAAAACGGCAAAATTTCGCAGACAAATTTCAAACGAAATGCGAGGAGTAGCAATTGGAAAATTCTATCAGATTTTAAAAGAAATATGGCGACAAAATGAAACGAACCTGCCGCCATATGCATTGGTTCAGGAGGATGAAAACAATTTTTTTTTTCAGTTGTTCCGTCCTCGGCGTTGTCGTCGTATTTTATTAAAAATCCTCGTACACTATTTCTGTCTCTAAGAATGCATTTTCTTATTATTATTTTATAACAACCTTTTTTCTTTGAAATTGAACTGTTCCATCTGCTGTTTTTTTTTTTTTTTTTTTTTGCAGTCTGAGGTGTTTTCTCGCGTCATTCTAATTCTGATTATTTTCCACTGGTGAGTGTATAAAAAGCTGTAACAGTTTTACTTTTCCTGGATGAAAAGTCCATGATAAATATTTTGTTCTCATTGAGGTAGCACTTTCATGGAACAAACACAAACCAAACGAAAACTGTGAAATTACAAGTAAAACTAAAGAATAGTACTCATTTTGGTCCCCAAACCTTTCTCGGTATTTTCGCCATTACTATTATTATTTTATTATCAAATACATTATCAAGTTCATTAGTAGAAATACAGATTGTTACAAGTGTGAACCTCTCTTCACTTCCCTTGTTCTCCTGATCCTTAGGTCTAGTCTTGTTCTAATATTGTAGAGGGAAATTTGATAAGCACTCTTAGTGGGTGTAGAAAATAGGCACCACGAAGGGAGCGAAATAGATATGTGTTATTGACCAAGCTTGTTCGGTCAAGACGGCTGCATATTAGCTAGGTTTTTTGTGTGTGTTATAATTTACCAAGACGTAGTCGACGTCCAAAAACGCATAAAAAAAGCGAAGCCAATAACCAGTAATATTGATCGAACAAGGTTGATCAGTAAAAGATTTGTGTTATATGGCCATTTTGTTTCGTTGCATTTCACGTGATAACGCGAGAAATCCCGAGCGGGGAAGATTGGCCCCTGACCTTGCCCGCTCGGGTAGCCAATCAGAAGTCAGGATTCGCCTCATTTTGCCCGCTCACGGACCCAGCTATTTAAGCAATAAACCGCAGTTTACCGGCTTAATAAACCAGTAAAGCCTTCGGCTCGTGATTTACAATCTTTTCTCGTGTTCTCCCAACATACCAAGAGGCTTATTAAGCCGGTAAACCCATAGAAACTGCAGTTCATTGCTTTAAAATAACGTTACTTAAAAGCAAATGTTCCTTTTTTCTATGGGTTTACCTACACAATAACCCATAGATTTTCGACCAATCAGCGCGTTCGTAGTATCTGAGTTTTTTTATCAATAATAATAATTCCTGTTAACTAAGATAATATATTTTATAATCATAGCGTCCTTTTTACACTGAAGTGGAAAGGTCAAACATTAGCGTGGGCCCTAGCAGTACAAGGTTTGTTTGAATTGAATCTTTTCTATTATTTTACTTGTGTTACCGTGGTACTATTTAATTTACTTTTTTTGATGCCTCAGAGACCTACAGGTTGCTGTCAATGATCAAATCGTTGCATGGATAACTGTAATTTTTGTGTAAAAAGAAACGTTAAACCGCCTGATTTCTTCCTCTTTTACGTCAATGTACTTCGAAAATCGTTTTTAGACTGCGACTGCTGTCGCGGCATTCCGTCTAAATGTTGCTGGTTCGCGCGTGCGTATACAAGCTTATCTACGGCAGCATGAAGGTCCTGTTAGTATTAAGCTACATAACTTTATTGAAGCAAACCACTTTACAACTCCTCTCCAGATACGACTATGAGCGTCTCAAATTTCCTTTTAAGAATAATGCTCAGCTAATATAATATTGCTTCAACGCGATTTTGTAGGTTAAGAATTACCTCCATACTGTCGCACCACATTTGTCTTGCCTTATATGATTAATTATCAGATGTCCTTTTTATTTGCAGTTCTTAGGAGTATCATTGTAACAATATTCTTGGTAAGTAGTTTCGTATTCTTGGCTTTACCAAAAAAGGGAAATGTCTTCTTTTTGAATAGCGTGACATAAGCCAACCCGAAACCGACTTCCTTGATGTTTTCAGAAAGTACTGTGTGACGAATCCGACTCTGTGATTCTGATACTGCCTTTCTGTTTGTATATTTCCAGTTTGAAGGTGTAATGAGGCTCTTAGCCTTTGGAAAACGAATTTTGGTTCCTCTTGAGATTATGGATCTTTTCCTGGTGAGGAGAGAGGACCATTTGTCTTCCATGTTGTTTACACATAGTAGTAGAAAGCTAGAAATGTTGCCGTACAAATGTAGCGTACCCATCGGCGTACGGAAAAAATTTTGTTGGGGGGGGGGGGGGGGGGGCTGAACATAATTTGCCCGAATGAAACTTGTTGGTCACAGATGCACAAGATGATTCTTTCGTGACGTCAAGTTTTCTTGACGTCATGCCGTGAGAGCACGGGCGTTCAAAATAAATCAAGATGTTAAATAATAAAATATTTTTTACTGTGTCTTTGCCTGAACGGTACATCAGTTTTGCCCGAATAATACTTTTTTTTTTCCGACAGGGGGGGCTGCAGCCCCCCCAGCCCCCCCGCCCCATACGCTGATGAGCGTACCTGAGACAAAAAATTCTTTTGCACATACTCAGGGTTTTCCATGACGAGTTTGGAAGACCCACATAGACGGCTTTAACCCTTGAAGCCCCAATGTCAAGATACAAATTCTCTTATACATTTCCTACGATAGCAGCAAGAAACATCAGCTCGAATATCAACAGAGCTCAATATTGGTGATCATTTCTTATATTCTCATTACCTATATTTAGTATTGTGTATCAAGATCATTAGACGAAATTGTATGCTAATAACTATCAGGACATATTAGGGACAGAAACAACTTAGGCAAAATACTACCCAGAATAGAAATAATATAAATAAAGTAAACTAGGTGAGTAGTTAAGCATCAGCCTGTGCCTTCCAACGCACCCCCATTACTTCTCCATGACCTGAAGTAGATGGCAGATGAGAAGGTCAAATGGTCAATACACTAATAATCAAAGGTTCAAATCGACAATATTGTTGTTGTCTCAGAAATTTCCAATACACTTAAGCAGTATAATGACAGAAAGCGGATAGTTTCATTCGAAAGTCCAACAGCTATTGACGGGTTTTTTATTTACAGGTACTTTTGGCTTTCTGTAGCAACTTCGTCTGGTACACACGTTACCCAAGTTTCTTTTGGTTCAGAGATTATGCTACAACAGTATCAAGTCTGGCTGTTTTCTGTCGACTTCCCTTCAACAACAGACAACTAAAACAAGCCATCTCGATCTTTCTGAGAGTCGCTCCTGTAATGGCAGATCTTATGTGCCTTTTGGGGATTATTCTGTGAGTAAAGCTCTCCTTTAGCTCACTGTACCCCCAGATTAGCTAGGTTCCGTAAGATTCTTGTTCGACTTTTTTAGTAGTGTTGTTTTTTTATAGTCAAACCTCCAGACTTTTTTCATGAAGTGTGACTAGGCCTTGGAAAACAATTTAAGTAGTCTTTTGTTTGCCATACTGTTTATGTAATTCTTCCAATTAGAAAAACAGTGTTTCATAACACAGAAAAGAGAGCTGAAAATATGTCGCGAAGCAGATTTTTTTTTGACTGAATTCGTATCGTTCAATATCTGATGACACTGCCGAAAATATGACCTAAATTTGTGAAAAATACAGCAGATGGAATGTGTCTTGTTTTGCTGCTGCGGTTGCTGCAAATGGAGATTACGAAGAGGAATGATGATGATGAAACGCCCGTTTTAAACATCACTGTAATCATTATAAAGATTAGATTATTAAGTTAAGATGTTGAACACAATTTATTTTTTGTTGCAGATTTTTAATAGCAAGTGTTGGGATGGAGTTGTTCCATGATGCGCCTGAGACAAGCGAGGGTCACATGTATATGCCAGCGTGTGGACTGGGATTTCAAACATTCTGGTAACTAAACGAAAAGTTTTTTTGTTAATTTATTATCTTTCTAAGCGAGACATTGGTTCGTAAGAAATCAGTTGGCTCAGTAAATGGCGAAACGCTCACGCGAACAACAGGAGGCTCACTCGGCTGACTAAGCATCGAAGAGCATCATGGGAGTTTCAGTGCCTCGTCACAGTGGTGACCCTCATCTCTCTCTTTATCTTTTAGGTGCTCGTGTCTAATTTTGTTTCAAATGGTCACAACAAGCAACTGGCACGAAATCATGAATTCGGTAAGCCCTGTTTGAGTTTTACTTGTGCATGGATACGCGCTTGCAAAAAAAAGAATGTCTTTTTGGAATCAGCCTTGTTATATAAACTGTGCTTATAAACCAAAGAAACTGACCTATCATGGTTACCAAGTCTTATAATTCATGCGACAATTAACAAAAAATCATTGCATTTTGTGAATTACTTTCAACATTTAACTGAGAACCGCTACAGAAAGACTAGAAAAAAATAGAAAGCTAGATTAGTCCCCGCCAAGATATGCAAGACTGGACTTCCACTATTTGCTCTTGGTTTTGACTATGCATGGTTACGATAAAAATACATTGTAATTTTAAAACTTAGGGTACATTTTTCTTATATCCCAGTGTCTCGTGGGAAAATTTCCAAAAAGAAACTATGAGACTATATGAGAATGAACAGATATAACGCACGCTCTGATTGGTCAAGCCCTACGGGCACTTCTGTTGTGTTCTTGAAAATTCTCGCGTTTTTATACAACTCAATAACAACCCGTTCTATTTCTCTAATACGTGTATTTTATCCTCTCTCCTATAAAAGATGAATCCATTGATATTGTTGCATGTGCAAAAGTGTCGTACTCGAGCGAAATTGCGGGATCAAGATTTTGGGACTTTAAAGACCAAAATTAACAAAAATCGCTGTGACAGAGCCCTTAACGATTTGGAACGGAAACCTGAATATTATGGGCACCTGTGGCCTCTACTCACCTTGTTCAAACGTAGATAACTATTTGTTTTGTGAACTGGACTAGACTTTTTCCTTTTAGTGAGTCTATCGACTGGTTGAACAACTGGAACAGATGTTTGATATAATGTAAGTGACGCGAACTTTGTTATTGACTGTCAGGTGATGGAAGCCACTGGACAGAGCTGGACCAGTCTGTATTTCGTGACGGCGTATATAATAGTCAACATGGTGGTCATGAAGTGAGTGTCTGCAATGCAGAATTTTTCTTGTAGTTTCTTACGGGTTTTCATTCTACTTACACGAGTCAGTTTTTTTTTTCGTCAGGGAGTGGCCAAACCCACTCGCACGTCCACTGACCAAGAGAAACGGTTTTTATCATAATGGGCTCTTTTCTCATTTATTTTTTTCTCTCGCCGTTTTGTTCCCCGGGATGCGGCTTCATGCCATTTTGCCTTTGTTATTACATTATGCCGGATATAGCAAAGGAAAAGTCCGTATTTTTTTATTATTGTCTCCTTCTAATTGGCCATTTGTTGTTTGCTAGTCTGTTTGTAGCCATTGCTATTGAGGCGTTTAACAAACTTGGTACCTTGGATGACGAACCTCTTCAACCGATTTCACACATGGAAAGGCAACATTCAGAGCTACGCCCTGCTACTGCCGAGGTACAGTAAACATTCATGATCACTTACAGCGCGACTTCGCAGTTCATCCGTATTTTCCATAGAGTTCGAAAAAACTAGTCCAACACGAGAGCTCGAAATTACTAACACAGCCCAACTTAGAGAGAGAGAGAGAGAGAGAGAGAGAGAGAGAGAGAGAGAGAGAGAGAGAGAGAGAGAGAGAGAGAGAGAGAGAGAGAGAGAGATTGACCGGGGTAATAACCGACTTTGGTTGGTTTTGGTTTTAAGCTTTACACTGGAAACAGCTCCAGTTGTTCGTACGGGGAAAGAGAGCTAGGAATTGAACAAAAAAAATGAGTGTATTACATTTACACTTCAGTTACTGAGAAATACTCAGTAGGTTTTAGAAACATGAACTTTAAGGTTCCTGTGATTCATTATTACTGATCTAATGCTGGTTTTCTCTTTGTAACAGGCATCAGTCAAGCATCAAGCGGTTGGCATAATACACAGCTTGGCCAACAGTTTGTTTGGTAGTGCCAGAGTGAGTGTCCTGGGCCTGGGTGGTTTAGATAGATACACAGACAAACAGTTAGATATATGGATAGATCGGTCGATAGATAGATAGATAGATAGATAGATAGATAGATAGATAGATAAATAGATAGATAGATAGATAGATAGATAGATAGATAGATAGTCGGATAATTAGAAATAAAGATGGATAGATAGATAAATAGATAGACAAATAGATAGATAGTTGGATAATTAGAAAGAAAGATGGATAGATAGATAGATAGATAGATAGATAGACAAATAGATAGATAGTTGGATAATTAGAAAGAAAGATGGATAGACAGATAGACAGACAGACAGACAGACAGACAGATGGTTTATTACAATTAAATTGCAGCCCGCCATCTTAATTACGTTTACTATGCACAGTGTTTTGCGAGTAACAAATTTCAAATCTACAGTGTTTTCCAAAATATAAATATTAAAGATATAAAAATGAGAGTTACTATAATTCTAAATTGTACTTATATAAAGCGATATTGCCACTGATAAGAATCTATAAGAATACTAGAATAAATCTACTTACCCGTTGAAAAACAGAGTTGGAAACTCGTACAGACAGTAGAGATTCTTTTTTGAAGAAATTGAAATTGCTTAACATGAGTTTTATTTCCAGATTAACACTGCCCTACATCGATTAGCTAACGGGCAAACTTGACCACCGCAACCCGTGATGTTCTATGTTTTTAACACAGGCTGATCAAGTAGCCGAACGGCGACAATCTCTCGCGGTAACAGCTAATTTGGGAAATGGCGCCTTGAGGAGAGGATCCTTAATGAAGGTACGATGTGTTTAGAATGCAACAAACAAGAGAGGGAGTGTTTCACAAACAATACCACAATTGCTGCAGTTTATTTACATGATTTTAAAGGTGTAAAATAGCTGGTTTCTCGTCAGTTAAGAAGACCAACTAATGACTGTATCAATGAATATCGATGCCCATCCCCAACGTCTTCACTCTTGAGATCAAAGTAGTAACTCTCCAATTTGAGCGAAGACTTAACCTAATAAGTAGGCAAGGAGAATTTGGTTTAAGATGAATTCAATAACTTTGATTTGTTTGCTTGACAGGAGAAGTTTAGTATTGATCACTTCTGGGAGTAAAGCGATTATATCACTCGGTTTAGTAACTTTGTCTTACTTCCTTGATATCTATCGAGCTTTAAAAATCTTGACTAAGGTTCTCAAGCATTACAGACCGCAATCGACTCCCGATAACTCAAACCCTTATAGGAAATTGAAAAAGGTTCTAGATATCGGGAGTTCGAGTTCTCGGGAGTCGGCGAACAAATGATCGGAAACAATTAGAAGTTAAGCAGCAAGGCTTCATGAAGATGCAATGCAAAGTGTAGCATAAACCAGCGAATAACCTGATTCGCTTTAGTAACGTAAAGGACAAAGATTACATGGCTGTTCAAAGTTTTCGACTACAGCATACACTGTTTGTTTTGAGTTGACACGCGCTGACAGACATGGTTCGAGTTTTCGAGAGTAAAATTATACAGAAAATAACCCAACGGGAAACAAGAATTGCTTCGAGTGAGCGGGAGATTCGAGTTACCGAGGGTAAAATTGCGGTAAACGTATGGCGGAAATTCATGGGGAATCGATTTTGGCTTGAATTAGCGAGGGTTCTAGTTATCTGGAGTCGACTGTACTTAAATTTTTTGTCCAAAATCAATACCGTTATGGCTGTTCCAATTTTTTTATATTGTGTTGCCTCCTACCACTGACAGGTAATACAAGGTAAAGGCGCACACCGGCCTTAAGATCCACACGGCCGGAGCTATCCCGGTTTCTGTAGCAATTGAAAATGTGTGAGGGTCTGTGTAAGGAGCTCCGCTTTTAGGCTTGCCTAAATCTATATATTAGTTCCTACTGGATGGGATGCTAGTCCAACGCAGCGTTACCCCCAGTATTATATCGCTGGTACCCAGTTATACACCTGGGTAAAAGGAGACAGTGTGGAGTTAAGTTTCTTGTCTAAGGAAACAACACAGTGTCACCACCAGGGCTCGAACTTCGGACCTCCTGCTCGGAAGTCCGACACGCTAACCACAACACTACTATGCCTCCGTATAACTGACAAGTTGTTCATTATTTAAGGGCCAGTGTCACAATTTCAAGATGCCTAACTGAATCGTCCAAGGTTGTCTGGACGACTTGACTGATGTAGTAATCAATTCTTTGTTTCACAGGCTTCTCAAGTTAATGAAACAGTTGGCGAGGACGAAGAAGTAAGTCCATTAAATTTACGAATGTGAGTAAGTAAGAATCTCACAAATATGATCTGCAGAAGAGAGATTTAATAAGTGAAAGATGATTGCAGTTATGTACGCAACTGAGTTACGTCCTCACAAAATGACCAGCTCCCAGTTGGCTTGATAGCTCAGTTGGTTAAAACATTGCACTGATATCGCAAAGTCATGGGCTCGAATCCCGTTCAAGCCTGAATTATGTTTTCAGGTTTTAGCTTTGCAACTGCTTAAGTTGCGTACGTACATAAAAATTATTATAATAATAATAATTAAAAATTAAAAATGTTGGCTGCATACTTGCTGCTTTTTTTGAGGAGGTGTTGTGCTACTGAACACACTTCAAAGTTTAACGCCACGACTTGAGCATTGGAGGTTGAGACAGAATATAAAGGAGAGGAACGCTTCTAGTGATGAACTCCTCGATATTTCGCTTCGTTGTAAGGAAACGGAGAAGAAAAGAGCGGTGTAACCTTTGTGAAATCTTCTCGTTATTGGTTTTCTAATCGTATTCTAACCTTAAAAATCATGGGTTATTTTTCTTGGTCACAACTTCTTTAAGAGCGTGTTGTTTGACTATTATTTGTATTTGTAATGAGAAAAATTAATTGTGTTCTTTTTACCTTGTCTTGTAGACTGAACATGATGACGCGAACTACAAAGGTGACAAGGTAAACACAAAACTACAGTCTATAACGCTTTAGCATACGCTTCCTTGCCACAACCTTTCCAATCAATTTTTTCTTCAATTAGATATATTTTACATGTTGCACTTCATGTTTATACCTGAAATATTGTTTGTTTCGTCTATGGCAATGAAATAAATCCTTAAATAAATCCTGATCCATTAAGCTCCAACTAAACCATCGCCTCCTTCACTTAAGAAGGTTCCTTCTTCCGTGTTTTTAGCGCGAACGAGTTTTAAAGAAGCGAATGAAAGAGAAGAAACGAGCAAAACAGAAAATGGCTCGAGCGGAACAGAAAGTGCGAGTAGTGACGGCATTTAGAGGAAATCAGGATACAGACCTGGATCTGCAAGTGGGAGACGAAGTCACCGTGATACTCATGGTACCATTTACTTGATGTTCTGTTTATTTGATTGTTTATTTATTTATTTATCTATCATAGTATCAAGTAGGTAGGATCACACTTCGCCGGAAGCACAAATTTGGGGCACTTGCTCCCTAGAAAAACGTGGACCTCGATATTACCACATCACCTAGGCAACCAGGTCATGCTATTACACTGAGCGTTGCCTTTTTACAAAGAGCGACGTGTGTCCTTTTCTGTCGCTCTATGACACGATCATCTTTGAGCAGGTTTCGATTTACTATCGAAATTTCTCATTTCGCGCTGATTGGCTGAGAGCACCGCTGTTAATCCCAAAGTTGAAACTGAGTTCAGAAATTTGAAATTAATTTTTTGCATGTATATTGATAACAAGTAATCAAATGATTTCGAGTGCAATCTTGTATAAATAAGCACTTGTAAATTTTTCAAAGACAACACATTATACTCGCTCTACAGACTCGAGCAATTTTTTCCGTCTTTGGAAAGTTTAGTTCAGCTCATTGTTCCAAATTGTTTTCGAACCCGTTCGATTACCTATACGAATCTCGCGTCTTTTCATCACCCAATCAGGAGTTGAGGTAGCACGCGTTTTCCCGCTAGGTGCTGATGACGTGTATTTGCTTTGTGTTCTGATTGGCTCATTCGACTGTGTGCATCTGTCGTGATTGGTTAAAGTGAAACATATAGCTCTGGAAACCGCCTCAACTGACCTTAAGTGTCCATCACAACCAAATTGATCTTATTATTTACTCTGTGACCCTGCTTAAGAGTCCATCTGGTTCTCAAGACAACGGTGCCCCGTTCTGTTACGTTACGCCCTGTTAACTGGTCAGTCCTCAAGTTGGAACGTGGACCGCCTAGGTGCATTTTGACCTATCTGTGAACTGACTTGCACTGCAAAGAGACGCGTGCCTTGATGTATATTCACGCGCACACTTCACACTCACGTGGGAGCAGCCCAGAAACCTTCTTCTCACAATTTGCTCCACGTAAACTTTCTGTTACCTACGGTGCCAGAGATTCTACACTCTTGGGTTTGGCCCTCCGCAAAAAATAATTGTCAGCCTTTAGACGATATTCATAAGGGTCACAGAGGTGGGAAAGCAAGTGCCCTCAACTGTGCCAACACCCTACGCCTTAACACTCCCTCTTCCCCTTACTGAGTAAAAGAACAGTTATGTTGGATGAACCGCCGACCGTTTGGCTCAGTTGGTAGAGCACCGGACTCTCGTGCGGGAGGTCGTGAGTTCAAACCTCGGCCGGACCAACACTCAGAGTCTTAAAATAACTGAGGAGAAAGTGCTGTCTTTGTCATGTTATCTGCAAATGGTTAGACGCTCTAGTCTTCTCGGATAAGGACGATAAACCGTGGGTCCCGTCTCACAACACTGGATACTGATAATGTGTGAGACGTAAAAGAACCCATGGCACAGTTCGAAAAGAGTAGGGAGTGTTCCCGGTGTCATGGTCTAGCTGAATTGTGCCGTCATTGGTCTGGGCGGGTGGGGTGAGATCATTCATGGACTCAGGTGGCAGCCAGAGGCGCCTTCTATATGCTGATGTCCGGTCTCACCCTCTGGTTCCTCCGTAATTCAGCTACTAGCTGCAAGTGAGGAAAGTGGCACCTTTACCTACCTACCTACCTTTGAACACGACAACTATTTCACACGACTATTAAATAGCACGAGCATCAATTCCATGCTATGAAAGCCTATGTCCTTGTTTATTTTTTTTGTTGTAGAAAGACGACTGGTGGCAGGGACGCTGTAAAAACAGGGTCGGCTGGTTTCCTGGTAAGTTGCCGTTTGCGTGACATGTTGTGTAACACAATGTTAAGTGATCTTGGTTAGCAATTGTGGATTCATTTTGTCACGCAAAATATCTCAAAGTGACGCGCCCATACCATCAAATCGTGTTGATTTACACTTTCAGATTTTTTTTTCTGTAGCATCTCACGTGATCCTTCGAACGGTCAAGGCAGTGCCAGAGTATGGAAGACAGAAGTCAGAACAGCCTAACAAGGGAGGGGAGGGTCAGGAAGATGTTCCACCCCTTGGCAGTGGTCCAGATGAGAATGCTAATAAGGTACAGAGACTTCATTTTACCCACGCTTCAAATAGTCGGCTGTTGGAACTATGGCAACTTATGTTCTAACGTATATTCTTCATTACACACGTCAGGTTCAAGAACTCGTGAAGGAAAAGAGTTCTTCATCTTTGTATCCCAAAGAAAATTCCTTCTCTCGTGAACGCTCTTCTAGCTGGGGAAACCAATCCCCGTAAGTATGCTGTGCAAATATATGATTTGTTTTATATATACTCTAATTAACAATTAGATCACAAGCTCCAGATTTCTATTGGGTGATATTTGATGAGGCCGAATCAACTATCACCTCATAGAAATTCCTGCGAAACTTCGCTTAAGCGTGGAGACATTTTGAAAACGATCTTCAACCAAGTTGCAGCAATCTAATTAAACAATAGTGTTTCTGTTGAGGAAATATCGGCTGATAGTTGCCCCGCGGAAATTTGAAGTTCTTAAAACAAATATTTTCCCAGGAAGCGAAGCTTCGGGTGCAAATATACTAGTGTGCAATAGTTCAGCCAATCAGATTGCGGCATTTGCATTAGTATACTTGTAAATTTTTATTAATGATCGGTATCACTCCTTACAGGGCAAATATTAACCCACTGTTTACCTACTCTCAATGCAGGTGGCCGGCTTAGCTCGGCTGCTAGAGAACCGCAACAGCATTAGCAAGGACGCGGGTTCCAGTCCCGTTTCAGTCTTTTCTTTTTTCAGGCTAAGTGATAAAGCCCCAGTTGCTAAAAATGAACATAGAACATACTTATTTTTCTTGGACAATTCTGTCCAAGGCGGAAAGGCGCAATAAGGTTATCCCTATGTGAAGCGCCAACCCAAAGGCCACACCACAACACCAGGAACTACGTCTCCTACTCTTTACGATCAGTGTGTGGGTTCTTTAACATCCCACAAAGTTACCATAAGCAAGGGTTGTGAGACGGGACCTACCTAGAAAGTCTAACCATTTGCAGATGTCATTACAAAGGCAACACTTTCTCCTCAATTATTTAAAGACCCTGAGTGTTGGTCCGGCCGAAGTTTGAACCATCGACCTCCCCCACGATATTCCGGTGATCTACGAACTGAGCTATCCGGTCGGCGGTACTGATTAAATGCCTTAATGCTGTAAGAATCAAATGCTCCATTTTGTTGCTTGCCGCAGTATGCATGAGTGTTGAATTTATGTTGAGCGTTGACACAGCACTCCCGTCTATCTTTTTACAAATGGTAATGTTTATGTTGTTTTACAGGGGAACGCCACCAGCTGTTAGGAGTCGGGTAAGGGAAATTTCACCTTATTTATATTGGGCAAACATTTGAACACTAGAACTTTTTCAAAAATCACATGACACTATATTAAACAGTATGAGCCTCTTCTTGAGTCTGCTTTCTCGTGTGCTCATGTGGACTTTCATTTGCTGTGTTTCAGATGAAAGTGAAGAAGACAGGTGATTGGAGGAGAGAGATTCTCGGAGACATGACAGTGATGAATGCAGAAGAGGTTGGACCTGGGAGATTTTGTTGTTTTCGTTTGTTATGTTTATTGTTTTTGTTTCCTATTGTTTTTGTTTGGTGTTGTTTTTGTTTTTGTTTGTTAATGTTATTGTTTTTTTTAGTAGCAAAGCTACCTTTTTGTACCTATTCCTTGTGATGGTCTGTTAAGATGGGTGCAACTTGTTATACCGAACTTCAATCTCCTTTATTGAACTTGCTGTTATGTTATTCTTGTTCACTAAATTTTCAGATGCGGGAGTTAAACAACATCATGCGAGCCGAACTACGAACACCAGTTGGACTGCGAAACAAGAGACTTGTAAGAAACCTGTTAGATTTTGGGCTCTTTTACGCGCAAGTAATCTCAACGGAAATTGCGTACTTAGTTGTTCAAATAAAACGCTAAACCAGGGGCACATCGTATCAAAAGATAAAATGGAAGTCTTGTCAAGTCATGTGGTCGTAGACCAGAAATACGTCAGTCTTGCTTGAACAGTTTAACCTGCATTTTATTTCTGCGTTATGCGAGGCTTCGTGTACTGCCATTTCAACAGTTTTCGAATTTTGGGTAACAAGGCAATTATTTCGCCTATTTTGTGGTTTTTAAAGAATTTGCGTTGTGACAGGTTCCTTTTCGTTTTTCTTCATTGCAAACTTTTGGGGCAACCGTAGGGCAGTTGAAACTGAACGTTTCATTTTGTGGCCAATTGAGATCACCCTTCCCTCCCTCCCTCCCTCTCCTCCCTCGCCCCCCCCCCTCCCACTCGCTTCCCGTACAAAAACCTGGATCCGACCCTGTCTGTATTTTTTCTGGTTTCATATTTTTCCTGAAGCGATTTAAAACTGTTTTGTTTTTACAGGGTCTCCCGAGGTTTGGCTCAACCTCTGATGACGAATCTATGAGGTTAGTCAGAAGTCTTCTTGATTGTTACATCAATATCGAAAATCTCCCTACTGTTTCATGACCAGTTTCAGAGTCTCTGGTGCGTCAAGATAAATTATGTTTTCCCAAAACCTGGAGTGATGGCTATGGAACAGTGGAAGTTCCCATCAGCGAACACCTTCGTGGCCCGAATAAAATTTCTGGCCGCTAATAAGAATGTTTATCTCACTCCCAAGATCTAAGTAGATATTTTCCTTCGTGAATGTTGTACACTTTCTTGAAATGCAGTCTGGTGAATTTGGTGTTGGACATATTCAATACCCCTTATTTTAATATTGTGAATAGAAGTTACATATTAACAGGTATTGTCTAGCAAGAGCTTCGTATGTTCCCAAGTAATTCCGTGTCACTATTCTGTGTAAGGCGAACACGAGCCTTAAAGCCTACGCGGCCGAAGCTAATCCCGGTTTTAGTAGCGTGAAACTCCTGGGAGTATTGTTACCCCTCTCTGGATGGGATGCTAGTCCAATACAGGGTTACCCACAGCGTTATATTGCCGGTACCCATTTATACACCTCGGTGGAGAAAAGGCAGTGTGGAGTTAAGTTTCTTGGAAACAACGCAGTCCGACATGATAACCACTGCCCTACCATTTTTCCATAATTCAGTATGACTTGATATTAATGTATCACTGCTGTGCTTCGCCAGATATAAGCGAACTGCGCGTGCATGTACGTTACACACTGTACCTACTCTGACTTCAATCCGTCTGTAATATTTCCAGGGAATGTCCAATAGCCGAAGACTATGAACTCATGGATATCAACTCAGGTGTGACGTTTGCCTGCATTCTAAATCCTTTATTGATTTGCGCTAGACAAAGAGTGACTCAGTACCTCATAATTCATTGCCAAAGAAGTGATACCTTTAGAAGGAAAACAGAAAATGTGAATGGATTTCGTTGCTGGATGCAGAAACACCAATCATATTTCAGTTTCGGTGAAATTGGAAGCTTGATATCTTGCCACTATCAACCTCTGAACTGAGCTACGAGTACTAGCGTAGCTGTTTTCTGTTGTTTTTTGTTGTTGTTGTTGTTGTTTTCTTTATTTTTTTTGTGTGCATGTGTGTGGGTGTGTATGTGTGTGTGTGTGGGTACAAACACTTTGTTTTATTAAAAGCAGGCAGACCAACCAGCGGTCGTTCCTTGGAGCCCAGACCCTACTCCAGTCGTTATCTAGGGAAGCCTGGAAGCCCACGGTTTAGCCACAGCTACAATACTGTAAGTCCGCTGGCCAGACTTCCGTCTGACAGCTCAACCGGAAGTGAATTGTCACCAACAGCTGTGCGATTGCCTAGTGTCGAGGTAAGCTTCTAACTCACTAAGTACCACATCAACACATCAACACCGAAATTGTTAAGAAACGGGTTGTTGTTCATCGTGGAAAACGTGATGATAATATAAATTCTGTCGATCAACATCCAGTGACTACATCGTGTGACAAATGAAGAATTTATTTTATCAACACTGAAATTCTTTCTCTCTTGATCCACAGCTGAAAAAGGTAGAGCCATGTTGTGTAGTAAAACAAACAGTACCACAGTACGGTGCTGTTCAGTAGCTTTCCACATCGTGGTTTTATCAACAGATGAAAAAGTTTGAACCACACTGTTTGATAGAACAAACAGTACCACATTACAGTATTTTTAATAGCTTCAAATTTTTCCTGTTGACAGTGGGAACTTAATGACCGCTTCTTATGTATTTTTTGTTTTCACCCAGTTTTTTAGCCCCGGGACGCCATCTCCTTCGTCATTTAGAACAAATCTACAGCCCCTCCAAAAACCCGTCCCACCCAAGCAAGGAAAAGACAAGAAGAAAGCAAAAACGAAGAACGGTGAGATGCCAGATTGGATGTTAAAATTTGTTGAGACGAACAATTTAGTCGTTGGCGAAGATGTGAAATTAGACGAACGGAAGGGGCGAACGGACCGGCGTCGATCTTCCACCTCAGTTACAGGAACGATCAAAACAGGAACCGGGAAGGGAACGTCCGTAACCGGGTCTCCCCGGCCCGGTTCGAAATCTAGAACCGCCGGGAGTTCCGCCGGAGTTCCTAAGAAAGGAGGTACTAGTCCGCAAGGATAAAAAAACCCGGATATAAGACCTGTCACGCCTGCAAAGGGCGTTAGTAGGTGATACGATAATGAGAGCGTGGTCTTCGTCATCAAAGAAACCCTATCGTGTTCACGATGCAGTCTCTGTTTTCAATGTCCATTCTAGCTGGAAAAAGTTGATGTTGAATTACAGAATGTTTTGGACCACTGTTCAGGAAATTGTGCCGTGTCACGCAGGTGGCTAATTTACTGGTCACACCACTCTCATAGGACGAATCTCAAAACGATGAGAATGGATAAAGGAAAATTTTCATCGAAACTTTGAGTGACGTTTCAGGGTTATGATGCGGTGAACTGGGAAAATGAGAATTGGTTGGAATTGGAAAGAATTGGTTTTTCGAGATCATAATAAACAAACAGTGGAAGCAACGTTCATAAGCTCTCTAGTGACGGCTCACACTGCCAAAAAGAGAGTGAAAGTTCGAGTTTGGTTGCCAAGAGATTAAATGAAAGCCCCTTTGGAATTGAGGCTCCAGGCCACACCCTATGATTAAGCTTCTTATTTCCTTGTTTCCGAGTTGTCGCACTGGCAAAACGCCTGCAAGGGAAAATATTATTTGAAGTTTGTTATAGCGTTTCCATGCACCTTTTGCACCCACTCATGAAGTAACATTACATACTTTGTGTAAGCGTTTACCAACACGTCCCCTCATCTACCTCAGATGATCTTTCTATTTTCTCCAGACTTTCTCGGCAGTTTAACTTTTGAGAAGATCATCAAACCGAGCCAGAAGGTTATGCACAGCTTTAAAATAAAGTAACGTGCCCTAATTGGCTGGCAAAGAATTTCTCGGTATATACCAACTCAGCAACCTTGGCATTTTGCGTGATCTGATTGGCTCACAGTCTCGGGATTATGAACAAACACTATTCACATGATAGGAGCTGAAAAATGGCGGAGATGTCACTGAGGTTGCTTCATTGATGTATATGTTGTGGTCTAACTTTTTCCTTGGTTTAAATTTTGTTTACCTTTGTTTTGTGGTATGGTAATTAATGATAATGAGTTAAATAAGAACACAGTAAAATGAAATCTAAACCAAGGATAACATTGAACCACAACATATATACTAAAAGAGTTAGTCTCTCAGTCAATTGCGTGTGAACAGTGGTTTAGCTCGACAAATATTCTGTCACAATTCACCTCGATTTCAGAGAATAGTTGTTTATTATTAGCTATGTAAACACGCGCGGCTTTTTTTTTAAAAAAAAACACAACAACAACAACGCTTTGTTTCTGGGGTGTAATAATTTTCCTATTAAAATAGGGACAGCAATGAGCATAAATGTATCCTATTTCGAAGAAGTGCCTTTTTCTTGTGTAAATGGTTGTAAATTCTTTTGAAAATTGTATTTATTGGTTGCTGCAGGGTGGATTTATTTACCTAAATCTAACCTGGCAATAACAAATGTTCTTTATTTAAGATTTGAAATAAATTACGGAGATTTCGTTGAAACTGTTTTTATTCTTTTCTTCCCTCGTTCCACTCAAGGTGTGTCATTTTGGGATTCAAGCCGTCATATTGATTGTGGAAATAAAAAAATAGTCATTTGCCAAAATAAGGGCGATTTTTACATCTTTAAAATAATCTATTTCGAGCTATGTAACTTTTGTTCTAATATAAAACCTAGGGAATCAACAGATAACTCATGGAATGCTGTATATTTGCGGTCAAGTGCGGTAGGGGTAGGGGCGTGGTTAAGACCCTTTCAATCTATTTTAGTTTTTAGTTTTTCCCTTGCGTGGGATCTCATTTTTTCGAGTTTGGGCACTAACTGCCTTAAAACAGTGCCAGAGGCCTAAAATCAAGCTAAGACAATTTTCATCTAATTATTATTTCTGGAGATGATACTAATACTTTTAGCCACTGATAAAGAACGTAAGAAACAGCAATTTAATTCACTTCTTTTCAAATCTTCTTAAGCCTTGAATAAGTAAATGAGATTAGACTTTGTTTACATTTGGTTTACGTTTTTTCTTTGCCATTTATTTTTTTAAATTACCACAAACACAAGGTTGACAAGGGCAACACATTATTAAAATTAAAAAAAAAGAGACATTGCATCAGTTAGAGTGTTTTTTCAGTTTGACATATTTGACAGGCATGAAGGTACTTTTTTCTCGAAATAATTCCAGTGGCAGTAAGAACGTTAACCCTAAGGATTTTCAGAGGTTTGTTTTAATGAAACCTGGGCAGGGATTTACTCACTAAGGCTTACAAATCAAATGAACCAGGCCTAAAATAACAAGATTATTGACCTGTTTGTAACGAACACGTTTTTGTGTGCATGTGTAGCGCGGAATACCTCTGAGACCACTACATAAAGTCTTTAAAACAATAGGTGTTAGGAAAAGACTAATTGAAAACATAATTACAAACAGCAATTCATTGAAATGCAAAATTCAAACATGACCCAAACAAACTTCACCAGGATTTTCCAAACAATCTCTTAAACATACGTTTAAGTCAGTTCAGCAACTGAAAGCAAGCATATCAAAGGAAGAAATAGAAAGTAACAGATCAATCCCAATGGAACCAACAGAAAGAGCCGTATTCAAGTAATTCAATCGAAATGTACTGTAAATGTAGACCCCGTTCGTTTAATATTCAATAGGGCCGCGGTTCGATTCAGCGATAAGTGTGAATTATATCTGAAGTTTAACGGCTGTTTGTCTGATCAAAGCTTGATATTAAACTCACGTAGAAAGGCGTTGGTGGTTCTTGAAATTGAATATTGGGTTCCGTTAATGTTAATTGAGCGGTTCAGTGTTGTTCTCCTATTTTGAAATGTGGACAAGATCAACCGAAACAGCGTTGTCTTTTAAGCTAGATCAGGAGCCCATGACCTAGTCATGGGCTCCTGGCTAGATCCAGTGTACTTTGTGAAGCCTGAAATAGTCGACTGTGGTAAACCGCCTTTCGTCGAAAGCGCGAAATCTCGTACAGCAGCATGCATTAAGCGCACTGAAATCCCTTGTGGAACAGTTGGCGCAACTGGGCATGACGTCATAGGGAGCGCATGCGCAGGTTGAGATCAAACTTAGAACTATAGACTACCCTAATTTTTCCATATGACATCAGGTGCAGCCGGCGTGGTCTAGTGGATAGATCAGTCGACTAGGATGCGATAGGTACCGGATTCGAAACGCGGGATGGCTCTCGATCTGGCTTGGGGGCCGGGCCATCCCACCCCCTTGACGTTTCTGCGAAGGTGTCTAGGAATTACTCTCCATCTGGCTTCGGGGCCGGGTGATTTAACCCCTCCGTCCGCACGTTTTTTATTATATAATTTTTATTTTTTCATATTTTAACTTCAAAAACCTCATGCAAAGAAATCCATATACACTGTTCTGAGGGTTTCCTTTTTCACTTTTTTCCTTCGGGTTTTTTTTCCTTTTTCTCTTTTTCTTTGTACTTTAATGTGTAAGTAAAAATGGACTTTGGTATTTTGCCCTTGCCTAATTTTTTCTTTAAAAAATTACCATTAAGAGAAAGTCGAATTGAAAACTTTCATTATATGGGACATGAGAAAAAAAAAAGAAGTAATTGTACCAGTTACAGGGCTCTTATTTTCTTTTTCTACTTTTTTCTTCTTCCTTTTCTCTTTTTACATCTTCCCTTTTGCTTTAATGTCTAAATAAAATTGGCCGTTATAATTTTTTATTCCTTGCCTCTTTTTCCCAAAAAGGTTACCATTAAGCAAAGGTTCACAAGGGCGACGCGTCATTATATAGGACACAAAAAAGGAAAACCAGAAGAACGTTTACCAGTTACAGTGTTTTCTGAATGTGAACGCTTGAAACACGTTTTTTTCTTTTTTCTAGGCACCTGATTTTCCTAAAAATTTCAATTTCTCCTTGAAGTTTCAGTTTCTTATATATATCTATGTGCGAAAAGCACACCTCGAGAACAGGATATTCTTTGGTTTACATTGTAGTTGGTTAAAAAGTAGAAGGAAACAGACCCTCAAAGTAGATAGCTCGCTCTGTCTGCTGCTATTGTTATCACTGATAGCTGGCCGGAACCGTGGACATGATCTAAGGGGAGTTAAACAGGTAGTCAGAAACATCTACCTAATAATTTTTGTACAACTGTGTAGTGATTTTGTGATTCATTCTCCAAAACAGCAGATTATTTCTTTGGATCTCTTGAGCATCTCTTTCAGAAGTGTAAATATGTTTTATAGAAGTTTTCGCACTCATTCAAAATTGCTCTATTTGTCTTAGCAAAGTGTTTCCGCCAATCTTTAATTGGCCACTATTGCCACTATTCACCTCGACTTTAGAGTATGATATTGCTAAATATTGAAGCATCTAAAGAATAATAGCTGTACATCACTCAACACTGAGTTTCCATACTACAATATTATCATAATGAAAAGTTGTTGTGGAGTACATTCTATGAGATGAAAAAATGAAGGTTTCCAGATCATTTTACTTAAGTTTGTTTTTACCATAATTGAAATTCTGGGTTTCTAGATTTTACTTATAGAAAAAGAGCCTAATTAGTTAGCATCAAGCACAGTATAGAAGAGCAAGCCTACTTTAATAACCGCCATTGAAAAACTCAAGCTTCATAAAATCGCTTTGCTAATACTTAAGACATCATTTGTTTTCCGCTTAACTGGGTATTTATGCACTGCTATTTTAGCTGATACAATTAAGGCACCCTATCTAAGGATACACCGGGAACATTATGCCAACATGGGCAAAAATGATACCCTATTTAAGGATGGAGAACCTCAAAAACCATTCCCTATCCCGCGGCACCTAACTATATAGCCCATATATGGGAGTACCCCCCCCCCCCCCGGGTTAACAATGCGCGACACAAGCTGGAAAAATAACCTCGTGATCCAAAGCATCGGCGTTTGTTTACTGATTTTTGGTCCTTCAGAGAAAGATCAGGGTACAAAGAATACTCCAAAGTTTCCCGAGTTGAAAATGAAGGGATGTTTTAAGTTGCACTGAAAATTGCTTGACGTGATCAACTTTCGGTGCGAGTTCGAGCAAGTTTATTGCTACTTAAAGACTCCTTTCGCAAAAACACGTTTTTCTTAAGATTGAAGGGGGGCGGTTTAAAACTCATTTCTTTGCTTTCCATTGCTCTAAAAAGTTGATAAAATAGCTCGTCTTTCTCAAGAATTTCTCGCTGATTCTAAGCAGGTTAGAACGTTTTTTGAATTCATTAATATTCTATGCAAATATAAACAGTGGAGCTCTTTTAAGATTACACGCAAACCGCTGAATATGAAAACAGTAGACGACAGTTCATGAGCAAAAAGTGTGGGAGTTTGACTGGAGCTATTGAGCCGACAGATCGCTAGGCCTAACATGAAAGCAACATTCGCCTTGAAATTCAAACTGAGAAATTACGTGAGAAGAGACCAAAATGAAAAGGGACCATTTTTTTATGCTAACAGAATGAGGTAACACAGAATGCATTCACTCGTGGAAATTTTATTACCTGGATAAGGGAGACAAACTTCACAGAAGTAGAAGTGTAATTTTTCTCGACGAAAGGCCAATATATAAAAAGTCACTTTACGTTGTTGTCTTGAATAGGACGGCAAAGAAACCTACGAGAATGTATTTTGAACGTACAGTTTTATTGAGACGTTCATTAGCCCTTTTGTTTGGTGCCCTCAGAATCGACGTCGTCTTCGTTGCGTTTTGCTTAAGCTGCATGTCGCCCAGTAAGGCCATCCACGCTGCTGACGTCTCATCAGAAAGAGCAAACTGTACCAACGGTCCTCGTTTCACCAATTAAGTTTTGTTGCTTCAACATAGACAGAAACTGTGTACAATAGCGACAAACGGTTTATTTAACAATATCACTTATGTCGCGTACACGGGACAAACCGGCGCAGTTACACTAACAGTAGGTCAGCGGCCTCCACCAATCTGCTCAGGTATCTTGGTCCAGCATGCACAGCACGCAAAGCACTCTCAATTTCTGATTGGCTGAAACAAACAATGAAGTACTTAAGTCAAAAAATGGAAAGATGCCCGGAGAAACTACTATCACTGATGTACAAAACGAACAAGCCTTCGAACAGATAGAGTTTTACAACGCCACACCACTGAAAGTGTATAATCAGCAGTCGAGTCATATTGTTCCTACCTGTATTGGCCAATCTTCGGCAAACAAGTGAATGTCACACTGTCTGGGTATAGCTGTAGATCTAACTGAATCTCAACCAAAAATTTGACAAAAGCCTTCACACTTGAAAATTCAACAATCAACCTAGGATAAAGAAACGAACATTTCGGATATGACGGAATTCATGCAATAAATCGATATACAATTCGCGTTCTGCTTGGTCAACTACCCGTGTTTGCACAGCTCATGCAAACACGAAGATGACGTTAAATTTAAACAGATAAAGGACAATCGAGATCCGTGTTTAAGGTAAAGTTGCTCAAACTCATCATGAAGAGAAAGACAACGGAAATCGGGCACCGCAACGTGTTTGGATATCTGATGAAACACGGCTCGTTTCCTATATTGTTAATTTCTCCTTCAAAGTAATTTCGTTCGAGAAGCTTTATCAAACACTTGATCCATGTATTTCACCACATATTAATCCGAGACATTTCGCCAAAAAAAAAAACGTAGCCCATGTGCATCGTATTCTCAGCTCGCTTCTCGATGCTTCGTCAATACATGCGTTTCATCGCATATCAAACATGTTCACCTCGCATTCGGCAAACGATTCTCCACTGCCAGTCGTATTTTCAGCCCCCTTCTCGGTGTTTTAACTGTGATGAAACACTGTAGCTCGTGTTTGATCTATTATTCGAAATTTTCGCTCTCTCTAGAAAAGCCCCCCTCACGGTAATATCAATCAGCCAATGAAAACACGAGCGCCATTTTCAGTTCCTTGGATAAAGTCCGGTAATACGAGCAACATTTTCTCTCAACTTGTCGCGCAACGTCATTGCATTGCAAGTTGAAAGGCCTTATTCCCGTATCAAGTTGTGGCGTGATTGGAATTATGAGCAACAAAACTAAAGTTGTTGCAGAAAGTAGAACTCAAGTTTACTTTGTGCAACATGTTGCTGCAACCTGCAACACTAAATTTTGTTGTGCAACATGTTGCTGTAACCTCTAACACTGGATTTTGTTGCGTGACAAGTTGCTCACGTTCGTAGTAATACGGGCAACAACGCTTTTCAACTTACAATGCAACAAATTGAAAGAAAATGTTGCTGGTATTACCGGACCTAAACTAGAAATACGACTCTCGCAAAAACCTCGCGAAGCTAGTTTTTGAATAAGTCACAATACTCTTATATTTTATTTTATTTTATATTTTATTTTTTATATCAGCCAAATCCCCATTATTTAATTTGTTATGCTGTGTTTGGTTCACAATTAGTGACACCTGGTGCAAATTACATGATCAGTATACCGCTCAGCACAGGGCTTAAAAATTGACCTTCATTTAGCTCTTTCACTGCCACTGAGATTGCACGAGAGGGAATAGAAGTAAAACTATTTGATTTCCTGACAGGGAATACAGAGTCAATGAAGTATCACAATAATATTCAGTTAACACAAATTGAAAATTATTGTAAATCTTTTGCAGGTGAAATCTTGAAGAGTTGATATGAATGCTTGTGTTTACCACCGGGTGTAAAAACCTGGGTTTTTTTTGGAGTTGTATTTTATTAGTCTCTACTCCCTTGTCTTCTTTGTTGTACATCACTTTTAAACACAATATGTTCTTACACCGAGGATGAGTTGAATGCTCCAATTATTTTTTGTTTATGTTTTTTTGTAATAATTGCATGAGATTCATTGTAAGAAGAATCTTCTGATTAGATATTTTATTGTCTACTGCAGTCATTATTTCATTCCCGGGTAACCACAATTGAGAGCATTATGAATAGTGCATGTTTCAATTTGTGTACTCTCTTCAGTTGCAATGGTACCCCTAGTGGTAGATAGAAAAATTCCTCTTCCCTCAAAAGAGATGCCATGTCAACAGAAGTGTGAGATACAATGTCATTACATAAAAAATGGGGGTAAAACAGATGGATTCTACAAAAACTTTGAATAAAGGTTTGGTAATAGTGAGTGCCAACTGTATAGTATGTGGTTGTGCTATTTTTAGGTCATATCATAAAAACAATACATGTAAGAAAGAGTTATTGAAATCTTAACATGTTGAAAAAGATTGCTGCACTATGTACTCCTATAAGAATATAATGTGAAATCAACATCTATCAGTCACAAGTATATACCACATGAAAGTTCAGTTAATTTTGCTGTTACAGAAACATGCAAAATATCCATACCCAACCAGAGAATAGTATATTATTTGAATATATGAAAATTTCTATTATAAAAACTGCAGAAGAAAGATTTATTTTAAGGATGGTATTTCATCGAAAAAGTCATGGCAGCCAGAGGTATTGAACTTGTAACCAATGACATATAGTAACAAGACAAACTATTATTATTATTATTATTACTATTAGTATTATTACTGGTATTGATATTATTATTGTTATATTTGTTATGTTAAACATAATATATGTTTATGGGGTGGGATGCATGTCCTAATCTTGGTAAAGGTATTGTTACTCTTCTATTACAAGCAATACCAAAATCTTCTTAATAGGCTTTCAATCAGAGGTGGTAGTAATCAAAATAGCTCCAAACAATACCATTTCTTCTTTAATGCTTAGAATCTAGTGCAGTCATTTTTCTATAAAGTTTGTGTGGAAAATCATTATTGAAAGCATACTTTAGGGCATTTAGGAAACTTGAAACACTTGTTACTACATACATCACACTTGCAATGAATATATGAGAAAGATTATAAACATTTTGGCATGACAAAATTTATTTTCTTCTTTATAAAGTTCTTTCAATGTAAAAGATTAACTGTATGTTGTGGTTGTTATTAAAGATTGATATTTGACATCATAAAAATGAAGTAAACAGCAGAAAGTAACAAGGTTAACATGTTATGTCTAACTTTGCAAATGAAGGCTTGAATTAGCATTTCATTTGTGGGAAAAGGGTTCTAGATAGCAATATTATCAGGGGGGTCATTGAACTCTAAGGTAAAACTTACCCATTGTGAAAAGGCTATGAATCTTGTTGTCTCTATGCAATATTATTGAAACCTTTCAATCAGAGAATACATACATATATATATAGCAAAGAGAAATACTACTCAGAAGTAAGTAATAACATTTGCTTTATTCTCAAATGATGGCATTGATCACTGATAAAATTGCAGAACCAGTACTTTATAGTGACACTGGGTATATGTTATGTTGAAAATTCTAAACACAACTGCTAGATCAAGAAAATTTACAATATTTTCACTATTGCAATGATATCAGATCACATCGTTATAAATGATTGCTATAACAACTGCAACTCTCTGTGTTGGGAATTTCTTCAAAATGGAAACGCTATCGTTTTATTATGACAAATATCAACTTACATTCTTTTGTAATCTGTTGGTCGTCTTCCGATTCCGTTTTTTGACTAATAGAATTATTTTCTAGAGATATCTTCAATCGTTGAAGTCGTTCCTACTCGGTTTCCCTTCTAAGTCGTTTTGCTAAATTTAGTACGCCAATATATTTCGTTATGTAATCGTTCACTCATGTCCTGTATTTCTATCAATAACACATTCAAATTCAAAACTAACTTGGTTATATTCCTGGTCCTTTTCCCTGCTGTTTCGTTTGCCTTTTTCTGGAGCGAGCGGTTGTTATCTTTGCTGCGATTTCTGTTGTTATTCTCCCTGCTGTCGTTTCTCTATCCCTGCTTTGAGTCGTGCTTTCATTGTGTTGATTTTCACGGTATTCGAACTTACTCGGCGACGATCTCGGGCTAATCTTTCTTGAATATCTCGGAGATCATCTTGCTGGGATGTACTTCCAGGACGAGTGAAATCGGTTTTCACCACAAAATTTACATTACCTTCAAAAAGGCATCACCGAATTCTCAATGGCGGAAGTTCAGCAGTTCTCAAGTGCGTTACTATTGCCAGGTAACCTGGCCTGCGAACGGACACCTTTAAAATATAGATATATATATATATACATATATAAAAACTCTCGGCTCGATTTACTCGGGCTTGCGAGCCACGTGGTCTGACCGAAACCGACACGATTAGTAACCTCGCTACGCTCGGCCTTCGGCCTCGCTTCGCGAGGAACTAAACATGAAAAGTAAGGATTTGACGGTATACTAACTTGTCTTCCTTGAATGACATCAGATGTGAAAGACCAATTCTGTAAATCTCGTCCCCTGTGTACCTTGCTTTGAAAACTATCTCTGATAAATGTTGTAAAGTCTGTCAACAAATCAATGTCAGAAAGATGTTGATATATAATATACAATCTTGGATTGACATGCTAACGTATCTTCCAAGACTACTTTATTTGAATGGACAGTCTAAATACCGTCAAAGCTACAACTAGGTGCAAAATTACTTGAGACACTACACCTATTTGGAGTGTTAGTAATTAAACAACACTCTCATACAATTAAGTCCCCCTCCCCTCCCCCCTTATCAATGTTGCCACCAATGCAAAACCACGCTGAAAAGTGAAACGCACAACATTGAAAGGAAGAGAGGGAGGGGGGAGCTGGAAAATCAACAAACGTTGTGCTAGTAGTCGTTGAAATGAAGAAGTGCTTTTTACTGATAGTGTCTCAACACATTTGCAACCCGTTGTAGATGATTGAAATTGAACTCTGCACACTTCACTGTAAGCTTGCGATGATTTTCCTTCTATTTCCGTTTTAACAATAAACGCGCAAACATTTCAACGTGCTGGAAAATCATCAAACGTTGTGCTGGTAGTCGTTGAAACGAAGAAGAGGTGCTTTATACTGATACTGTCTCAACTCATTTGCAACCCGTTGTAGATGATTGAAATTGAACTCTGCACATTTCACTGTAAGCTTGCGATGATTTTCCTTCTATTTCCGTTTTAACAATAAACATGCAAACGTTTCAACGCGCTGATTGGCTGAGAGCATGTTAATTAATCCCAAACAGTGCAGAAAATCAAAATTTAATGCATACATTAGAAATTCAAATTTTGCATGCGTATTATTAACAAGTAATCAAATGATTTCGACGATAAGCACTCGTAAATTTTTCAGAGACAACAAATTGCACTCCCCCTACAGGCTCGTACAATTTTTTCAGTCTTTGACAAATTTACTTGTGCTGACTTATTCCAAACTGCATTCGAAACCATTTGATTACCAATACTTATTCTTTGTACTCAATTTATAAAATAAAAGAGATAGTAAAAATGTTGTTGAAGAAATTGTAAACGCAGCAGCTGTGCAGCCATCGAGTTATGCACAAACGCGGGAGGTTGCTAAGCACGAAAGAAACGTAAGAGATGATCGAGACGCAGCCGAAAGCATCTCTTCCTTCTTGAGTGCTGAGCAAACCTCCCAAGTGCATCCATAACTCGATGGCTGCACAACTGCTGCGTTTACCATTTCGTTTATAACATAGGACTTCACAACTTCACAATCTGACGTCACCATGCAACCCATAGGCAAATGGATCGCGCGTATTAGCCAATCACAGCGCGTACTTTCCCAAAGCTATGTTATAATATTGATTTATAGTTGAAATATGGCTTTGAGGTCACCATCAAGGCAAACAGCGTCATTACTTGAGTAATTATATTATGAATGAAATGAAACTATTCAATCTGAAGTGTGTGCAGAAACAAACCGAGATGCACTCGGGAGAATTCGACAGCAGGTACAAACACTCGAGCATCGATCTCCTGTTTGTACAATCTGCCCTGGAGTTTTCCTTAACATATCTCGATATGTACAAGCCTGTACAAACACAGTAGATGAATTTTACTTCTTAAATCAAACGCAGGGGAAGCTTGATCTTGATATGGAGGGTAGCAGTGTACAACAGTCTGATTTCTTTGTGTTGGGATGCAATGCTAATGTTTTAGCCCGTGAAGAAAACCTTTCAGCATGATACCATCCATTTGGCAAACACAAATTTCTAGGTAGTTAATACAGACTGGAACCTACTTTGGTCAAATCGGCCTGACAGGAGGTCACCTTGATGAGAAGCTCTTGGTTGACTGACAGAAACACAAGCCTGTGAAGAATTCGATAATATCTGCTGCCGCCATCTATAAAAAAACCAAGTGACACTGCTTAATTACGGTTCTTCCAGATCAGGCGTCCACGCTCAAAGAGGGTTAATGGGAATTTGATAGCTGCTTCCTCTAATGCCAATTGAGAAAATTAGCACGGACGCGTTTTCCTGAGCTAGGCGCAAACGACACGTGTTGCCATGAGGCCTGACTGATTCGTTGAACAGCGTTCGTCTATAGTGATTGGACTGAGCGAGTAGTTTCAATTTAGTATTACCAGAGTGAAGATCAGCTTTGTAGAACGCCCCGGTGGGTAACCAAGCCCAAGTTGAATCCAATGTGCATTACCAAAAACATACATGTAGCAACGCGTATATGGACAGATACATAACTGCACACAAGCGTGAATACAAACGTTGCCGTCACGTCCAAACTGGAGCTCTCCAGACAATAAATTTACTTTAACAATTACAACACAATTAAATATAAACAACCGAGCTTTAATACGTGTTCCCATGTTACCTGGAAGGCAGGGCGTCAGCTGTATTCTCTTTATTTCACGGTTTGGCATAGAACCGCGATCACCTGTACAAATACCACAAACCCATAAATATAATGCTAGACAATAGGGACAATAGGGATACTAATATTGGCAATCAAAATCAATGACTTCGATTACAGTTTGAAATTTGAAACTAAATTTGTGTATGTATTGCATGAGCACAATTTTGAATAAAAGTTTACAAGTAAATTTTTTAAAAACTAAAAAAAATTTGCACGAGAGCGTTTGGCGAATACAGTTTGTTCTAGTTGAGGAATTCACCAGTGTATATTTATCCCAGATTGAACTCGAAATCATTTGATAAACTTGCTAACATTATACATGCAAAAGTTTCATTGAAAATCTCTGCTCTCGATTTAAACTCTTCGCACTTCAATTTGTCCTACACTCAATTTCAGTAAATTTGAACTTTCTGCACTGTTTGGAATTTGTGGCGTGATCTAAGGCAATCAGCAGTATGATTTTCAGGGGATGGACGCCAGACGCAACGTCGGTCGTCTGCAATGTAATGTCCGATAGTTCGCACGGGAGCATGCCCCCAGAGTCCATAGAAGTTTGTTGCTTCGGCGCTCACGTCTTCTAGCCGTCTTTTAGCCTATAAAACAAGTTCTTTTAAACGTTTCCGAAAACCCTGGTTATTAGCAGTACATATAAGGGTACCACTACGGAAAAATGCACTTTACCCAAATCTGTTCCAAACAGTACTGTCATCTCCAGAGTGTCTTTGAGAAATGTGAATTTAGCGTGTTCACTGTCCCACTCTTCTAAAGACCACTCCTGCAAACTGTAAAACGTCACAATCCTTAACGCAACATAAAGCATACCTCGTACAGGTATTTATGAAACAATGTTAACCCCTGAACATTCAAAGTAAAGGTACAAATTCTCCTCAACAGTCTGCATACGTTTGTCACGGTACTAGAAATGTGCATATATATCCAGATAGTTCATTATACGTTCCGTCTTAGTATATACCAACTCAGCAACGTTGGCATTTGAGTGATCTGATTGGCTCGTCACCTTGGGATATTTAACAGTATTAACTTCGTATGCATGAGGTGAAAAATACCGGAGCATCTGGGAAATCCTTAAATTTTGTAATAAATTTTGGTCGAAGAAAATAATGCCTGGCGTAAATTCTCGCTTTACAGCTGTTGATGTCACGGAGGTTGCTTCATTGGTATTTAAGGACACAATTATTCTCTTCAATCTCGGCGAATAGTGGCAAAATTACATGTAATTTTTATTATTAATAATATTAAAATTGACCTCGTTCTCCCTTGTGATTTTATTGACCTCGACTACGGCTTGGCCAACACGGAGTAGTGAAGTTACGATTGTTTCCAATACAAACACATCGACTGCAAGTTGAACAATCGATAGTAATCGCGATAGTTTTATAAAATATCGATAGTTACGATAGATCGTCTGCAGCCTCGTTATGACATAAAATGTCGTCTGTTTGTGTTGTTCATTATTCGAGTCCAAGGAACAATTTAACCTTCATAAACGGCAAAACAAACTTCCCTAATACAGAAACAACATGTTTGTTTTCCAAGTTGGTCTCCAGGCTCTTGTGCGCACTCAAAATGGCGGTCAAAGGTTTTGTTAATCCCCATCTAGGAGACATTGCGACATTTAAAGGCGTAGCAGGCAGCCGTGACGAATCTTGGGAAGTTGAGCATGTGGCAAATAATAAAAATGACAATAACATCGCAATAGTATAACTATTATCGCAATAGTATCAAAATGACCTCAATAGTCACCACTACTGTGCAGCCATCTTGACTTCACGCTTGATCAAGTAGAAGTGGTAGAAACTTTAGTAGACAGTGTTAGCATTGACAACGAGTACGAGAACGAGAACGAGATTTTGCCATTGACCGTACTACGCATGCGTTCTGCTCAGAACACGTGCTCAACTCGTTCTGACAAGTCGTTCCACGACGAGATTTCCACACAAACTCGACGTGCGGGGAACGAGTTTTACACAGGTAAAGTTTCTCTTTTGTAGCGGTTATCTCTGTCATATGTGTATCCAATAAGCACTTAATCTCTTCATCGAAGGCCTAAGATGGTATTTTGCGGCATTTTATGTTTAGAATGGCACATTGATCCTCATTCCTTTCTGTCAACATCTTCTCAAAATTTTAAACATGAGAAGCTCTCATGGTCTTCGTCTAGCGTGCTCATAAACTTAACTTGTTCGTTTCTTTTTACAGCTTCTTTCAAGATGACTCAACCAGAAACGTAAGTATTATACCATTACTGTTTCTTCGATTATTTTCATTCACATTATTTTATTTGTTACAGTTCATAGTCCGTACGAATCGAGTTTGTCACATCGATAGGTCGCATTGTTTACATAAACCTAAGAATTACTGTCTCAGATTTCAAAGTATTTCCGTTTATGTTTCAGGAAAAGAAAACTCTTTATATGGAAGCGTCAGCATGATTCTTGTCTTTTACGTGAAGTTTTACATCTAGAACCCTACAACCAGAAACAGTTTGATAGAGGAAGAGTGTGAAGAGTAATTGCAGAGAACCTGAATGCCAACACGCAGCACGATTTAAAGACAACAGACCGATCGTGCAGGGATAGACTTTAACAAGGTTATGGAGGAATTCGAAAAGAGAGATAAAGAAGAAAAGAAAGCCTCGGGAGTAGATGCCGAATATGATGAAATCATGCAGTTGTGTGGAGACATCAAGGAACAAATTGAGGAATATCGAGAAGTGACGGAAGCTGAGAATAAAAAGCAAGAAAAAGAAAAAACCATGGCCAGTGATATGAGACAGATAGCTATGGAAACCCTTGCCGGCAAAAAGAAGAGAAAGGACCCAAGCGGTGAAGAAAACCCCAAGAGATCAAGCCGCAGAAAATCTGAAGATACTTTAAAGTACTTTCGTCGCCATCTAGCAGATCTTGAGTGTAGCTTAAAGCAAAATGCACTCCTGGATGCTTTTGAGAGCCATACGAGCGTACATACGTGAGAAACTTAACAGCAAGGAACTCACAGTACACAAGAGCTAACAAATCATTCGAAAATGGCGCCGAAAAATGATAATAATATCCCCGAATATTTTTTCATGAGGTCGTACTCGTATGTCCTGCTTACACATTTTTTGTAAGAACGGCAACGAGTACGAGTACGAGAAGGACTCGTTCTCGTACTCGTACTCGTTGTCAATGCTAACACTCTCTATTACCGTGTCAGAACCTTCAAGTTTGGTACATATCCCATACTAACGTGGGGACCCACATAAAAATAGATAACATTCCTTACAAATAAATACTACCAACTAAATTCTAAATTGAACCATATATACATGCATCCATAAGCTTAAAAGTAAAAACTATGAAATCAATTAAGAATCACGAATACATTATTGGGGAAAATTGGTTTCTCGTCCTTAATGGGATTCTACGAAAAACCTGAAACAATTCCTTTCAAACTTACCTTTCTAAAATATCAAGCGTCTGTGACATACTTTTAATCGTTCCACTCGTAGAAGTTGGCTTCTGTTTTAAAAAAAGATTCTGTCAATAGCCGTACAGGTACGGAACAGTGAAACATGGACGCCTGGCCTCTCTAGCTTAACAATCTGATGTCTAACCTCTCCAGCCTCATAATCTGACGTCCGCATGCAACCCATGGGCAAATGGATCGCGCGCGCTTTCCTTAAGCCCTGTTATGATTGTTAGTCAAAGCGTTTCAAAATTATAAACCTAAAAAACGTCTCTCATGAAGGAACGTAGTCATTACTTCGACCAAAAAAAAAATTCCCGAGGTAGAGAAAACTCCAATTACTTTCTACGTAACCGCTTACTAACCGAGCTCCCAGGCCATACTGGGGAATATTGTCCCGAGATCGTGACAGTACGGACTGAGCGCATCGTGCTCCAGTACAAAAACGACCTAGGGCCGATATTCTCCAGTGAAGCCAGAGCAAGCTAGGTTAGTGAGTAGTTTGTTATAAGGCATCTAGTTGGACCATTCATGCTTATTCTTCTGTTAAAATACACTTCCGAAAAAACGCACTACATAATTAAGCTCTGTTGTACGATCTTTTACGCAGTTTCTTTGAAGGAGATTATTTGACACCTTTTCTTTTTTTTGTTTTATTCGTAAATTTTGAATTTGCCGGCTCTTAATTAAACAAAAAAATACACGCGCATGACCTCGGTATGGCAACATCCCGACCGAAGAAGAACCAATCAAAACGTTCGGATTCTCCTAAAGACTACCTTGCCATGTAACAGTCAGGGGTATTTTTCTCAGCCAAGGATAAAAAAGGGAAGTCTAGTTTTTCCATTCTACCTGTCCTTTTCATCCCTTATCATTTACAGGCAAAAGTAATATTTGTTGTGAGAGTAGATACTCCCCGTCAACAAAACTGGTCAGACGGGATATTTATTTTTGATTCTCTATTGGTTCCAATACTTTTTGAAAACCTTCTATAAACCGCTTTGCTGCAAACTGGTATCAGAGTTCGTGTATGGTCTCCTCGCTTCCAGCTGCTGTAAAAAAGTTTGTAATGCATTTTAAAAAATACTTTTAAGAATGTCTAAAAACTTGCAGAATCATAGGTGTCGGAATGAATTACGTAATCTTCCCAAAGATACCGTGTAATCAGTAGGATCGATGTAAGTACAGTATCTGGGAAACTGTGACCTACTCCTTCCGTAACTCAACATAAACGCTAACTATTTGACTCAGTCTAACCTCTGGGTTAGGGGAGGGGTAGGTACACAGTTGCCCAGCTACTTACATTGATCCTAATCAGTACTTGACACCTCATAGCGTAGCCCACCTTGTTCTTTAAAGAACGCACAGTTTCCTCATGCTCCAGTACTTGGCCTTCAAGTTCCTCTTTCCTCCTAGCCAGCTCACCTTTCTCACTAAAATCAGTTTTAGAGAACAGTAGTTTACGCTGTTAGCTCCTGTTGCTTTAAGAAATTAGTGTTGCCTGCAGAGCTCGTACTGTACAATTTTATAACAATTCTGTCAGGAAATTTGACTTGGAAAGAAACTACCGTATTAGAAGCTGCTCTTGACATCAGTGACAACAATCAATCAACCCACCCCTCTGCAGCATGATTTCATTGTCATAATGATAATGAATTTATATAGCGCACTTTTTCATATGAATATGTTCAAAGGCGCTTTACATTTCTATTGGGTGAGATCGGACGTCAGCATGTAAAGGCGCCTCTGGCTGCCGCTGTCAGTCCATATATGATCTCACCCACCCACCCAACCCATGCATGAATTGTCAGATGAAACCAGAAGTAGAAATAGACCACCACACCGAGAACTACGTCCCCTACTCTTTTCGAACAGTGTGTGGGTTCTTTAACGTCCCACAGATTATTAGGAACAAGTGTTGTGAGACGGGTCCTACGGTTTATCGTCCTTATCCGAGAAGACTAGAAAGTCTAACCATTTATAGATGTCATTACAAAGGCAGCACTTTCTCCTCAGTTATTTTTAAGACCCTGAGTGTTGGTCCGGCAGGGGTTTGGGTGGGTCATTCAACCCACCCCTCCCTAGCATGCCTTTGCTGTCATTTGTACCACTTTGTCCTGGCATTTGTTTGTTGTCATTCAACCCACCCCTCCCTAGCATGCCTTCGCTGTCATTTGTACCACTTCGTCCTGGCATGTTTTAGTTGTCTTTCGACCCACCCCTCTCTAGTATGCTTTCGTTGTCATTCCTACCATTTCTTCCTGGCATGTTTTGGTTGCCATTCAACCGACGCCTCTGTAGCATGATTCCGTTGTCATTTGTGCCATCTCGTCCTCGCGTGTTTTGGTTGTCATTCAACCCACCCCTCCCTAGCATGTTTTCATTGCCATTTCCCGCACCTCACCTAACATGCTTTAATCATAATGCAGCTCACCTTTGCAGGTTCGATCTTTGATTTTCCAGCTCAGTCAGCTCTAAAGGATACAATACAAGCGATTAAACCCTTTCCCTCCCACGATCTGAGTGCCAATTCTTCTTACTGAGTGCTATACAGTACTTTGTATGTTACTTTGGAGAATTCAGTGTCAGACAAAGAGGACGTGGCCTGTACAGTACTGTTGGCCCCTTACTGGATCAAACGTTTAGAAGCATGCTTTGGTAATATTAAAACAACACTTTATTTCTTGGGGTCAGGATACATAACTTTCACAACTCCAATTATTCTTCAATTTTTCTTAAATGATAAAGTTCTCTGAGTGAACACATACTACGTGATACTCTTGCCTTCTTTTTAGCTTGGAAAGTTTGGTCTCAGATCAAAACATAGTGATTAGCTTTAGATTATATGCAACAGTAAGTCCCTTATCCAGGGTTCATACAAAAAATTGCAACCATTTTTCAAGGACTTTTCAAGGATCAAATGTGATTTTCAAGGACCCCAAACAGGAATGTAATTTCAGGGATGGCAAATACAAATAGACATACGCATATTCCAAACTAACAGGTTTTCAAGGCCACAAGTTTTTGCTCCACCTCCTTCTGACTTGCTGTTATCCTCAGTTAGCTTATTTTGCCGCGTTGCAAGTTCCTTGACATCAGAAAAAGAATAATAATGCAAAGCAACTTTGCTTTCGACTCCACCGGGTTCGAAGGTTGAGAAAATTCAAGGACTTGTAAAGAAATTCAAGGACTTTTCAAGGATAAATTGAGTTAAAGGACTTTTCAAGGACTCCCCCTAAAATTCAAGGACTTTTCAAGACTGTGCGAACCCTGTTATCACAGTAAAGTAACACTTTTAGTCTGCAAAAAGTATGAAACTTAATCTTGAGAAAACACTGTTTTCGTTCATCATGTCAGCCATATGTAGGGGGTGATGATTCAAACCAGTTGTCAAATCGCACAAGGGTTTGCCTTTCCTGAAGTCAAAATGACATGGTTGACCTTTCAAGAAACCTCTAAAAATATACATGCCTTCTTCGTGACTCTTCAGCAGCCCTTTTATCTTTTTAACTTCATTAGTCTGGAGCATATGTTCTTGGAGCTTCTAAATACCAAACATAACAAGCATTCAATGGTTTTAGCATAGGTTGTTTAAATTTGCATCTTTTTTTGCTCAAGTCGCAGTAAATGTTTGTAGCTCAACAAAAAAAACTGAATTTAAATCATTTTAGCTTGCTCAAGACTTAAGATAATGATGTTTATCCTGTTGATAGGTAATGAACTTAACAAGATAGCTTTACAACTTGATGTCTTTGAGGATACATGTGCAGCAGGTACATACCTTTTCCCCTGATTCAAGTGAAAGATAGAAACCTTTGATTCCCTCTTCGAGCTCTTTATCCACTGTAAGAACGAAAAATATGTTCCATAAACTTTACGCCTCAACAACGTAGTGTAGAGGACAGGTACTCTGATTTCCTAAATTCAAGTTTAGAGTCTTTAATTAGATCATGCTTGAGCATCATATTTACATGCAGTGCTTCTAGAACTGCTATCATCATCACTGCCGCATGTATTGAACATAAATGATCTAGAAGAGCAGTGCGATATGGGACTTAAATGCTGCTCAAACAAGCTAATAATTTCCTTACTGGTTAATGTCAGCTGTGTTTATGAAACCTGATACAAACATAAAAGTGGGTTGGCCAAAGAAACCATCTGAGATTTATGAGCAGTGGTCTTGGTTTGTTATTAACCTTTCTCATCATTTTCTGGTATTATCTTAAGTTGGAACATGGGTGCATCCAAATTTAGAATCCAGATCCTTCACCCCTGACTGGTGTGTAAACCATAGAAAAGGACATTTCTTTTGACAGAATCCAAGGATCCTAGACAAAACAAAAGCCTAATGTGCATTCCCACTCAAAAAACCTAGCAGTGCAGTTGTAAATGTTCTGTGATAACATGGTAAGCTGATAAGCAGCATTCTATTGCACATCAAGACTTCTTTTATTTTCAGACATATATTCAACTACAACATGTGCAATTATCTCAATTGCAACTTACTTTTCTCTATCAAGTTGAGACAGTCATCAACCAAGCCCAGGGATTCCACTGTAACAAGAGCATCACTAGAAATTTGCTCATGGTTTTCCTGACATAAAAGTAAATAAAACATACTACATGAGCTTTGCATTGCTCACCCTAAACAAAGAGGTAAAATAACTCACCAAATAGAATTTCAATGTGCAAAGTATTGTGGTCAAGGTCCATATTTCTGATGGTCAACAATATATACCCTAGCTTAGAACTAAAACAAACCATTTTGCGGCAAAAATTAAATGAAAAACATGAAGCATTGGTGTGTAATTAAGGTAAAAGAAGTAAGAAAAAACATGCAAGTGGTAAAAATAGAAAATGCAAGATGCAACTTTGAAAATGCCCCTTGCATTCTTGGCCTCATACCTTGCATTCTTCAATTACATTGAACCTCACTAGTTTGATCTTGCATTTTAGGTTCATTTACATTTCCCTTTTTCTGATTTGCATAACATTCTTATCCTCTACTTGATGGTTCTCAGTCACATTTCACATTTTTAACTTATATGTCACTTATAAGCTTCGTTAGTGTTGACTGACCTTCAATGTGGCTAATATTTTCTTGTTCATCTTCAGCTGACCTTCCATCCATTCCTGCTTGGCAGTTTTCTCACACATGGTTTTGAGGTGACAAAGCTTTTTACGCATATCCAAGGCCTTGAAAAAGATTACCAGATTGTTGATATATTCAGCAACTGTTCAAATGACAAGCTGAATTATGTTTTTCATGTTTCCACCCCATTCCTGACTGTAATTATTATTATAACAATTTTTTTAGCATTGAGTAATAACAGTATGTACAAACTATTATAGGAATGCTGGCATAAAGGGTTGTATGCCAAATTACAGGTCAATTTTTGTTTTGTCTCTAAAACTGATTGATGCAAGGCAAGGACACTTCACAATGCCTGTAATGAGGATCTTGTATATCATTTGTGTTTAACCTGTGACCGGCACCTCTGAGATGCTTATCTCTTCACTCATACAAGTGGGGAACTAATTTCTTATAGACAGTATCTATGCTTAGTTTAGCACACTTGAAGTGACACAACATGAAAAGGTGCACAAAAAAGCCCTAAGTGACTTCTAAGAGACATCTAGATTCTCTTTAAAATTACCTTAAAATAAATAGACACTCAAGACACACTAAAGGCCTTATGGCATGTTGCTCTTCACTAGGAATTTTGTGTACCTACTTTAGGCTGTCCACAGTTAAATAATTACCTCATCTTTGGAAGCAGTTTGAATGTCGCAAAAAATTGTTGGGTTGGTAGTGCTAAGTTCTTCTCTCTGCTGATCGAGTCCTTCTTTTACACTATCACAATAAATACACAACTTAACAATTCATATGAAAGAATTACTTGATTGTGATTGGCTAAGAGCAGTGCAGGTTTTAAAAGTGTAACACCAGTCCAAATTACAAATCAAATTTTTTTTCATGTATACTTGTACTCATGAGTGTATTAATAAGCTCAAATAGCACAATAGCACTTCCTGAAGCAGTTATGCAATTTGAGCTTTTTGAAAACTCACTTGTGCAAATAAGTCGCAAATTTAACTTAAAACCATATGATAATAATTACAAATTGATCAAAAATGGCTCTGACTATTGAGCTTCACTGTACTGTTAATTCTTTAGCATTTCATTCACATGATCTGAAAAGAAATTTGCCTTAGGGAGTACTATACATCTTCTAAAATGTTGGTTGGGAGAATTTGGTAGAATAAGTTACATTAAAAATCCTTAAGTCAATAATCGCCTCAATTTTCATTGTCATTTGCCTTAGGCAATGTGGATCAATGTTAGTATCTGGGCAACTGTACTCCTACCCCTCCCCTAACCCAACATTAATGCTAACGTTTTAACTTATTATAACTTGTTGGGTTAGGGGAGGGGTAGGTGAAAAGTTGCCCAGATACTGACATTGATCCAACAATACTGGTAATTTGAAGAAGAAGAAGAGTTAACATAACAATAAAGTGTTGGGGTAATGGCCAACTTGTATTTGAAAGAAAAATTTTAAAGGAAAAGAAAACTAGAATACAGTCAACTGGAAAGGAAACAAAAAGCAGCAACAGCAGAAAAGCAAACCAGACACGACAGTAACTTCAAAAGGCTGCTTTAAATTATATTTCATTGAAACCATGTAAAACCACGATTTGAGGGAATTAATTGACGCTTACAGTTTGATTTCTTCTTCTATTGACTGAATTGTCTCTTCATAGCAAAATGTCTTTGGCTTGTGCACCAATGAAGAAAAGACAATCTCTTTTTCTGTTCTAGCAGCCATAGCCTACAAATAGAAAAAATGAATCTAGTACAACAACCTGACATGTACAAGGGATAAACTGATTAATAAAGTGCATATCTGGATTGTATGTAAGTACTTATAATAAAAGGTAGCCAATATTGCAATGGTAACTATACTAGAGAATGTTTCAAATGTATTGTAATCACTGAGCAGGGTTGTTGCAGTCAAGAATACATGTGCTCGAATTGTCTGCCACATTTGTTCATGAATACTTGCGTGGGTGAGCATCTCATTTATTTATGAAAAACAGAAAAATACAAAGCAGCATGGATTCACTTTTTTCCGTAACTCACGGTGCTACTGTGGTCAAAGATATTGTCATTACACTGTGTACCAATTATATAATATATTGGGATTCCATAACATCATATTGACCCTGTCTATTTCTCAAATGGCCCACTTTATTGATCTTAATGGGCCTTGGACCCCAAGATGCAAACTCCTGGGGAACTATAATAACTGACTGGTTGTTCAAATCTGCTACACTATTGTCTTTACCTAGGTACACAATGGAAATGGACTGAATTTTGAGAGAGTAGGTTAAGAAAATAACAATAATTCAAGTTCCACTCCCATGCCTGGAAAACTGCTGATGATTTGAAATAATGTTCAGTAGATGTTGCCTTTCAATACAACAGGAACACATATGATTACTGAAAGCAATAACAGAGCACTCCTTTTGATCAAAAAATACAAAATATCAGAGCCATTGCTACATCAATGATGACATTATTTCACAGGGAACATTTCCTTAAAATATAAGCTTTGTATTTAAATACATGGATTTACAGTACCTCTACCGAAGATGCAATGATTGTGTTCCTACGTATACATGCTTCTTCGTTCAAGAACATTACTTCAGCAGTGTTGAGAAACTCATCTAGAGTCATGGGTTTTCTACAAAGAGCACAAGAAACAAAGCGAGGATAGGTGGTTCAGCTGAAATAGACAGTATACTTTAAGAAATCCATTCATAACACATCTGGATAACACACAAAACTGCTACTACTTGTAAGAATTGTTACTATAAAAAAGGTAGTTTTGTTGTACCTTTACTACATGTACCGAGGATGTTGCACGACCACATACATAAAACATTTTTCTTGCAGCATTGAAAAATATTTCACGAGTGAGCACAGTGGAATGAGGAAAACATTTTCAACACAAGAAGAATGTTTATTATATTAATTATATTAATATTTATTAATCAAGATCAATGAAATACCAAACAATTTCATGTTACAGTATTATTTCATGGGATGAGTTTTTACTGTACCATAGCAATGCTATAGTTTTGCACGTGATAACATGTATACTATTTTCATGAGTGAAGATATCATGTTTTTAAGTGAAAACTTGCCTAGTACATTTCATTGGTGCCTGATATACAGTTGAACCTCACTATCTCAAAAACTCTCAAGGGAAACAAAAAGTAGTTCGAGATACAATAGAAGCTAGAACAAAATGATACTTGGCTGTTAATGTTTTGTATAACTTACATTGTTGTCTGTAGACTCTGCACTGCCATGGCACTGGATGAATAGTCAGTTACAGTACTCCTGGTCATTTCACTGCCTATTTCTTCATCAATGACTGACAACTCTCTACAGCCTCCACAGCCTGAAAAAAACAAACAAAGCAAGCATCCATCAACATGAAACCTATAATAAGTACTTTCATCTGGACTTTTTTTACAAGAGGATTCTGTGTTCGGAGACACTTTGAGACAGCAGCACCTATACTGAAAGTGTTCAAAGGTGTTGTTGATCTAGAGCAATGTGAACCAAACTTTTCCATGCTTATGCACTGATGGCCTTTTACTGAAAGCATTACAGTTATAAACTTATGTACAAGGTGCACTGAAGTATAACCCTCTCTCTCCCAACTTTTGATTATGTAATACTCAGAGATTGACATGTTTTCTTCAACAAATGTCTGGAAAAATGAATACTGGTATACAACTGGTATTACTCAAAATCAAAAACAATGAGTTGATAATATTGCTTTAACCCTTTAAGCCCTAATATCAATATTCATTTTCATTTAAGTGTTCTCTTATGTATTTGTTATGGTACTAGTGAGAAGAATTTGTTTAAATATCAATACAATTCTTTTTTGGTGATTAATTTCATTGTTATCATAACCGGAATGGTTAATAAACAGTGAATCTTGTAATGAGAAATTGGATGTTTGTCACTACTGGGACTTGAGAGGTTAAGAAACTGCAAATTTATCAAGGCTAACAAGCGACATGTTTGATAAATCAACACACCTGGGCTGAGCCTGCTTAACGTCAGATCTTGCTTGCTTTGTTCCCCAACAAAAGAGAAGTTGTCCTTGACTTCAGTGGTGGTGACAACATTTCTAAGCTCCTTGCTTTTAGCATCAAAACCAGCAACATCATCAGACAACATTTTCTGTTGACAGAGAGACACATTCATCTCTTCCTCTGTAGCCAGACCTCTGTATTGGACATGATCATGGTGTGACACCTTGGTGCCTTCTTCTGGCGCTGGGCATCTTTCTGTAAGTACACCACTGAATCTGTGAGCACTGCTTTGGTCATCAATTGACAAATTCCTTTCTTCTGTCTTACAAATACTTTGGTTGTTAAACTCAAGGTCATTTGTTGCCAATACTGGAGTAGCATCTTTTGCTTCAAGAAACCCCCCTGTGAAACCCACCCTTGATTTGTCCATGTTGATTTGATCCATCAATGTCTTATTTACTTCTTTGGTTGAGGGGAAACTTTTATTATTAGAGTCAGTTGTGCCTGACAATGCACTTAATTCCCTTACTTCAGAAAATTCACTTTTACTTTCACAAGTTTGGACTGTAGTAGTTGGACCACTCATGGACATACCAATTTTTTCATTTACAAACGAACTCTTGCTGTTCAATGTGTCTTGCCCGATCACTCCATCAGCTTTCTCCCACTCCGAAAATCTCCATGTTTCAGCAATAGTACCAGTCAGCTCCATAGCATCTTTATGACTAGCAGGCTGCATCCCACTGGAAGACATACAACTGGTCATATGCCTATAGGGAGCTGTTCCATCAACATTAAACTTGAAGCAGCTTATCTGATTTACATCATGGGCACTGTAAGTGCAACTTTTAGGCTGGACCACCTCAGTGTTGTGTGTCCTTTCATTACACTGGACCTTAGCTTGAGGCAGCAGTTGCGATCCCAGCAGAACTTTGCTCTTGGCAGCACCTCCAGTCACGTTTGTGATGCTAACCCTTGCTTTGGAGTCACCTGCAAATGTTCCTTGCCCTAAGGTCCCTGTTCTTTCAGTGGTATCAGTTGCAGAACCAGTTTCAGGAGATCTAACAAATCCAGACCCATAACACACTGTCAAATCCACATTTGTGGGCTCGTAAATGCTTCTCCTCTTTACAACCTGATCCTGACTGTTATCCAGGATGGCGTTACTGTGACAGAGTGTTAACTCCAGGTTTTCCCCACAGCTTACCTGGTTTACATCCTCGGCAATGTAAGGGCCACTTTCATGTTGGACCATCTCATCAATATTTCTGTGTGTTTCCAGAGTACACTGGATTTTTGTTTGTGGCAGCACCAGAGATCCCAGGGAAATTTTTCTGTTGGCAGCACCTGCAATTCCTTTGGCAATGCCACCATTTACTGCTGCATCACTTGAAAATGTTCCTGAGTCTACATGTAAGGTCCTTGTTTGATCTTTTCCATTAGCAATATCGCTTGCACTGTCCGTTTTAGGAGATTTCACCAATCCAGAACCATAACACATGGTCAAATCCACATTTGTGGGATCATAAATGCTTCTCCTCTTTACAACCTGTTGCCAGCTGCTGTCCAGGATGGAGTTACTGTGGCAGACAGTTAAATCCAGGTTTTCATCACAGCCAAAGTAAGTTGTTTCTGGCTCATCCTTGGGTGGTGTCAAAAGCCTAACAAGAAACGACTGTCCATTCATTGCAGGTGCCTGCAATGAATTTTGTTTAGCACTGACGTTCTCCTGGTCTAGTTGTTGGGTAGTCTGATAGACATTCTCTGCAGGTGCAAAATGTTGATTGTTTCCTTGGTCAAATTGCTCTCTGCTAAATGTCGGCCCAGATTGTGAGGGTTTAGCGAGTGACTTTAAGAAGGTAGATGCATCCTTTTTTTCAACATTACACAAGGACTGCGGTGGGACACTAGACAACTCAGGGAAAGCTTGTTCCTGTCTGTGGCACAAAGTCAGGTCCAGAGCACAGGTATCATCAGAGTCAGCTGTGAAAACCCTTGTGTGGTCCTCACAAAGCTTGCTTGGCAATATGCCAAATCCATGGCAACTAGTAATATCAAGCTGAGCAGGGCTGTTAGGAGTGTCCTCAGAATCATAAGTGTCTTTCATAGCAGTGTTGCTGACAACATTTAACTCACCTAATGGCACCCTCTTTTGCATTAAACTTCCATTGCTGGTAAGCACTGTAGGATGTTTCACTAATTGGTTTGACAAATCTATTGACGGCTTTGAGCCAAGTGACATTATGAAAGATTTCCCATCCACTTTATCACCATTTTCAATGTTAAGTGGTCTCTTGCTCACAGGAGAACTCAAAGGTGCTGTTGGATAATCGCGGAAAAAAATTTGCTGATGAGTGCAAGTTAGTTCAAGTTCACCGTCAGAGCCTGTATCACGATCAAATACTGTAGTTTTGTCCTGATCCAAAATACCAGTACCATCATGTGATAAATTTGTAAAATCATGGCACTGAGTACAGTCCATTTCCACTGAAGCATTGTCTTCATGTCTATTAGCCACCTGAGACTGGGTTGTAGGAGTGGGAACAAACATTCCACTGGAATGCCTTGCTTGATCACGCCCAACATTTTGAAACACAATGCCTCTTTCAACACTTGAACCTTGGCCAGCTTTTGCTGCATTGAGTTTGTCAAACTGGACTTCAGGCATCTCCTAAAATTATCACAAATTAATACAAATGATCTAAAGTTAGATGAATGAACTTTTTAAGCATTTAGAACTACATTGGCTTGATTTATACTTTTTAGTAATGGAGCATACATTGCGATGAATCTTATAGTGCAAAATTCAACAGAGATAACAACAATTTTTACTTTTAAAATTGGTTAAGTATACAAGCATCACAATCATGTTGCCAATAAAATATTCTACATAGTTAGAGCTATACCTTGACTTCAGCTTTGTTTATCTGACCTCCATTTGCTTGTATATCACCTTTTAACAGTGATTCTATTCCTAGAAATGATACAGAAAAAGTTAATTCAGAAATTATTTTCTTTTGCAAAAACCTACTGACAACAGAAATGTGTAGATTATTGCATTCCCGTGTATCCCATATGGAAATTTAAGTGAAAAAATGGACCAAATTTGAACAACAACAAGCAGAAATTGAACATGAATGCTTGAAGAGCATTTTTTGGTAAAAGCGACAGTGAGGACTTAACGGTTTCTGACTAAGCAACTACAACAGTAGTGGAACAATGAACATTTAATGGTGTCCAGACTTCCCTTGTTAAATGATTGCATGGTTACCAAGCAAACACATTGTATCATTCCCCTGCGCTTTATTTTCGTGCAAATTCAATCCCTTTCATTTTAACTGTGGGCTTAAGCAATGAAAACAAGTTTATAGTGATCATCTGCGAGCAAATGATCAACTTTGTTTACAAGAGGGCTTTTTTGTGAGTTCTTACTTTTTTCCAAAATCATGTTTGAAAGGTGTGGGTGCGGCTTATATACGAGTCTTTTCAGGATATTGTGCAAGCTTTATACAAATTAGATTAAAGCTCTTGTAACCGATTAGTTCCTATTGTTTCATACTGTTGTCACTTGCAAAAGCATGCTTTCTCATTAGTGACCAGTTTACAGTTAAATTGATCTCAGGTTAAATTTGATTTAAGGGTGGTTTGTTATTTCTTTGTGTCCGGTATTCATTATCACAAATGTAGACAACAATTACAAACCAACCTAACTTAAATCAAATTTAACCTGAAATCAAATTTAACCTGTAACAAATACAAGAGCTTCAAACCGGATAATGTTTGTATAATAATGCAGGGAACCAACCTTTTATTGTGTCAGCTGGTTCTCTGTATTCTCTGCAAACAACAACCAACAATTATAATTGTTTTGGGAGCAGGGTTGGCACAGTGACGAGTCAGCGCTTGCCTTACACGAATGTGTCCCGAGTTCAATTCCCGTCCCCGGTGTCATATGTGGGCTGAGTTTGTTGGTTCTCTACTTTGCTCCGAGAGGCTTTTCTCTCGGTACTCTGGTTTTCCCCATCGCAACAAAAACCAACACTTGATTTGGTTTGATGTAATTTGATATCATTTTTAAAATTTGATTTCATTTGTGCTTTACAATGTCCCTAATTAGTACATCAGTGATAAATAAAGTTGACACTCAAATACCAAGGTAAAAAAAGTCAGGAAAATGTACATTTGCAATGCTCCAAGCTGTTTTTGTACGTCATCTTTTGGCAACCTTCACTAGTTCTAAAAAGGTCCCCAGGAATATTATTTTGTTTGCCATTTCTTTTTAAGAATAGTTTTCATTTTCAGATACACATTGTGTCATATTAAATAAAGTGGAAACTGCTGACCGTATTTTATCAAAATGGCCGCAGCACGAAAAGCGATACCTTTTTTTTTGCAAAAGTCTACATGTAACTCTTTAAGGCTGGTTTTCACTCGGAGTTGTGGTCAGAAGCATAGAGCGATATGATCCGGTGAAAATAAAATCGACGGAATTGGAAGAAAAATATTGATTCCGCCTACGATCTATTGAAAACTAGATTGTCAGAGTTGGGAGCAGAAGTGGAAGAATAAACCAATCATAATGCTGGAATCCAGGCCTTACAATTGGTTTGTCCTTCCGCTTCTGCTTGCGACTCCGACAATCTACTTTTGACTTTGATCGTAAGCGTCGGAGTGATAAGCGGAATTGGAAGAATGGAACCGTTCCGATTGTTTCAACTCTGATTCCATCGAGTTTATGACTCAGATTTTCAATTTTCACTGGGACATAAATGCTCTTACGACACCGACATGACTCCGCCTCTGTAGCTAGTGAAAACCAGCCTTTAAAGAGCCGGAAATGACGAAAGAAGAACTGAACAGTTTTGTGGTCGTATATTTTTATTATGTCTGGATATCAAAACAAATCAGATGGACAGGAAATAGGTCGCCAAAATTGACGTCCTTTCTGACAGTTTTGGTTGCCAATTTTTTTTCTACTTGCCATGGCAACCAAAACGGTTGCAGCTTGGACTCTGATTTGTAAATGCTGTGGTGAAATTCTATCCTTGGATTAGAATTTTATTTTGGTTGTCTTAAACTCGTTATCTTGCATTATGATAGCCCAAACCTAAGGATAAGATTGAACCACAAAAACATAAAGTCAAAGTCAAGTAAACATTTCTTACTTTCTTACCATTAAATGGCAAAAACCCCAAGACATGCATACAAATCTTTAACTTATGATGAATTTCTACAGACCTCAAAATATAGGTCAAAGGATAATATTTAACTTACCCATTTGCATCTCTGTTTGGCGAAATGATTTCATCTACCAAGAAATCAAGCACAAAAATACTCAGAAGTTAACAATAATTGAATGAGCAATTGCAGAATACTCGGCCACTTAATTCACGCGGTATATTACAATGATTTCTGTTGTTATTCATCAGTATTTAATGAAGTGGCGGGGTATTCTGCAATTAATTTAGCCAATATTTATAAACAAATTAGTAACTATTTTCACTATTATTAATACTATTACTACTATTATTAACTGATCACTTGATTATCAAAACATGTAAATCTAACAGAAAAAAGGGCATCTTTTAAGGGGTCAATCTTCACTTCCCCCATGTGAATTAAAATAACTTACGACCAACAAGTTTTGAAGGCCAGTCACTTTGATATGAAAGCTCTTAGTTTTCATTGCCATTTTGTTTTCTTTTTTCTGAATTCTCTCAAACAGGGCTTATGGTACCAATACGAACAAAATATCATTGTTCAGGAGTAGAGTTAACCATGCATTTATTAAAGACTTCAAGATGAAACTACAAGTACCATACAGTTTCCGACAATTTCAACAAAAAAAATGATCAGAATCAGCTAAATTTTTTCAAAGGAGTTTCTAATTTAACAGCATTTTATTTCTGAGAGATTAGGCATGCAAAAGACCTAAGATTTTGACCTGCTCACCCAGACAGACTAATTTCATTAACAAAAGGGCAGCCAGCAGCAGGAAAATTGCTGATTTGTGCATATATGTACCTTATTACTCTAAAGTAAATGCAGATTGGGAAATCCAAATGCAGGTGACAGGTTTTCTATTAAAAGGGAAAGCCCAATGCAAAATCTAGCTCATATGAACAATTTTCAATTTTTACAAACTAAATCATCAAACACAATAGTTTCGTTTTGGAGTCTTCAATTGATTTGACAAGGTCAGTGCAAACATACTTTCTTTGTCTTTATTTGCTACGGATGTGGAGTACCAGTCCTCTTCAACAAGGAACTCCCTGTAAAATGGCACAATGATAGAAAAATTAGACAAATTTGAAATGGTAAGCAAAAGAATTTTTAATAATTAGACCAGACTACTCAAAACCAAAAAAAAAAGAAACATTTGAAATATTGACTGATTCATATTTAAAGGTCTTTTGTGGGAACAGCACATCTGCAGGTTGTAATTTCAACCAGTTTGTCATGAGCTCAACATAGGTAAATAGGAAGGAAAGGATTTATTACAGGGGACACCAGGGTTGTCAAAAGTAGCTGGCTGCTGGAGAAATTGCCACCTACTTCACCATATCAGCTGGACCAGACTCTGCTGGGCATATCCTCAGACCCCTCTTTAGCACTAGATTTTCTAGACAGTTACCTTTCAAATTTAGTTGCATACAGTACTTTAAAACGTTTTGACAACCTTGCAAACACTCACTTGATTTCATTTTTTTCTGCAAAGCTGACTCGTCTTCCTGAAGACCATCTTGATTTCTTTGCTCTACCACTAAACAAAAGCACTTGAAAACGTTATCTACTAGACTAACTAAGAGAGATTTGAACAACAGCGTAATGACCTCACAAGTATGATCCATCAAATAAGTTACACTGTACATGTGTCCAGCCATCCATGCCAGAAGCAGGCCAAAAGTGGGACTTACATGTTGTTATAACATCTCAAACCTTTGTGTATGCATGTTGTAGGTTAAAATTAATTTCAGGTCAAAATCGCTCCAAACTAGTTTGATTTATTTTTTCCTTTGCTTCAGATTAATTTCCATAATCATCCAATAATTAAGGAGAATAATCATCAAACTCAAGGCCCCTCTTAAAATCTAAAGAGTCTGAAAGAATCTGCAAGGTCTGTGACAAGGTTCTACTTTATTGATAGGCCATTACCATCCTTCGTCCAGGGAATTTGGATCCAAATCCTCTACAACGCCAGCTTTTAGGGGAGATTTTGATGCCTTCAGTATCTTAAAATGAACAGAAAAAATGAAATTAAAAACAGTTTTGAAAGTAACCTTTCTTTGTTGGGTTTATTGGAATCAATCGGTTAATTGAATTGTAAATGAATAAAACTCTCAGTACTGGTAGTTGTTTGCAGAGTTGCAAATTGTCTGGGTGAAAGTGATTCTGCAAAGAACTGTTGATGATAACAATGACTGGCATTTCAACAATCTGAGCAGTAGCCATTGTTAGTCAACATCATCAACAACAGTTCTCTTTTCAGAACTACCAACATCTGCAGGGTTTTCAATAAGAATTGTAGCAGCATGAGAATTGTGTATTTAGTAACAGGAGAATATTCTAAAAGCGCTCCACGTCTGAATTTAACACTAGCTCAGGCCATCTAAATTTGACTGGAGAATTCTTCGTAGTAGCCAGAGAATTCTTCTTAGTAGCCGGAGAATTCTCCAATCTCCGATGCCTAATGAACACCCTGCATCTAGATCACCTCCACAGTAAGTTACACTGGGTGATTGTTTTTGCATGTTCCTTTGGGATCAAAGTGTTTTTGTCACTGTGTCCTGGGTAAATTTGTTTTTTAAATCAAGAGTTTGTTAAATGGTTGTTTTGTTGAGGTATAGTTAATAATTGATTTGTAAAGACCTGTTTACATATGTAACTCTTGTCACACAATTTAATGTAATTTTTGTCACCCAGAAGTAACATTCCATCTAGATTTAAGTGCAGTTTTTTGCCCCGCTTTGAGATGTAATTCATGAAGCACAGTGACTTAATTGTATAGCAATTTCACTTTTGCGCAGGTGCATAGCTTCTGTTTAGGCTTACAGTGATATTTCGTAATGATATACAGGCACTTATATACTGTAGTCCTCCAAGAGTCCAGTAGTGATTGCTATTGGTCTGTTCAGCATTCATCTTTTGTCACAAGTTGACATTAATTTGGTAAATCAAGGAAGATTTTATGTTTCGGCTTGCAGATTTATATCGAGGATTTCTTTACATCACATTTATATTGAAGTTCTGTCCCACACATTTACTGTAACTTTGGCTGGGCTAACGAGCATCATTCATTACATCAAGGACTTTCCTAAATAGAGGTTTGTTAAATTGAGGTTCCACTGTATTGAACTGGATGGCACAAGCTGTCATGTTAATAACAATCAACAAACACTTTACTTAAATGCTGATGTGTTTAGGACAACTGTGCTGATTGGAGGCACTGTAAATACATGTATAGGAACAAACATTTAGAACAGAACATAAATCATGGTAGGAATACTAGCTGGTAGGAAGCAGACCAGTTGGTTACCTACAAGTGTGGTTGAAGATTTGAAACTTAGGATGACTGAGTTACAAGTCAGTCAGGATGGGAGCTGAACCCAGGATGTCCAGATTTCAAGTTAGGTGCCCTAACCACTTGGCCGCACTTGCCTCCCTTCCAATAGTAATTGTTGGTCAAAGTAATGGATACCAGTAAATATAACTGTTGACTTTGTCAGCTGGATTTGTTTTCCTCACTGACTTTTGCAACAATTTTTTGCCAGCTGGGTGGCAAGTTTTAATTCCGATTATTATTGTAAACAAAACGAAGTCTGAAAATTCTAACATAAAGCATTTCCAGAAATTTACTGAGTTCAACCAAAAACTACTGGCAGAATAAATATTGTATCTGGAAATACCACCGTTTCAACCAAAACTAAGGCTAGAATCAATGAGAAAGGGTGGGTTAAAGTGCTTAGCCACACAAATGTGCACTAAGGCGACAGTGGTAGATGGGATAAGAGTTCTATTTTTCTAAATTTTTTTGGTCACAATAGGGTCTTATCCCTTCTATCACTATCACCTTAGTGAACATGTGTGGCTTTAACAAACCCTTACTAAACTTTGACTTTGTCATCTTAAGCCACATCCCACAACCCTGTCATTTTCCAAAACTAAGACTAGATTTCCGTGTCACCACATACTTAATTCTGCATGCTGTTGACTGTACTGTTTCATTCCGCTACAGCATGCATGATGAAGTATGGGGTGATATGGAAACCTAGCCAAAATCAATTGACGTTTAAATAGTCGACCTCAAAACAACAGTTCTTTAGCGTAGGTACAATTTGCAGCTTTACTGAAAGCGGTTGGCAAATGTATACGAACACAGTGCAATGCAATAAATGGAAAATAAACTTTACTTAGTGACTACAATGCCTAATAGAGTAATAAAACAGATCCAGTAAACAGAAGCAGCCACAGCAACAAAAGCATCCCCACAAACCAAAGTACAGTACTCGACTGACATCAATTATTATGAACATTGGGAATCTACTTGTCCCTGCGTCAAGGTAGAAAATAGATTTCCGAAACTGATGTCGAGTGGGAGCGTCGAGTGTTATCGATCATGTCATAATTTCACTCAAAAATGGACATTTCTGGAAAAGACTTACCGAAGAGCGTCGACTAAACGATTTCCTCTTTCCACCAATGTCGACCCTGTAGATTTATAAATACAAGTTCAACGAAACCCCAATAAAGACAGGAGGCGATGCCTTGTTACGTATATCACTCGATAAATATTACTTGAGACTTTTGCTACACAAGTTCACTAAACGGAAGAAGTCTTAAAAATATTAATTACACACAGAACCATAATCTACTGTTTAACCTATCGCAAAAAAAATTCCATAAAGGAAAGAATCTTAAAAAAAAATCATTTCCCCAGTTGGTATAAACAAAAAAATACTCAAAGACAAAAACCACACTAAGATGCAACGAAGTAAGACAATTTGTTTACCTGTTTTCAGCATCCGAGGCCACGGTAAATACCTCCATTTTGCTCACAAGCTTTAAGAAACAAATGCAACTTCCTACCACATAAATTAGAACACGGTTAAACAAGGAAACAAGGTGGAATGGAAGCAACAATTTCCACAACACTTAACAAACTCAACGGTCGAACGACAAAAAGTCAAATTCACCGCCAAGAGACCCCAAGAGTCTATGGGAGAAGACCATTATGCGCATACTCTTCAGAGAATGCCGTAGCACAGTATTATCGCGGTTTCGTTAATCGAACCAATATGGCGGACGAATTGACTGATGAACATTGTATAGTTGTGCGTAGAGGTAATTCAGATTCTAGCTGCTGTGGTATCGTGTTAGATAGCATCAAAGGTACGATATTAACAGTAGCATCACTTTTTGGTGATTTAACACCTCTTAATGATTCACCATACCGAAGTTTTGTTGAAATTTCGTGCGATGATCGCCTTGCGGTGGAGGTGGTGATAAACAGCAACCGAACTAGAGACGAATATACAATTCTACCAGGGTTCGCTTTTCTTTTCTGGCGAGATGAAGGATTAAGAAAGCTTGAGGAACACATTTTTCCTTCCTCTGAGTGGACTTTCGAAACGACTGACCGTGGAAGAAATAGAGACTTGAAAACACCAGCGCCTGCATTGGACGAGAACTCGACGAAATTGCGAAGTACACGAACGCAAAAGTATGCTCTGTCGGATTTTGTACTGATTCGGGTGAAGAAACTTACAGATTATCTGAACTGCAAAACTATTGATCTGATGTCTTTGCGTGACCCTATAACTCTCGAAAAAGGTTGCACTGTGTGGGTAGTGGGCACGCCATTTGGCAATGAATGTCCGTCAGTTTTTTATAATAGTGTTACAAAGGGTATCGTGTCCAACTTTGTTGGGAACGATAGAGAAGTGATCATTACAGATGCACGTTGCGCGCCAGGGTGCGAAGGTTGCCCCCTCTATATTAGTAGTCCAGTAATGAATCTCTCTGATGTTCCCCGTGCGGGCTACGCTCCTCATTCAATAGTCCTTGCACCGTTCTGTTGGAGAAACGGAGAATGGACAGGGATAACTATAGCATGCTCCTTGAGATATCTTCTGAAGTCACTGGTATTAATTTTAGAGGGGAACATGTCTGTACTATGTAACTGTTTACACGAGGAGCACCAGACTTTATGCAGCTGTAGTTCAATACCTTATTACGTAGAAATGGCTTACAGCCAAGGCAGAATGTTACCCGAGATCTCAAGGTCTTTTAAGCAAGGCAGCTTAAGTAGAAACAAACTTCTGGAGGACGTCTTCTCTGCAGTGGTTTTAGTGCAGTTTGGTTATTCCTGGGGGACTGGAATTGTTCTAGATGTCAGTGAAGGTCTGGTAGTGACTTGCAGTCATGTGGTGAATGGGTTAGTTAATGTCCCAATGATAACAGATAAGGATAACAAACAGTTGCAGAACCCAAACAATGCTTCTGTTAAGGTATCTGTAAAGTTTTCAGATGGTAGTTGTCAAAGTGTGCAAGTAATCTTTGCCACTGAGAAAGACTGTCCACTAGATTTTGCACTACTCAAGGTGGAGAACTGTTTACAATGTCAGCCATTAAGGTGGAGAGGGGCAACAGGAACTGCAACAGTGGCCACGCCTATGTACAGAAAAGGGGAAGGAGTATTTGTAGTAGGTTTCCCTTTGTTTGCTAGTGACCTTGACATTGGCCCATCAGTTACATCTGGTGTACTATCAAAGATTGCCTGTGTTGGCAGCCACCAGGTTCTCCTTCAGTCAAGTGCGGCAGTGCAGTGTGGCTCAAGTGGCGGAGCACTGGTGTCTAGTGACACTGGAGAACTGTTAGGACTGGTGACCAGTCACATCAGAGATGCTGAAATGATATCTACTTTTCCTCACATTAACTTTAGCATTCCATCAACACTCCTTTGTAAACTAGTTTGCGCAGTCAAAAATGGCAATACTGTAGAGAAACTGAAAACTTTGGTCTCTGATCAACTGAAAAATATTTGGAACCTGAAGCATCAACATGCAGCTAGCAAACTCTGACAATTTTATGGGTCACCCAGGGGCTTCGTTAAAGTTTGGAGCAGGAGGACATTTGGATTTGCCAGCCAGGTATACAATATATGACACTTAATGCAAACTAATGTTTTGTTTTTTTTGGTTGGGATGTCAAAGTAGCCAAGCAAATTCGTCTTCACAGCAAGTCAATTTGACTAGTGCCACGCATTAATGAAACCCCTGGTCACTTCTGAGAGAACATTTGTTGAAACATTTGTTGATAAAGATGATTGTAAAAGCCCAGAACAGACTCGATTGCAAGGTTTTTTTTTTTTTTTTACGAAAATACGAAAATTGAACGCACATGGTTAGAAGTGTTTAAAGGGGAACTGGACGAAAATTGAACGCACATGGTTAGAAGTGTTTAAAGGGGAACTGGAGAGAGGCGCGTTTTAGCTTGCAATCCCCGCCCCCATTTGTGAGTTAATAATTTAACGTTGAAAAAACAGACAGCTTTCGGCGCTTACGCACAAATACAGTTTCTGTGCAGAGACAACTTTTTTCGTTATCCAGCGTAGGCTTTTAGGCCTGAGACCGAAAAACATCAAACCGAGCTGACACATGATGGGAGGCTGCTATGGAAACAGCGCCTCGCTGTTCCGTTGTTGGAAGAACGGGAAATGACGCGGAAAACCAACATGAACACTCTTGAAGACCACGCAAATAAGAGAACCCAGCATCAGTCAAAGGAATTATTTGCGTAGTGACCTTGACGCGGGTGCGCGTTTCATGGAAGGTTCAAAACCCGAAACGATTTGGCAACAAAGTCGCTTCTCCACAACCTTGTTCCCAGGCCTTTGTGGGTAGGGAAGAAGAGAGACTGGGAACAAAGTTGTTGTCTCCACATCAAACTTTGCCGCAAAGGACACAAAGCAAACTTTGTCACATTGAGCATTTCATAGTTTTATGTGGATTGGGTTTTACGGTGCCCGCTGTGAAAAGTTTACCGGTCTATCGAAAAACGCAACAAATGTCTGAATTCAAACCGTAAACTTGATAATGTTTAGTGCTTCCCTTTCAAATTTCTCAGTTTTATTGATTAATAGGCAAACCGAGTATACTCCGTGGGTTTTAGGGATAAGGGATAACTGACTAAATAATTTTAGGGATAGGGGATAACTGACTAAATAATTTTAGGATTAGCAGATAACTGACTAAATAATTTTAGGATTAGCAGATAACTGACTAAATAATTTTAGGGATAAGAGATGACTGACTAAATAATTTTAAGGATATAATTTTTTATATCATAGATACTGAGATTTCCTCACGAAAAAAAGAGTACGTAAAAATGATACGTAAAATGCATTAGCCAATAGGAAACGCGAACGATGAAAACTCACTAGTGAAAAAACGTCGTTCGTCCAATCACAAACGCGAACGACGAAAGCTCACTAGTGAACAACATCGCATCGCGATTTCGATTGTCGTCCATTTTCGTCTCGGCTGAAAAATGTTTAGAAAAGTTGTGAAGGTATAGACTGACGTTTTATTTCTTGTGTTACGTCATTAAATATTTGATTTCGCTGCGCTCACTCGTTCGTTTTCTGATACTACTCAACTCGTGAATAAAAATCGTACGCGCGAATTTTCCATGGAGTAATCTCTATATATACATGAAAAAATTGCTCGATTCTGATTGGCTGAGAGCAGTGCAGTTCAAGTGTAACACCAGTTTAAACTACACATCGAAATTCTAGATTATGATTGGCTTAAATACAATAGGAAATTTTCTAAGCCATCGATATCACGTATGATGACGAAAATTTTCTGCGGAAACTTTTTATGGAGAGAGAAAAAATGGCTACGTTAAATCAAGGAAGGTTTTCTCTGGCCAATACTTTTTTCATGTTTATATTATTACAAAGTAATCATACAATTTTTCTCGTTCAGTTGGAACTAATTCAGTTTGCACTTGTGAGTTTTTCAAAAAGCCCACTCGTACAAATTTTATTCCAAATTGAACTTGAAACCGTATGATTACCGTCACTAACAAAAACTAGCTTTGATTTCACAATTGTCACGCGATTGGTCACTTTTGCCGAGGATTTGCATCACCGGCGACCGGTAAAGAACAGTAACGGGTCGCTTTACACTTAAAAATTGCCACCAATTGTCAAATTCCAAAGATAAGTCATTTTGGGGATAACTGTCTCGGTAATTTTAGGGATAAGGGATAACTGCACCTACCCCTCCCCTAAACCAACATTAACGCTAAACTTTTTAACTCATTATATAACTTGTTGGATTAGGGGAGGGGTAGGTGCACAGTTGCCCAGAAACTGATATTGATCCGAATTAGGGGTAAGGGATGACTAACCAACCCCCCCCCCCTTCGAACAGGGCCTCTACTCTCAAAGTTAAGGACTCGATGATTTTTGAGATTGCGAAAGTTGTGCCCGAATAGAAGCGACCCCAACCAAGATTGTCGACAGAAACATTTATTTTTCGTCGTAGTACATTTTTAGAACTCTCTACTTTTGATACTGAGTGGTTTTTTCTTACGGTTTAATTGGAGAGCCGCCCACAGTTCTGCCATACTTCCCGAAGAGCGTACAGTTACAGTTCGTGTTGCGCGGCCGTGGAGTCAAGCAAGCAGTGGCACCGAAGAACAGAAGTTTGGTGTCAAACGAACGTCAAAATGGTTCCGTTAACTGAGTAAAGCTGCAACTAATTATTCTTTCATCATGCAATGCAAATGTGCCAAGACCTTTCCGTGCCTATCCGTTTTGCTGTAATCAAACAAGTATTTGTAAACCACAAATGGGTTTTAGCAATTAAATGTTGTTATTTTTCGCCCCCTCCTCCAATGTTTTCTTTTAAAATACACGCAACGAAGTTACTTGTTTCCACCATTTTGGAATATAATTGTGAAACGAAATTGCAAGTCAAATCCTCTCCTCATGGTCATTTCCCTGTATACTGTGTTTCTTTCTGCTTGTATTGGTGATTATGCCATAGCCTTCATCTGTTTTATACTTTAACTGAATTCGAGCACCCATGCGGCTCAAAAATGCTTTAAAGCTTGTTGTTATAACAGTGTGTGGGGCGAGTCAGTGCTATTTTGGTTTCACCACATTTTCACCACGCTGTCGAGTTGATAGCGTCGTCATAGCAACATCTTATACTGGTTACATCTAAGATGCTTTAATAATATAATGCCCTGAAAGACACTTGAACGCAGGAAAAGTTCTCACGATGTTTTCTAAATAAAACCTCTTAATTTTAGGAACCTCTAAACGGAATGACCTCTAATCAAGAGTTTCCAACGCACAAAAACTAGAAAGATTTGCAAGGACGCGAAATTCGTTTGACAGGCAGCAGTTCGGGTGCCTGCTGTCGCTTGGTATTTTGATAACATTTTATGTCTGTTCAGTCACTCTGGAGTCTGCACCTACAGCAGTTCACACAGCCTGACCATGGCGTCATGTCTGTTGGCAGTGGTAACAGCTGTGAATAAACTAATCCCCCAACGATAATTCATTCACGATGTTTTTCCATGTTATATTGCATTAGAGTCCAACCGGGAGTGATAGAAGACGTAGCTGTGCTTTTAATGAAAAAACTATGGCATGCTCCGTTCACTTGTTCCTCCAAGCAGGTGGCTGCCTTTTGTTTTGCCGTTCGAAGAACGTGGTTATGTTTTCTATACTATGAATTTCCCATTGTTCACCTGACAACGGCATAAGTGAATATGTAGTCAATCAGACGTCAAAGATAAACTCACAGAGAGGAAATTTAGGCTTCTGTGTTTGTCATTTTCAACTGAGAGAAGGGTAGTATTATGGTGAGTGCATCACCATATAGAGCGGTGTTTACTCTATACGAGTTCGTTCGCATTCAGCTGAACAAGAGAAACGGTATTACTCCCGTCTTAGTTCACGCTATGACGGATCAACTCCGGCTTATAAGAAAAGATTTATGTGCTATAGAATACGAACTAATCACTTAGCGTCCTCGAACAGAGTATTTTGACCTAATCAGCAGTTACTCGCACCAGTAATCAAAAGTTATCTATGTGTTATGGACATATGTTTACTTCAGGCGTGGAACATGACACAGGTAATGAAGTTTACGTAGAACACCTACCAAATTACTTCTGCGGGAAAAAAATTACGTTCTCCTTTGTGGAAAGTGTTATTATTTTACTCGTTCTTTCCGTTAGCCCCATCTGGATAAATTATATCGACATGATGGGCCAATATTGCGACTCGTGAGCAAATACTGAACGATGACTTCACAATGCATGATCTCGAGTGACAAATGCAGCTCAGCCAAGAGTAATTGCATATCTACTATATTTCGCGATGGCCAATGGTCACGGCATCATGAAAAGCTTCCAAAGTTGTCAAAAATAAAAAGCACTTTAGTTGTGATAACAATACACATAAATATCAAGTTTATCACTCTAATTGGTAATACTCGAAAGATATTCTCGAATATTCTGCTACCAAAGTTATTGGCATAATTTGATGTGGTTCCTTTTTTCCCTCCATAACAAACTTTACCCTGCCTTCCTGTTATTTGCCGCTTTTTAGGCGTAAAAAATTGTACAGATGTGGTCGTAAAAAGCTAATACCACTGGCTTGTGGCGGTGACTGATGCAAACGGTTGCTGTATCGCACAAATTAAATTTCTGTTTGGCGTTCACTTAAAAGATTTACATTAAATCTCCGCTGTCGGGTTTTCTAAACATTCATCACATGTTGGTCTGGCTCGTTTATTATTTATTTAGTTAGTTAAGAGTGAAACTTTGCACCATATTTCAAGAAAGCCGTTTACAAAAAGCTCTTGGCTAGAGTGGTAAATTCTGAATGCGTTGCTTTATTGCTTAGAAACATAAATTTTGATTCTATTTTCACGCAGCTATAGAGACCCACTAGATTCTAAATGCTTCAAAACAACCTACGGAAAACTAAAGCACTCACTAACAACCAGACGAAATCAGGAATAAAACTGCCCAATTAGCCGTTTTCTGTTTGAAACTTTTTCTGCCGACGAAAACGCTTTTAACTTAAAAACTGTTATCGCACGCAAATTCATGAAAATGTTATTTATAAACCGATCTCATTAAAATGTCCCCCCTCCAAAAAAAAAAGTTATTTGCCTAACTTGTTTTTTATTGGTCATGTGAGTCTACGTGTTTTCTAAAAGTTAGCCCGAAGGGGTAGCTATTCCGAATTTGCAAGTTTATAATGTGAACCCTGTAGAGTTACTCGCTTAAGTTTGAGTGGATCAATTTTTCGCGTCAGTGGAGGTTATCAGAAATAACCAATTAAAGAAGCTAAAAACAGCTTGGGCATTTTTCTTATTGTACTTTAGTAGAAAAAGTCAACGGAACGAGGATGCCTGCTTGGGCCCCTTGTTTGTCGCGAGCGCCGTTATTCAAAGATGGCATTTTGCACTTTTGAAAAAAAGATTCAACTGTTTCTTATTGTAGTACGTGATTGGAGAGACCAGCATCATATACATTTATGTTATCAGCTTGAAAACAAAGTTATTAGCATTTGCGAAACATTAGCCCGCAGCCGACGGATAAAACCAAAAATTTGCAATTTGGCGGTAAAATCGTTAGGACGCTTGTTACTATGGATACCAGTTTCATGGCTTGACGTTGCTGGGGTGACCAGCCCTCCTACCACTGGCTCTTCTCTTTGCTGCACCATTTCATTCCCTTTTGGTTTGCTTTCCAATTTGAGATACCTAGAGTGGTGATCTGTTTCCTGTGGCAGCTACCTATTCCAGGGCTATCGTTTCTCTTCACAAAGGCAAGAACTACTTTCAGCGCTGTTTCTGGAGGTCAGACGGGGTAAATTTTCGAAAAAATTGCGCTTTTACGATGTCGTCATATGCAACGTCGTGTTCGAACGAACAGTTATTGCTCATGTGATTTTACATAATAACGGACTGCTGTCTTTCCCTACTGTTTCAGCCCTGTTTTGGAACGCCAAGAAGTCTTGGGAGTACCACGAAACTTTACAGGATGAAGTAAATAGGACAACTGATGATTTGAGGTGAACATTTTCACATTATTGTCATATGATCTTTTCAGTTTCACGGATTATTCAAGCCACGTTGCATCGCTCGCCAGAACTATCTGGGAGTGTTTCAACGGTGGCAGGCCCCTTTCATCCAGTGTGAGTGTGTGGTTACCTTCATACACGCCAAACCTTTGTAGCGCTTGTTTATATCCCTTCGTTTTATTGAAGATTTTTGTAGAACTGTAGTAAATGTGGCCCGCCGATTTTTTTTGTTTGGGCCATCCATGTTCCCCTGGCATGGCATGGCATGGCAGCTCAAGTTATCGACCTTTACAATCAGACTCCTAAGAAAGTCAAACACCAAACTTTGATAAATTTCGATTAAATGAAAGTCATGTCAACATATGAGGAGTGTTTCTAGTAAATAGTTTCTAAGGCACGTGTTGTTCTCTGGAGCACGTTGTTAGATTTGGGAATCCACCATGCGAGAACGGTACACTCGTGTGAACCGCATTTTATTCACTTTCGCTTCTAAGTCTCGCCAGGTTTTGAGCGTCTTCAGCGCCAAACGCTTGGGTGTAGTTGGACCATGGCGTGTGCTGTTTTAGCGCAAGATCTGACAAGCAGTTCCTCTGGGAGCCGAGTCTTATTATTTTCGAGTAAAGGAGAATTGTGTGAGGTCTATTGTAGGCTGATTGTGTCGGATGAGAGGGTGAAAGGAATCATTGAAGCGGATTTTATTAGGAAAAGACTAGAACACTCGTTTTAACACTTTGTAAAGAAATTTGCAGCAATTCGAGGGACTCCGCTATTTTCAAGCTATGTATTTGTGTAGTCTTTGTTTTTCACGTCGTAGAATTTCAATCTATTATTAAATCTGCCGCATGGCGATTCCATAGTTGGTGGGTAGCGCGGACAGGTTAATATTTGTCGGATGCAAGCTTTTCGTTGATTTGGTTTACTTTTTTGATTTGTTCTTTCAGCGATCTTCACAAAACAACCCACATTTTAGCTTTCTAGTAATCAAAACCGAATCCACTGCAAATTTGACTTGTAACTTCTAGAGTTCTGTCCCCCGATGTTTTGTTCTTCATTCAAAATAAAAAGAATATTTAATATGAATAAATAAATCATGAAGAGTGTGTCCGAATGTGAAAGAAGTCGTTACGCTTTCATTTCTTTAGAAAGTGATCCGTTCTGTAGGTAGTATAGAATTAAATCCGTCAGTTCACATCTGTAACATAGAGATTACAGCGTGTAAACGGACTCGGTTGCCTGCGAGCGAATTGAGGAATTGTTTTTGTAATTCAATCTTCTACGGCCTGTTTTTAATTTGCGATACATTTTGCTTGTGACTGGGCATTGTTTTAAATAGATTTTGAAAAGCAGGCAATAGTTTTGATCAATTGGTTTAGCGTTAAAGACAAGCAGAGCAAACAGTTTGGTCATCGCAAACGCTCCCTCAGCTAGCTCCTGTTTCGGCACGTTGCGTGCAAATTACAAAACTCATTTCTCTGCAAGCCATGCAATAGCGCCGAAAGAACAGTTGTCAGTCTTCACCTTAAACGTGGTATTAGCTTTAAACGCCAATAAGTTTTCTATAGGATACTAAGACCACTCTTGCTGTATGGGTGAATAGAAATTTTGCTTTTGAGGCAATTGTATATGTCTAATTTTGCGTATAGGAATTTTGAGGATGCCTGTATTGCGTCAACCATAACGTGAACATGACAACAGAAAGATAACAACAGTTTCCATATGTACTTGGCACTGAATAACAAATGTGCATGCCAGACTCGAATAGGAATATGTACGCGGTGTTTTTATTTGCAACATTTGCCTCAAGCAGTGGGCAAACTTTCCTTTCAAACTTGTTTACTAAGTCAATACATGAATTTTGTTTGAGTGAATTTTAATAAAGCAACCGTGTTTTAGGAAATGATTTAATGATAAAATATTTTCAGAGGTAATGTGAAAAAAACGTAGCCCGTCTTGGACATGGTGGTAAATGTCGTGTTGTGGTAGAAACGCAGTTACTGATTTTCGGTCCAAGCAAGGCTTAAGAAGCAAGTTTTAAATTTTTTTCAATACTAAGTATAGTGAAGTAGCGTATTTTTGTTAAGGAGGATTAATTTTGTTTCCCGATAGAGCGCGACGTTTTATTTAAATGTTTCATTTATGAATTGAAATGGTGTTGTACTAAGTTATTATTCCTTCAGATTCTGGGAGTGAAGGGAATTTCTTTTAATGAATGTTGTTTGCACTTTTTCGGATGACGGAGCCCTCAGATTTCCATGCTCTTTTTTGAGTGTACACACAGTGGCTACATTGTTAAAAGGGGAAGAATGTTATTATCTCCCAACAGTTTTTGATATTAATATTCATAGTTTCATAATTTGAATTGGAGACTCATTTAAAACCTTCTCCAATTAATATTCAGAGTAGTTTCTCATGTTAATTCACATCACTTATCCCATTTATCACAGTTGACTGAGACCGCTGTCTTCAGTTGTTTAGATGTTACCACAGTGATAACACACAAAATGCTAATGTTAAGAGTTGTTTTGCAGTGCCTTCCCTGTTGCTAAGCTTGTTGCAAGTATTCTTTTTTAGAGAGCGTTTTTCACATAACACTCATTAATGGGAAGTTTTTTTTATGTTGTACACCTAGAACATGTTTTGAGGAATAGAGTGGTACTATGTGTACTTATGATTACTACAAAGTATTTGAATAGTGAAAAATTGTAATTGCATTTATTAGTTTGTTCCTCTTATCTCTGGTGTTTCCTGTACATGTTATTTTGCAAGCCACCATAGATATACATAAATGTAGTTCACATTCACATTTATTTATAAATGGTATGTTCAAACAGTATTTTACCGTTATTGTATTAAATGAAATAAATGCCCTGATTATCACAAATAACCAGTCAAGTATAATCTTGTTTAAAGTGGCACTGTGGATTGGAGGAAGAAGGAAAAAGAAGCAAATAATTCATGGGGTATTTTGTGAAATACTCACTCTAGCTTTCTTTAATTTCTAAACCTGCTTAGAGCTTGATAGGTTGGAAGCTTAGCTATACCTCTTTTGGTCTTGAACACAAATTTTGTGGTGCACAATGTAAAGACATAATCAACTGTTCCTCTATTAAGCAAATTTTGTCCCAGAAGGTTTGATATTTTAAATTTACGAGGCTTTTAAAACCATCCTAATTTTTTATGTTGATTAAATCAACTGATGATTGTTAAAAGGTGGTTGTGTTTGGATTTGTTTGTTTGGACTGCTTTAGTGGTAATGGTGGGAAAAATGATGTCCATGGGTGGCTCACTGATCAAGCACCATCGAAAATTGAGTCTTGTTCACATTTTCTATTTTGAAGCAGGGTCATGGTACAAATATTCAACTGTGAATGTAATTTGAAAGTGGATAATACCAGTTGTTGTCATTTGGGAGGAGCAGGTACATGTAGAACATTAACAAATACAATGTTGATGCCTCAATCTAGTTGCACACAGATCTTTCGTTATTATATACTATGGTAGCGTATGTGAGTCTGTCCTTAAGTGTAAGAAGAACCTTTTCCACGAATAATATCAATCCCTTGGATTTTTTTCATTTTCTCTGATTCTTTCTGCTGGGCTCCAGTATTTTCCATGTATGTTGTCTCTGCTTAACTTGTGGTCTTCAACGCTTGTGTAGGGAAGTTTGCAGTGACGTTTTTGTATATTTTCATTCTTCTTGTTCTAATAATAAGGCACAGGTTTTTCAGAAATGTGTAAGATGATTTTTCAGCAGGTAGCAGAGCACAGTTAGAAACATGATCTGCACTGTTACCAGGGCCATCCCTGTACATGGTCTCCTAGACTGCCCTTTTGAATACCTCTGTCCTGTTAATCCCTTCTGTGCATTGTCATTGTTATTAGGTCTGTGGGATTTACTCTCACCAGCAATATGATTTAAAGCAAATGACTGCCCAAGGTATGGAAGGCAGCTTGAGACCTAGGTGGTTAAGGGGGCCAAGAAAGCGCCATCCTTAGTCAGATAAATCAGGAGACATTATAACATATAAACATATCAAATTTAAGCTCCCATGTAATTAAAAAACCATCAAGATAGTTGGGATTGTGAACTGAAAGTAAAATATATATAAAACTATTACAGTTTTGGAAATCATAGTAACTAGGGCAGAGTTAGACCACATTTTATTGCTGGTTTGTGACTTTTATTTAAACTTCTGGTTGCAAAATTTTGGCAGTTTGAACTTAGATACTGGAATTTCGTTTTAACAGCTCTGACCTCCTGGTCATTATCATTTCAATCATACCACATGTTTTAAGAGCATTTATGAGTTGGTCTGGAGAATTGGAGGAATGATCAGTCAATGTGATATATCTTGCATGTTATTGTATCATTCATAATTTTTTAAAAGACGTATACAAGAATTAAATTTGTCATAACCCAATTTCAGGTCTTATAAAAGGTTAAACAATTAATGCCCCAAAGAGTGCCCACAATATTAACAAATACTGCATACCAAAAATATTTCAAAATATAAAATGTAATGATGAATTTGAGAAATTGTTATCAATTGATATACTTTTGCTTATAAAAGGTGAACTGGTAAAGAATGCCATCTACTTCAATCTGTGAATGAAAAAATGTTTGGAGCCACGTAGTGATTGAGGCTGTTGTTTAGTATGGGTTTCAAGGCCTCAGTTAACATATTTGAACTGGAAAGGGAAAGACCTGCTATATATTACAGATGTTGCTGCTCTTTGTGGAAGAGGTCTTTCTTTTGAGGAAAATACCAGATGCATGTAATACTCATATATTGGACTAATGTATGTGATGTGTTGGTTTTGCAAAGACTATACCAGATTTGTTATTCATTGGGTTTAAGATACACGTTTACCCACAGTGGGTGGTGCAGAATCCCTTGACCTTTTGTCCTGATTATAATTTCTAGAACAAACTTCAGTGTATTCCCATAACGATCCAAACGTCAAGGTTGTAATTTCAAGAATTTCAGAACTGAAAAATTCTGTATATATAAGTCTTTGAATGTGACAATCTGTTGTTATGGAATTGCAAGCCACATGTTCTATGTCCCAGACTGAAACATTTTAGACTCTCTTATCAGATTAAAGCAGAGTGGTTTCCATTGCAATTTTTATTATCTGCCCTTTATATGTGATTGATCTACAGCATACATATATATGTTGGTCTGAGGTATGCTGTCTCTCTGGCTTAAAAAATCATTTGAAGTTTTGATTTTTGTATTTTTTGTCCTACTTTTCCTGATCCAATTCTTGTTTTAAAATCTGATGGACTGTAATCCTATAAAATATGCAATTACTTGAGATATGGCTGAGACTTGTCAAAATGATAAATTTATGGAAATTTCATAACTATAATATATTTCAAAAGAATATAAATGACAAATGGGGTAAGATTTCATAAATCTCTGAAACATGACTATTTACCTTTTAAGAGTTTGTTTTTTGTTACTTGTACTGTACATATCTGTTAGAGAGGATCAGTTTTCTGTATTATGTCATTGAAACAAAATGGTCTTACTCTTAAGCCCAACATCTGTGAAGGAGATAATGTTCAAGTCATATACCTTCTGTTATGCATAACCTTTCCATTAAAACGTTTGCCCTTGTACCAAACATTTATGTTCATTGATCTGAATTTAAAGATTTTAAATTTCCCAGCAGAAATAAAATAAACACATTGCTATGTTCAAAATTGCTCTCAAGAAGAGTGCTTTTTAACTACATTATAATCAACATATTCTGGAAGTGTGTGTCAATGCATGCTACTGTGAAGTAATTTGCCAATGCAGTCACTAGAAACAGAGTTACCCATACTCAGAGTTATCATACTCAGTAAAAAAAATCAAGGGCATCCTGTGGTGAGCTCGTGGAATAAGATATTGGGTCAGGGATCTTATTTTGCGAATAATCAAGCGTGTAGAGTGGTTTCAAATTCTGTGCAATACACTTTTCCATGCATTACGATTTCTTTTCTTTATTATATTTTGGTATCTTGAACTTGAGACGATAGAGAATCGATGAAATATTTTCTATTGTTTACGCTTGACATTCTGATTCCCTGACCATCCCGATACCTCTCCACAAGCTAAAAATGGCTACTGTCATGTCCTGCTGCACATTTCCGAACTCGACCTGAACAGGCAAAGATCATGTGAGTTCCGAATATTCTGTTGTGTACGCCTGACTTTGTGATTTCCCCATCCACCACAATAGCTCTTGAGCTGAAGCTCCACTAGCTAAAAATGATCTAACAAGCAAGGACAGTAATAAAAACTGTGCTTAATTTAGTGGACAGGTTTGAATACAAGGTACACTTAAAGTAAGACAAACAATACCATGAAACAGTTCTGTCCTGACAAACATTCCAAAACACTGTACATGTATAGTGATATACATAAAAAATTACTTAATTGTGATTGGGTAAGAGCAGTGCAGTTAAAGTGTAACACCAGTGTGAATTGCGAATCAAAATTTTTCCTTGTATAATTATTAACAATTAATTCTACATTTTTCTTGTTCAATTTGTGGTTTATTTGCACTCAAAAGTTTTTCAAAAAGCTCACTTGTGGAAGTAAATCACAAATTGAACTCAAAACTTTATTCTTGCTACTACTAGCAGGGCTAAAAATTGGCGCTCGCACGTTCGCCAGTGGCAAGTTAAAACTGACCAGGGCTACTGAAAGTTAAGGTATGAAAGCCTGATGTGCGACTATGAAACAGAATTTCAAAAAGTTGCAATGTAAATTATGCGAAGTACAAAGTTAAAAATAAAACTCAACATGTAGTTTAATTGCACTACTTTTCTCTTTGTTTCTTTGCGTGGAATCTGAGCTCATCCATTTTGGTAAATTTTTAGTTCTGAAGTGGAAATTCCGAGCCGTTTTAAAAGTTATTTCATGAGCGATCCACATTCACAACATATAGACGCCATTTTGATTTTGCGATTGCCACGTGACTCTCCAAAAAAAATTGAGGGCTACGTCATTTTGGGAGGGGCCACTAAGAATTCAAGGAAACTGGCCCAACTGGCCACCAAGCACTGGAGTTAATTTTTAGCCCTGTACTAATAGCATACTGCATGGTTATAACCAGCCAAAAGATGACTCCCAAATCACATCAAAATATAAGTGACATGCTAGCTGCTCAGCAAACAAAGCTCTTTCATTCACGAAGTGATCCTGTTGAATATTTAACTTTTTAATTGGAATATATAAGTAAATTACTTTATGTATTATAAATAATATTATTATCACTGTTATTAGCATTGGGTTACTAAATGAAAACACACATGATTCCCTGCAACTCTGAGTTTCGTGCTTACGCACTCATCAGGCAGATTTAATGAAGAAAACCCTATCAGCTAGTATATATATATATATATATATATATATATATTTACAATAAGTAGAACAATAGGAGAAGCTGCGCGTTAATTACAATAGGTGAGGAAGGCGGATCTATTAGAACAAAGGGATGTGTGAAGTAAACTGTCTAAACTAAAAACTAAAAGCGTAGGGGCGTAAAACAATAGTTCAGTATTGTATAGGATGAGCGTCAATTGTTCTTTAAGTAAAACTTGTTTTCATGTCGGCACTTGGAAATAAGTTCAGATCGTTTGTTCAGGAGATTGTAATTGCTGTGTTTGATAATATAAAGTTTTTCTGCTAGGCATAAGTCACATCGTTTACTTGAATTATTGTAGGGGCGAGCTCTTGCGATGATAGACCATTTAGTTGTGAAATTGATGTTGCTGTCTTTGAGTTGCCAGATGTACTCTGATAATTCAGTGCTGTTAGAAAGTTTTCTGGGGGTGAATGTAGACTTGTGTTGGGTATATCTCTGTTTAAAAGTTCCTTCAGTCAGTCCGATGTAGTTCTTGGTTGTAGTTTGATTAGATGTCGTAGAGGTTACTTGTGCGTTGTAGATGAGGCTGGTGGTTAAGCATTTATTGTCGAGAGGGCAGTTTCGTTGAGATCTGCAGTTACATAGCTTGTCGCTGCTGTCGTTGTTGCCATTATTAGATAAGATTTTCTTGTTATGCTTGCTTATGATGGCTCCCATATTCTCCATACAGCTATAGCTTACTTTAATGTTGTTCTTGTTGAAAAGGGTGTGATACTTGTGTTGTCGAGGAAAGTGTTTAGATACAAGCTTGAGGAAGACTTTGCCGATGTTAGTTTTCACGTTGCTGCTGAATGGAGGATTATACCAGATAATGTTACGCTTGCGGTTTCGTCTTGGTCGAGTTGCTTGTCTATGTTTGTTTTCTGTGGGTGAATGTAGACTTGTGTATGAATGTAGACAGGGCATGGATCAAGAAAGACAACAGCTCCTTTGACGTAACAATGGGCAGCTACGACGGCGCAGAAGTTTGCGAGCTTGTTGGCCTGTTCATCCTAAACGACTTATGTAACATTTACGGAAAAGAAAACATCGGACTTTACAGAGACGACGGACTAGCAGTATTCAAGAACATCACGGGACCTCATGCCGACAAAATTAGAAAGGACATCACTAGACATTTTAAAACTCACGGACTGAACATCACAATTCAAACTAACCTCAAGATTGTCAACTACCTCGACGTCACATTCAACCTCAACAACGGAACATACTACCCCTACAGAAAGCCTAACAACCAGCCTTTATATATCAACGTTAGATCCAACCATCCCCCTAACATCATCAAGCAACTACCCGACTCCATTAACCGTAGAATTTCAGACATCTCCTGCCACGAAGACGAATTTAACAAAGCTAAGACTACCTATGACGACGCCCTCAAATCCAGTGGATACACAACAAGCCTTTCCTATAACAAACATAGACAAGCAACTCGACCAAGACGAAACCGCAAGCGTAACATTATCTGGTATAATCCTCCATTCAGCAGCAACGTGAAAACTAACATCGGCAAAGTCTTCCTCAAGCTTGTATCTAAACACTTTCCTCGACAACACAAGTATCACACCCTTTTCAACAAGAACAACATTAAAGTAAGCTATAGCTGTATGGAGAATATGGGAGCCATCATAAGCAAGCATAACAAGAAAATCTTATCTAATAATGGCAACAACGACAGCAGCGACAAGCTATGTAACTGCAGATCTCAACGAAACTGCCCTCTCGACAATAAATGCTTAACCACCAGCCTCATCTACAACGCACAAGTAACCTCTACGACATCTAATCAAACTACAACCAAGAACTACATCGGACTGACTGAAGGAACTTTTAAACAGAGATATACCCAACACAAGTCTACATTCACCCACAGAAAACTTTCTAACAGCACTGAATTATCAAAGTACATCTGGCAACTCAAAGACAGCAACATCAATTTCACAACTAAATGGTCTATCATCGCAAGAGCTCGCCCCTACAATAATTCAAGTAAACGATGTGACTTATGCCTAGCAGAAAAACTTTATATTATCAAACACAGCAATTACAATCTCCTGAACAAACGATCTGAACTTATTTCCAAGTGCCGACATGAAAACAAGTTTTACTTAAAGAACAATTGACGCTCATCCTATACAATACTGAACTATTGTTTTACGCCCCTACGCTTTTAGTTTTTAGTTTAGACAGTTTACTTCACACATCCCTTTGTTCTAATAGATCCGCCTTCCTCACCTATTGTAATTAACGCGCAGCTTCTCCTATTGTTCTACTTATTGTAAATATATATATATATATATATATATATATATACTGGCTGATAGGGTTTTCTTCATTAAATCTGCCTGATGAGTGCGTAAGCACGAAACTCAGAGTTGCAGGGAATCATGTGTGTTTTCATTTAGTAACCCAATGCTAATAACAGTGATAATAATATTATTTATAATACATAAAGTAATTTACTTATATATTCCAATTAAAAAGTTAAATATTCAACAGGATCACTTCGTGAATGAAAGAGCTTTGTTTGCTGAGCAGCTAGCATGTCACTTATATTTTGATGTGATTTGGGAGTCATCTTTTGGCTGGTTATAACCATGCAGTATGCTATTAGTACAGGGCTAAAAATTAACTCCAGTGCTTGGTGGCCAGTTGGGCCAGTTTCCTTGAATTCTTAGTGGCCCCTCCCAAAATGACGTAGCCCTCAATTTTTTTTGGAGAGTCACGTGGCAATCGCAAAATCAAAATGGCGTCTATATGTTGTGAATGTGGATCGCTCATGAAATAACTTTTAAAACGGCTCGGAATTTCCACTTCAGAACTAAAAATTTACCAAAATGGATGAGCTCAGATTCCACGCAAAGAAACAAAGAGAAAAGTAGTGCAATTAAACTACATGTTGAGTTTTATTTTTAACTTTGTACTTCGCATAATTTACATTGCAACTTTTTGAAATTCTGTTTCATAGTCGCACATCAGGCTTTCATACCTTAACTTTCAGTAGCCCTGGTCAGTTTTAACTTGCCACTGGCGAACGTGCGAGCGCCAATTTTTAGCCCTGCTAGTAGTAGCAAGAATAAAGTTTTGAGTTCAATTTGTGATTTACTTCCACAAGTGAGCTTTTTGAAAAACTTTTGAGTGCAAATAAACCACAAATTGAACAAGAAAAATGTAGAATTAATTGTTAATAATTATACAAGGAAAAATTTTGATTCGCAATTCACACTGGTGTTACACTTTAACTGCACTGCTCTTACCCAATCACAATTAAGTAATTTTTTATGTATATCACTATACATGTACAGTGTTTTGGAATGTTTGTCAGGACAGAACTGTTTCATGGTATTGTTTGTCTTACTTTAAGTGTACCTTGTATTCAAACCTGTCCACTAAATTAAGCACAGTTTTTATTACTGTCCTTGCTTGTTAGATCATTTTTAGCTAGTGGAGCTTCAGCTCAAGAGCTATTGTGGTGGATGGGGAAATCACAAAGTCAGGCGTACACAACAGAATATTCGGAACTCACATGATCTTTGCCTGTTCAGGTCGAGTTCGGAAATGTGCAGCAGGACATGACAGTAGCCATTTTTAGCTTGTGGAGAGGTATCGGGATGGTCAGGGAATCAGAATGTCAAGCGTAAACAATGAGTGATGAGTGCGTAAGCACGAAACTCAGAGTTGCAGGGAATCATGTGTGTTTTCATTTAGTAACCCAATTCTATATACCGCTCTACACAAATGTGTATTGAGCACTATTCAGCAGTGTTTTCTACAACTTCTCACGATTATCACTGTTATTATTTATTTTTGCCCACAAATGCAAAGATGTGTATGGCACTTACATAAGGGAATTGTTTTTGTCTTTTCATCCCAGTGGTGATCCCCATCCAGTTTCTTCTAATGATGTTGATACATAGTAATGAAGGCAGGTAATAGCAAATTTAAGTAAATGGTCATCAACAATTCACTGTTGATATTCTAACACATTCCTACTGGTACTGTATGAGATGTCATTGGACCAGAAAGGAGAATATGGATCTTGATATATGGACTTCAAAGGTTCAAAACAATTCATGGCACAGATGAATGGGCGCCTGGAATAAAAAAACCCCAAGTGACCACTGATCAACTTGTCAATTCTCCTTCCAATTTACCCTGTATTTGCTTGGAAATTGGAGGGAGAAATTGATACTGGATCAAGAGTCACTTAGGGTGTTATTCCACACACCCCTTCAGATAATGAGGAGCTTTGGCTTGTATATATAGAGGATATTGCACAGTGGCGAGAAGATATGAATTTTATTGTCGAGTGGCAAGAACAATATCTTTGTTCTTGCCACAAGAACATAAAATTCATATCTTTGAGCCAACGTGTAATGTTCTTTTTATTATATGGAGACTAAAGCAAAAGGCGGGAATCGTGACGTCATTGAACGATACGACACTCACAAAGGTGAGATACGGAAAATACGCCACTCGGGTCCTGGATGAAGTGGCGTATGGAATCTACGAGTGGTTTAGTTCCCAGTAAAACACTCTTCTCCATATAATAAATACCGGTAATTGCATGGGTCTGAGGGCAAGTATGGTTCAATTTCATGCATATTTTCAAATTTTCACAAAATTGTGAAGAGAAAATACAAGTGAAATTAATTTTTAATTGCGTCAGGGCAAATTGTGATTATTTGCTTATTACAAAGAGGCAAAATTATTGAGATAGGCCTATTCAGTGTCCCAACAAATGGCAATCAGATAAACTGACCAATTGGTTCATTGGTGATTTTACTCTTAACATTGCAGCGAATACATTTTAAATTGTTGCTGCCAACAGAAATTAATCAATGACACTTTGTTACTGCCCAGCCATTAACCAGTCAGGATTGAGTCATCATCCCCTCTTGATTACCAAAAGGGCCCTCATGGTTTAGCAGTGTTGCATCCAGAGCCCGTCAATGCATCCTGGGATGCAATATTTTGCATTTGGACCCTCTAAAATACTAAGAAGGGATCCTTGTGGACGCACAAATAATATCATGCTTGAATATATATGCACATTTCTAAATTGAAAGCATATAAACCATAGGCTTATTATACTTATCACTATTTGTCACATACTCAATGTTGATTGATCCATCAAGAAAATGCATTACAAAGAGAGAATTCTGGTTGGTGTATTTTTATTTTTAGCATCAGTATAACTTGAAGGAAAACGTTTTTGCGCAATTGTCAAATCCTGAAGATAACGGAGTCAACGTTGTTCAGTAAACAAACTAGCGTAAAGCGAAAAGCCAATGAAGTAAGTTGCAAATCAATCCCTGAAATCAAAGTCTGCAAGTCATTTTGCCACCAATGGCTCAGCGATTTCAAATGGCTTGAGTTCAAAGAGAGTAAAATGTTTGGTCCACTTGTATCGACCTGAAGAAAAACAATCCGCTTGCCACGTGCGGAACAACGAACTTCCGAAGATGAACACTGGAGCGTCATGCCTTCTGATGCACAGTTGCTACCGATGACGGATTTTCGCGTTCATTCGCTCCGTCTTTTTTGAGTTCTGACTTCTCATAACAATCGCTTTTTAGTTTGAGGGAGCCGTAGCGTCACGTGGAGGTGAACGTAGAAACATTTACTAGGCCCAGTAATCGCAGTTTTCAAAATTGTGGATACTGACAATGCGATTTTTCACTCGTCTTCATCATCAAATTTAGAGGTGATTGAAATCAATATTTATGATAGGACCCCCAAAATTCTGGTCTGGACCCCCAAATATTTGTCCAAGGGGTCCAGAGAACCCCTACCCAATAAAACCTGGATGCAACACTGGTTTAGAAAAATGTCCTCTGTCTCAACCTGACCCAGCATTTGGGAATTTTGCCCTGTATGCAATAATTACAGCAACAGCATATTCACCTCTTGGAAAAACAAAAATCAAAAAAAAACTAAATGTTTTCTCACAATAAGATATTGTGAGGGTAGTTTTTAAAGAAACTGGTGCTTTGTCAGTTGGGAATTGAAACCTAAGAAATTGGGATTGTCACAAGTTCATAGAGGAAGGTGTACCACCATAAAGTTGTTGCTGTTTTGAGCAAATAGCCCTTCGTCAAAGGTAAAGCCTGAAACTTCAGCACCTTTTTTTATCTTACAATCTGTGGTATAATTTACATTATGAACTTGTTTGAGAATCCCAATTTCTTGTCTGTCAATAAAATAGACCAGGTGAGGTTGCACTAGGTTTCAATTTTCATAGTGTGGCATTAAATTGTGCATAGCTAAAAGCTTGTAGTGTAATTTTTTCATCAACTTTTCTTACTTTGATAACATGAACAAAATAGCTGTGATGGTCACTGAAGTGATGTTTTAACCTACCAGGAGACCACAGTTTTGACATTTTATTAGCTTTTCTTTGTTTCATTTGATCAAGGAGCCATGTTGTCTGGTGTATATTAAAAATTAATTCTATACCAAATTTGTTTTCAGTGATGGTGCAGACATGCTTAATATGAAGAGCTTTTCAGTATATATTCTATTTAGAAGAAAGGGATAGAGTCCATCTAGTAACTCTAAATATCAGTTTGTGTAATGCTTTTTTGTGTAATTAAGATGTCACAGCTTATGTCTGTCAGAAATTATTCATAATTTATACCATTGCTTTTAGAGCTGGACAAACTTGTCAATAGAACATGTTTTGTGACTGAAACTAACAGCTTAATTATTGCTTCACTTTGATCTCAGTGGGGGAAAAATTTTTTAAATTGCTTGGTATTTACACAATGAAACTTAGATCCAAATTAGCATCGATTGATGGAATATTATTTCACAGCTGCACTTACAAATGTAGGCAGTGCACTTTTGTTTTGAGTTTATTGTTCAGCAGGCTGTATATGTACTCACTTAAGATATTTTTGTACAGTCTTTCTTCTTGGTCATAGGTCATCAAGGCTACTTTCAGCAGACTTTTATCACTTTGTTATGACCAACAGATTGTTCTATGTACTTTTTTGTGATGTCATATGTGACTGTTCTTGGTTGTATGTTTGTCTAATCAGCATCACTTTAATTGTCCAGATGTCCTCGCCACTCTTAATTTGAAAGTCAAAGTTTATGTTGTATTTGATTGAAATCAAGCATGGTTGTAAAAAGAAGTCAAGAATTAGTGCTCTTAGTCCTGTTTTGTTGCTAGGACACAAGTGCCGGATGGCAAGCCACAGGCTGTGTTTTTAGCAACACATAATTTTCTTACCAGAATGAAACTGTAAATTCACTTTAATTTGGAATTTCTTGGAAAGCTGTAATGCAGTTTTAAAATGCTAGCCTTAAAAAATGGAATGACAAAAGTCATATGTTACTGTGTAGCTGATGTTTTGCTGTATTGAGACAGAATGTATGGAGTGAGGTAGGGAATACCTAGTTGCATTTTGAGTGATTTGTAGCTCTCATTGGAGCCATGGGTTTTTTTCTGTTTTGAATTTAGCTGGAGGGAGAAGTCATTTTTGACGTCACAAAACTGAGAAAGTTCTCAACATTTCGTTTTTTCAAGTTTTGTAAGATAATAATTGCTGCCAGATGGAAGGAGCTATTTGTTGCTTGGATTTCAGAATGTGGTAGTGAAATCAGATTTTATCATTTAGGCTTGAGTCTGATAACTTAAGAAAGAACCAAAGAGGAAGTAATTTGCCTAGTAACAAAAATATAAACTTTGCTATCACAATTGAATCTGTAGTCAATAAAATTCATAAGAACTCTCTTAAATCCATCCATACCTTCATGTAAAGTTGCAGATAAAACCTCTGTGGACCTATGGTATGGAAATTCTAAAATCGTAGTTATTATTATCATACTGTAGCTTGAAACCCTTTCACCCAAGAAGATTAACATAGAAAATTCCTTATGAACTGGGCTTAGGTAGATAAGGTAGTTGCTCCTAAATGAATTCTTAATCAAACTAGTAGAGACAGGCTTTCATGTTAAATTTATGCTTAACTTGATACCGTTGCACAGATCCCTGTTATCTCAAGCACCCATGAGTTCTTACAATTGTAAACAATTTGACAGTTTTCACATGTATGTGATTTAGGAAAAAAAACTTATATTGTGTTTGTACAGGTTTATTCACACCAAGGTGCATTTAGGAGAATTTAAGAACAGATCATACAAACACAAAGTCAAAGATTGAGTGTTTGTACCTGCCTGAGAATTCTGCCAATTGCCCCAAGGTTTGTATAAACATGTTCAAACATGGTAGACAACATTTATTTCTCCTGTAAAATTATCTCTCGAATTATGCAACCAGTTACTTTGAAGGTGACATTAACACTATGTTGGTGGAATATTTCATTTAGCGAGGGACCAGTGAACTAAAAAGTTATTTTAAGCTCTGAAGAAGGGCTTTTCAGGCATAACATAGTTTCTTTTGATATTTACAGTTGATTTCACATTACTTTTCCACGCCGAGTTGCGAAGTTCGTTGCGAAGTTGGGTACTAGGATACGAAGTAGCCAATTACGCGGCGAATTAGACAATCAAATTGGGAACTTCGGATCGAAGTTCCCAACTTCAGCCGAACTGAACTTCGCAAGTTGCTAATACTTGGCGATGATGTGTGAACTGGATAAGTTTATGGAACTGTTAAGTGGTAAACTAGATAGTGCTTCTTGTGAGCTGATAAAAGAAACTTAACAAGGAAATGGGTTTACGAGCCGTCTGCAGATAAAGCTGATTTCTGAAAAGCATTTACTGAATAATTCGAAATTTTATAGTACATGCATGATTTTTGCTGTCATTAGCATTTTCTAAATATGTTTTCTTTTCATTGCGAATCCTTGGCCGCGCAACCTGACTTTCGATTAACTGCTTTTGAACTTCCGCAGCAGACATACTTGGTCTTTGACGTTTACAAAACTGTCAAAACTCCGTGTACAAGACAACATCATCTGTTCTTGCTGTGCGTAACCTATTGCACCCAACTCCTCATTGAACGCTTCCTGTACTAACAAACCAATCCACAATATTTGAAACTGTCTTTCTCGGTAATTAAACTGCTGCGCTATTTTGAATGGTTTGAAACCCTCTAACCACTTTTCTACGATCATGTCACGAACGTCACACGGCAATGCCTTCCTCTGTTTAGTAAAAGGATTAGGTTTCATCAATTTGCAGGTAAATTACATGATTACACGAAGATGTGAAGTTACAGAAGTTGCTAAGTTCAGTTCGGCCGAAGTTGGGAACTTCGATTCGAATTTCCCAACTTGATTGTCTAATTCGCCACGTAATTGGCTACTTCGTAACCTAGTACCTAACTTTCCAACGAACTTCGCAACGCAGCGCGGAAAAGTAATGTGAAATCAACTGTAAAGAGGTTTTTTATTAATTGTACGAGGCATTTGAAAGCCATTGTATGGATTCACTTTAGTTTTTAAATAGTTTCCTTTTTCATGGTCATAGGCAATCAAGCCTTTTGATTATTAGACAGATTCCTTTTTATGAAAGGAAATTACAATTACTATCACTTTTGGACTAGTATGGATTTTCGTATCTTCATACTTTTTGCATTTTACAAATTTAAAGTCAATGAAAATAACTCTGTCTTTACTAATGAACGTACAAAGATGCATGCCATGAAACCATTTTGAAAAACAGAGGGAAAGTGGTGCATGTAAACACTTTCTAGCATGAGCAGTAGATAGCAGCCACAGAGGGAAAATGTAATGGATATTAAAATAAGCAACAATTATTGCCACTCGCCACTGTTTTTCTTTGCTTGGCTATCTAAAAGGAAAGAGCAAAGTACCAGTTAAATTTTTTCCAGGACCACTGAAAATTTCCTACTGCTTGTCCCAGGAATACCATTTCAAAAAGTTAGTTTTGAGCACTGATTGGCTAAGTAATTCTTTTGTATTTTAATTGAGCTGTACATTGTCAAAGTCAGTAAAAATGCAAAAAAAAAAAATCAAGGCCAATATCTAGCTATCTTGGCCAAACAAGCTTGGGATTGCACACATTGTCCCGTGAAACAAAACCAAATGGTCATATATTAAATCCCATTATCCATGCAGCCATCTTGATTGAACAAGCTTGGTCATTAAAAGATTTTTATACATGTGTGGTCCCTCTTTTCCATCTTGACTGCTTGGGTAGCCAATCAGAATTCAAGATTCATCTCATCTTGCCTACTTGTGGAACCAGTTGCCTAAGTAAAACAAAAAAATGAATTGTACAGATGCAAAAACATGTATGAGAACAAGGATCCAATCAGGAGTAGGGGAATTGAATAAATGCAAATGTGTGTATATTGTAAGTTAAAATGAATTTCAGGTCAAAATGGTTCCAAACTAGTTTGATTCGTTTTTTCCTCTGTTTCGGATTATTGGAAGATTATGGAAATTAATCTGAAACAGGAAAAAACAAATCAAACCAGTTTGAGCCCATTTTGACCTGAAATCCATTTTAACCTACAGCATGTACACTGTATTTTATATATTATGTTAGCCGTTTTTCACTTCACTTGCCATATAGTTTAAATCGTCGTTAAAACTAATCTGCGTTTTTGTTTTCAAAGCTTGATGATGCCACCAGTACGCAAACCAGATATAAAGAAGCAGAGGCCTCCTCCAAGACCAAATCTCGGCCATTCTGCAGGAGGATCAAACTTTAAAAGTTCTTATGATGACAGTGTGAAAATTAATCTTAGCAACAGCTGTTTTGGTGCCATAAGAACTGAAAAAGGAGATCCAGATGATGACCTAACCAGCCTAAACTGGTTACAAAGTAGTGATGTTCTAAAAGATTTTGAGGTGTCGGCAACAGTGCCACCCATGTCTCCAATGAGAGATGTAAGTGGGGACCCTCTTGATACCCCATCCCGGGGAGGACAGGCAAAAGGACCCTCTAGTCCTGACTCTTCTGGTAGCGAACCTAAGAGCCCTTCCAAGCCACCCTATTCATTTGCATCACTTATCTTCATGGCTATTGAAGAGTCACCGACCAAGAAGTTGCCAGTAAAGGATATTTACAATTGGATTTTGGAACATTTTCCATATTTTCGACATGCCAGACTTGGCTGGAAGAACTCTGTACGACACAACCTTTCACTAAATAAGTCTTTTAAGAAGGTTGAAAAGGATAAAGGGCAGGTGAGAATGCTGCAAGAAATCACTTTTCAATAGTTACTATGGAAATAATGATAGTAATGGCAATGTTGATAATAATAATTTATGAACTTCACCAAATTTAGAAAGGCTAACCAAAACTACTATTTTATGTTTATTAACACTTGGTTGGGCTACTGAGGACTGTAAGGTTGTATTAAACAAAATTCAACACAGCAATTTGAATTACAAACAGATACAGAGAGGGATAGTATTGGGAATTTTAAGGGAAACTTGCTACCGTCTGCCTGTGAAAGTTCGAAACATCTCTAACTAATTCACTCAATTAAGTAATGTTTTGGCTGATGAAGATCATGGATGATTGCTGAATGTTTTCTCATTAGCATGTGCTTAATAATTTTGATTCATTTCTTTTTATTATTTGCAGCAGTACTTATTAATTTTCATTTTTGCTCATGGCTGTACTGATTTATAAGAGTAGTTTTATCCACAGAATGTTGGCAAAGGTTCATTGTGGACAGTTGATCCAGACTACAGACCGAATCTTCTTCAAGCTTTACGGAAAACACCTGCCTTCTACCCATATCATCATCTACTTACAACACCACCACCTTCACCTCAAAACAGTGGATTTTCAAGGTATTGATTGCCATCTTGATGTAGCAAACATTTATTGATCACCTATAGTACTAGAGCTATAAATTTGAAAGAAGTGGGCCTCATTCAGAAGAGAGTGTAGAATAGGCAGAACTGTCATCTGGCCATTTTTCTCTGAAATAGTGTCAGAATATTTACGGCACTTCAAAGCAGAAAGGTGCGTATTTCTAAAGCCACCATTCACCTTGTAAATACCAATGAAGCAACCTCAGTTACAGATTCAGAAACAGTCGCAAAGATAAAATTGACATCTGCCATTGTTTTCTTCAACAAAAACTCACTTGCAGAAAGCTTTCCCAGAAATGAGCTGCTTAGTTGGTATATACTAAATTCAAATAGCTACTGTATTTACCTGTGTATAAGTCAACCTCTCAAGACCCAAAAATTAACCCTCTACGTATACATGTGTCAAAACCGAGATCCAAGTACTGAACAAGTAATAAACAGTACTTAGCACAAATTAAAACGTATGTGCGTGTAGCGATCTGTTTCTCTACATCAGAGCTCCATGTTGAAATGTATCAACATTTATTTGCTAAATGTAAACTTGAATGCTTTAGCTAGTCACTTGCTGTCACTTGCTTCCTGTAAATAAAGCTGTAAATCCGGTTGGAGAAAACATTTTTTGCGCTTCAAATTTCTCTGTTTATTGTAATGTAACTTGGCAGCAAGCCACAAGGAGTAACGAGTCATTTTCAAATAGTCATGACATTCTTTGGTGTTTTGTCTGTCTTGTAAAGGCTTTTTTATCCCTTCACACTTAAAAAAGGTTTGCTTGAAATCATCGTGTTTGATTTTGTAAGCATTTTACGAAAATTATGATTAAAATGAGCACATACACATATTTTGCTAAACCAGCTGAAACAGTCGTATATATTTATATATGTGTGTGTGTATGTGTGCGATAATATTAAACTTCCCGTTAAAACTTGCTGTGATTTGTTGACATATCCATATTAGCTGAAAGCAGAATTTTAAGAAATACAAGATAAGTTTTCTAAGAAATTCTTTCCTAGAAATTGAGGAAATCTAGTTTTGAGCCTCAAAAATTGGTGATAACTTATACACAGGATCAACTTATACACAGGATCAACTTATGCATGGGTAAATACATGTTGGCAGTAACTTAGGTATTTCTAATAATACAAATACACATGGAGCTTAATATTGAATGAATATTTATTTCTCTTTGCGTTGTTTCTTCAAAACTCATGTGCAAACACTAAGCTATTCATTTTTAACAAAGTCTTGACACAATACTTGCTTGTTATGTGACAACTGCTACTTAAATTAATCACAAGGAATTAAAAAAAAACAGTGTTTACTTTGGTTCACTATTTAAAATGAACTGGCATGTAGATGGCATTATATTTATGGCATTATATGTGCAATTCATTGGTTGATGCTTACATTTTTTTTCTGTTGACAGTTCTTTGGGGATCAGAAGCAGTACAGGTAGGTTATGGAAATTGTGTCTCCTAAATCTGCTTAGTAAGACTATAGGGGTAAGTTTTCCATTAGTCTTTACCCTTTTGCTCCCAAGATCTGAGTAGCCATTCTCCTTAGTGAGTACCATACATTCTGTTACAAATGACGTTTGGGAATCTGGTATTAGTTCAATTCATGATGTTGTAGTTGATCGTGTTGTTCAATTCTCAGTCAGTTTTCTTCATAGTGTAGTGTTATGGAAAGGTGAACTTCCACATTGATCACTTCTGGGAGTGAAAGGGTTACTGATTTTGGTGGGTGGTTTCATTACTCCATCTCTAGCTGTTACAAAGGAGATAGTTAATACAATATCCAATCAGGTTGCAGGATTCAGGAAAGAATGTAACCTGGTTTTTATTTATGGTATTCACTTAACCATAATTAAAGTGATATAGCTGTGGTTTTCAGATGTTTCTTGTATTTCTCTAAATTTATCAGATTCAGGTTAATCCATACCAGTTTATGTGTTACTCACAAAAACTGATTTATCAAATGAGTTGTATTTTGAATCTATGCTCCAAGTTTCTACTTTCTTTGAAGATTACACAATCAGAGGACTTAAGAATATATTTGGCTTTAGACGATCAGGTTATGCCCAGTTGAAGGTGCAATCAAATGAAATTACTGAAATATATTACTTTGATTAGCATGAAATCGAATAACTGGGAAATACATCTAACGATATATAACTAAAAATTATGTGTGTTCTAAAGTCCTTCCAAGTGTCATTTCTTTGCAGTAGCAGTTTGGACATTTGGTTTGAGCTGTTCTACATGTACTTACTAAATTGGCTTTTAATTTAAAACAAATGTTTAAAATGGAGATTATCTTGTGCCAAAACAGACTTAATTGAGAACTAATGTTTCTGAAGACAAAGAACAAATCAAGTTGATAAAGGAAGTTTTACTGGCGTAGAAGTTAGGTTTGCGGATGTTTTGAGCATTAGCCGTTTGCTGGAGTGGAACGTTAGCACCCCTTGAATCCTATGGTGGTACAACTTTCTTAGCCAATTTGTTTTGGTGTTTTGGTGTGTTTTTCTTACCAGGTGACTGAAGTAACTAACTCCTTTGTACCATTTTACACATCTCACATCTTGTTTTTACAACCTTAAGGGAAAATTGAGGTTGATCCTGATGCTGAAGCAGAAGCCGTGGCAACAATCTGTATGATTGGCACTCCTCCTGAAGTACGAGCAGCAGAAAGTAAGTCTGGTGTTTATTTTGTTACATTTGGAAGAGTGCAATACAACAGTCATAACAGTACAATTACAATTTCTGGATATTTTATTGGCCCAATATCTGAAGGAGCAATAGCTTAGCTAAGTAATCTACAAAGTTGTAGCGAGAAAGCAAAAGAGAACTTGAGTCCTGAAAATTGGTGAATCGATTTCTGTGGTCTTGGCATAATTACCTGGTCATAATAAATGTTATTTGTCAGAAAAGCCATAGCAATGACAGTTTACCAGGAATAGCTGTGGCTTTTGCCAAAATGATTAATGATAACATTGATTATATTTAGTTTGTATAAAAATACATTCATTTGGTTGTTAATTCTTTCTATTTTTTTTTTCTGAGAAACTGGAAATGTTGTTGTGTCAGTAATAGGTCATTTGCAACAAACTGGTCACATGACTGATAATTGGTGAACTTAAAGCTGAGATTTAATAAATTCCAGAAATGGAAAGATCGTGTTTGTCTTAGCCAGGATACAAATTTTCAGAGATACACATCTAAAAGCCAATATTTTATGACCAATTAAACACCCGAAAATTCCATACTTTTGTTTACGAACAAAAAGCTTTTGCAATCCAGTGTAACTTTTTCATAATGACATGCCACAAACAGAGCTCAGAATCCTATTTTTACCATGGATCAAAGGAGCGAGAATAAATGTACGAGGGTGGAAATTCTCAGACAGGAAGAATGTTAAAGTGGTTTGAAAACTTAGAAAAATAAAAATGAGGCAAAGAGGCCATTTTCCATACAAATTCTTATAAATCCTTTCAACTGTAATATCACCAGTTTAAACGATATAGTAACAAAAATCGGCATGGTAGCATATCTTGAGCTACTCTTTTTATTTCTGTAAACATAATGTTATGAAACAGGTGATGAATTGTTGGAAAAGGCCTATTCTGTCTATAATCATTCTAGTGATGCAGTCAGTTCTCCTTTAGATAACCACCCTTGGTGCAGGAGAAAGTGGTCGCTTAAGGGACATGGAAGATTAATAGAAAAATCAAGACAATTGATTGTTACTATTTATTGCCTATGAATGAAATTGAAAAAAATATATACCAACAGAAAAAAATGACTTTTTATAAATCTGGAAATTCCCTGCAGTCAGAATTTCTATACGGATCACAAAATATGTATTCTATAGCACTTATATGATTAGTATAGGTAATCAAATGATTTTGAGTGCAATTTGGAATGAATGAGGACAGATCAATTTTCTTGACACTCGCCTGTAAGGTGAGTGTAATTTGTTGCCTTTGAAAAATATGCAAGTGCTTATTGATACAAAATTGCACTGGGATTTGATAACTTGTTAATAATATACATGCCAAAATATAATTTCCAATTTCTGCACTCAATTTCAAATTTCTGTGCTCTTTGTGATTGATGGATGAGCTCTCACCAATCAGCATGTTGAAATGTTTGTGTTTTTATTATTTGCCAACCAAACAAGACTTCATACAGTGATTAAGAAAATAGAAAACATTTTCCGTGTTACTATCGAGTTATAGAAACCCGAGTGGAAGTTTTGGGAGAACGAGAAATGCTGTGGGAACACGAACCGATAGGCGAGTGTTTCCACAGCTTTTTCGAGTTCTCGCAAACATTCACGAGTGTTTCTATAACCTGATAGAAACACGAAGAAAACGTTTTCTATTTCCTTTAGAAAATAACTCAAGGAAAATAACGGCAACATTTTTGTGTTTCTGTAGAATCATAGAAACACCTTTTTTTGCCAATCAGCGCGCGTATTTTCCTTGAGATATTTTATAATCATTACTAATACCAAATTGTTTGTTTGGGCAAGGTTTCAGTCTTCTTTTGACTGAACAGAAGAATTTTGCGAGATTACTCTCTTTTTAATGTTGTTTACTGGATGTTTCTTTGACAGTGGTGCGTTGTCAGTCGTGTCCACCTTCAGAAACTGATCATGAGGACCTGTTGGTGAAAAGAGCGAAAGAATTCTATTACAGACATAGAGGATCTTTTTCTGGTGCTGTTTCCATGGCGAGAGACAAGGAGTCATCACTGATTAAAGAGTACCGAAAAAGGTGACTAGGAATAGATTTGTCAGGAATTCTACCATTTGTAATATTACAGTGTAACGAACTTAACCGGGGGGCCACCCAACGTTTTTCTGCCAATCACAAGACGAGTTAAGAACAAAAGAATTGGCGTTCGTTCCAGTTTCGAACCAATCAGAAATGAGGGACTTAACGCGAAAAGTTGGTCATTTCCATCAACGAAGAGGCTAATAAATATTTACTGAAAGGGACAGGAATTTTCGAGACTAAAACGAACCAAAAACAAATACATTTACCCAATGATGACCTGATTGCAGAAGAAACAGATTCAACGCAAATTTGATTTAGCGAATGGCTGCCGTGAATGTTGAGGACGATACAGACCAACACAAATATATTTCCGTTTAAAGGCCGCGAATTTTGAATACAAACCGTGCATGACAAGTATGTTAATCGACGGTCGCGAATGTTGTCAGTTGAGGACTCGACGGACTTAACGTAAAATATATTTTATACTTCGAATGACTACAATATTGAAGACCGAACGGACTAAATACACAGATGTATTAACATGCACACTTGAAGTCAGTGCCCTAGCTATGACTTACCAGAACTACTTTGATGTTATAAATGTTTTGGAAATTCAAAAAGTGTGTAACCAATGTCTGTTGTTTTGCAGAAATGACAGAAAACCTGGCTTGTCCTCCAGCCTGAGTAAAATTGACTCTGTAAGGATGAGAGAGAACATTTCTCCAGATTCATCACTGGATGGAGAATACGAGTTTGATCACCATGGTGACTCTGATGACGAGGAAGACAGCGAGATCGAGGAAACAATGGAGAGAGTTGTTAAAGACGAACTGAAACTGAGTGACAGTGGTTTTGGACAGGAGCTTAAGGATGAAATTGAAAGGAAACGCATGGCAAACACAGACAGGCCGTCGTCACAAAGCAAACGGCGCAAAGACAGCACCAGTGACAAACTTAATGACATTGCTGGTGCAGATGCACTGCTAAAGCTAGCCAACTCTGCGTGTTTGCCTTCACCAAATGCACCAAGTCCTGTTTCTCACAGCCCACCCACTATACTGAGCTCATAGTTGGTTAGAAATGTCTGTTAGAAACCAACAAGAACAAGGTACTGTAGATGAAAGGTGCTATGTTAAGGTTGAAATACTGCTAATGCTAATGGGTATGTTACATTCTGCTGCTAGTGCTAGACGTAATGGCCGTACTATACAAGTGTCGCTACCGTGGTTAAGTTTTGATTTGTCTCTGGTGTGCCCGTTTCCAGCATCTGGTCTGCTCTTGCCATTTACAGTGATGATAGTTTTTATGGGTGATTGAGTGGCTGGCTGTTCTTGTTGGGTGTTTCTTGGTGTGGTAGAGGTTTTCTTTGCCTACCTTTATGTGCTTCCCATTATTTAAAAACAAAAACCCCAGTCAACAGTCCCAAAAAATGTATGGAAACCTTTTCGTCCAGTTGTAGGGCAGTGAGTGGCCCTCTTTGACCAGTCAGTCCAGTTTAACCAAACATCCCAATCCAGATTTTAAAAATCTTTTTCTCAGCCCCACTTTGCTTAGGTGTTACAAAAGTACTAAATGGAAGTGTAAATAGAATGTTTCAGTCCTGTTGGAAATTTTTTTTTTTCGATTGAAAGATGTAATTCCACTCTCCTTGGTTAGTGCTGTGATCATTGACTGGTTGATGTGCTAAACTGGAGATTACCCTTGTGTATGGTTATTGCTTCAGTGTCGTAATTTATGTCACCTGGAGATCGCACTATCTGCTACACCAAGAAACAACTTGCTTGTGGCAACTTGAGGAAACATTTCAGTGCCCCCCCTGTGTAGTTGTAGGTAAAAGATTTTTTTTAATCTGCTGGTAAAGGGGTGTCATTTAACTATCCGTTGACAAGCTGGTGAGGATGAACTGCGCTTTCACTTGGTGGATTTTGTTTTGTTTTATTTTTAGCAAATTTGTATGTTGCAATGTTCCAACTACGGTGAGACTATATTCTATCTGGGTATGAAGAGACATGAAACTCTGCCTAACCCTGTATGCAGTGTAGTGGGGAACACTTGATATGTTGTCGGTGTACAGTGAGACAAATTGTTGGACTTTGACTCGTTGGATGAAATACATTTGTTACTTGGTGTGGTTGGGAAAACTGTCAACTTTAAGTGACGTAATGGCTGAGAAAGTTAGATCGTTCTCGCAGATTGTGTCTGTCCTCAAGACGTCTTTGCATATTGATGAGTCCATCTTTGCTTTCTGACGAAGACAAGCAATTAGAAATTTACTTTATAATGAATACGTCTCCAATGTTAAGATAAAACGTAACCAGCAGTTGGTAGCATTGGTGAAGAAATATGTTTAAAATAAAATTTTATGTGATATCAATATTTGAGGTAAATTATACAAAACAATGTTGCTTTTTAAGACACAAGATTTTCAGTAACATTTTGTAGGGTCGGGGATAAAAATGAATAAATTGTCAGGGCTTTGATCAGAGTATCCATATTGTCAGGTAGACTTGCGCCGTTAAACTGCGCTGCGGCTTTAAATCAATAGCATTTTTGTGGGGGTTCTGATGTTTTTCCGTTTTAGTATTCTAGAATAAAAAATGCAGTGGGATTATAATCAACAAAGTCATCTGGAATATCCAGAATTTATCTTTTTTTAGCTTAAGAATATTAAACATTTTGTAATTCGAACCGTAAGCAAGAAGACGTTAACGTCGTTGATAGAGACGAAACCGGTGATGTATATATTAAGTCATTGTATGAACACATTTAATGATGAATAGCAATGATTTGCGATGGGCTCTTTTTTTAATAGTCAAAAGAAAATATTAGCTTTTCCATTGTTCTACTTTCTGTTCTCTTAACCCTTTCACTCCCGAGATCAGAATAGTGATTCTCCGTAATGTCATACACTTCCTCGTATCCTTGTTTGGAGACTTTTTTTTGTGTGATCTAAATTCTTTAAACTGTCGTCTCAGAGGAGTTTAATTTTGATCTCTTTTGGGAGAAGGGTTGATCCTCCGTTGTCTCAGTGATCTGGAGACTTAAGCATTAAACTAATTTTCTTACTTACGTTTTATCCATAAAAAGGCAAAGCTATGGAAAGTTAGTTATCACTCATGTACAACTTCGGAAGGCCCTCGATCGTTGTCGGTAGTGTTCGTGATCTTACGACTGACTGCCATCCTTGATCGGAAAAAATTACATAATTGCTTGCTCTTTTATTAGAAGCAGGATTAAACAGATTCTTCGGAAGTGGAGGGGTAACGACCACGCCTAGGGTTCAAGGGGGGTATGGCACTCTATTTGAATCGACTACGCCTAGGGTTCAAGGGGAGTATGGCACTCTATTTGAATCGATCTGCAAGACGCGAATTGATCTTAATATGAGATGAACACTTCGGTAGTTACTTCTAGGAATGACAGAGGAACTGTGAAGAGATAAGAGAAATTATTTGGCGATTTTTGACGGGTAAAAAGTCCGCTAACGCGGACCTTGTAGTAAGGTCTCAAGAGCGTACACAACCTCTGCCAACAGGCTCCAAATAGCGTGACAACCCCCACTTAAATAGTTACTGTCTGGAATAAGAGTCAATCAAAACGAGGAACTGTCTTAATTTCAGGCCTCTAATGGCGAACCTGTGAACGGAAGCGAGAAAAAGGAAAGGGAACCCCGCACTAGTCATAACACGTCTACTCCCAGCGTGTATTTCTGAGGAAAAAAAAGAAAGAAAGCACTTACATGCGAAAGGGTCAGCATTCGAGATTTTTCACCCCTTTCAAGAAGTGAAGAGATCCAACCTCCGCAACCAATTTATTCCTGTCTTCCTGGTGTCAAATCATTTACAACGCTAAAGGCTTTATATGAGCTTCCGCTATGCGCTTCCTAAACCTCTCGTCTGCTCTCATCTTGCAAAAAAACTCGGACAGGGGTGAACTTGCAGCAGTAAACTGCAGAATTTCGTTCTCAGGTTTCGCCGAAGAGTGTCAAACAATCTCTCAGTTTCTCATTCCTTAGTTGAAGAATTATTTTTGGAGTCTATTTTGGTAAAGTATACTTTAGAATCTCCAGAGAGATATCATCGCATGCGTAAACTCAGTAAACCCGAAACATTCGATTAGTTAAAATAATCATTCATATTTTGTATACGAGCAAAACTTTATTATGGGAACTAAAGCGACTCGTAGATGCACAGGGAAAAATACCAGGTTCTCAGTTATTGGATATTTCAGGGTATTTAGAGAAAATCTACATGAATCGACTTGACTTCGTCCTCTGACCCCCGATGAGAGCGGAGGGCCTCGACGAACTGCTTCTCCCCAAAATCACAGATTTGGAAGAGTGAGACTGTTACCGACTGGGAAACTTGGTTGGAAATTTCATGGTTGAGACTTGTCTCACTTTGCCAAATTTGGAAATTTTGTGGGTGTTCAATAAATACCCTAAAACATCCCATAATGGGAAACTGGCATTTTTGTTATGTGATGTTGAAATAAGTAGAACGTTGATTTATGTTATAGTTATTCAGAGATCAGATTATATACATTAGTTCTTGCTGATTTTAGAGATGTAAATAAATAATAAAGGAAATTGAAGGAAGCTTCTGTGTGGTGTGATCGTAGGGACGAAATATAACGTTTTATAGTTCACCTCCAAATTTTTTTCCGATTCTTATTGGTGTAAATTGATTACGTGACGCGATAGTGTTCGTCCGCGGAGAGACACCATCAGCTCAGTGCCCTTCCAAGGAAAATACCCGGATGGATAGTACTCGTCCGTGAAAATTTAATACGTATGGCTACTCGCTTCGTATATCTATCTTTATCAGTGTTGTACCCCCCCCCCCCAAAAAAAAAAAAAAAAAAAAAGAAAAAAAAAACCAAGATACGCATGAAGAAATATTTGATTTGACCTGTATTTAATGGGTTTTGACTGTTTTTCAACTGGCGCACGAAAGAGAATTTAGTAGTGAACAATAAAGACAATGGATTGTTTGTCTCTGAAGTATCGGTCTGATAGGTCCCCCTTGGAAATAAAATATTTGTTTTGATAACATCAAATGTCCGCGGGGCAACTATCAGCCGATAGTTTATTGACACAAACACACTATTGTTTAAATAGTACACGCCAACTAAGTAACCTTGGCACTTTGAGTAATCTGATTGGCTCACTATATCTCGGGATATTCATAATTGACTTCATGAGGTTGTGCATGTGTAGCGGCCCATTTTTCAAAAAAAGGTTTCTTCGTAACTTTGATATGACTGAGGTTGCTTCATTGGTATACTAAAACGATTACTCTCTTCGAACTCTGTGAATTTCTATCTAAGTTTTTGGAAGCAGTTTCAATAACAAGGAACGCCGAAAATCTGAAACCAGATAAAAATACTAATCTCAACGACCAGCGGAAGTAAATCGCGTAGATAATAATCCACTTAGTCCTATTACCATTACTTATTACATTGATTTTGAAGTCACAGGTGATCCTTGCAATTTGATTGCCCGTAGCAGTGTGATTTATTCACGAATCGCACCATCTTAGGCATCGCACCTTTTTTTTCTTTCAGCCAATGAAAAACCAATCAAATAAAACAACCAATCAAATTTACAATAAAATACTGGCACTTGACTAACAAAAATCCTTTAATAGGACTTTGAAATTGTGCGATTTCAAAACTGGATGTAATAATAAAGTGGCAGCTGAACTTCGTATCGAGCAATTTCGGTCCGAAATCAAACTTGTGATTTCAAATCGATCTCGGGCTCTGCGCTCGTTCGATATTTGAAATCACACGCATGATTTCAGATCAAATTGCACTCCACTCAGTTTAATTCCCATGATTAATGATTTTATTGGAACAGAAAATCTCTGTTCGGATCTTAAATTCAGATATAAGAATGCGTAAAAACCGATATAAACTTCGCATTACACTTTCTCTATTTTCTTTCAACTTTTTTTAAGTATTTAGCCGACAAGAACCACTGTAGCAAAACAACACATAATCAGTGTGTAGAAACGTCAGTGATGATAAAATTAATTTGGAGAAGTAATGGAAGAAGAAGATCAAAATAAAAACCTTTCACCACGGAAACGGTTCGTATGGCAAAACATAGTTAGTAGAGGAGACTAACTATGGGCAAAATTCCGACAAAGAAAGATCTAAGCAGACCTCTCAGATTTTCCTGTGGGAAAGCTTGGCATGTAATAAATATGAGTTATTGACCAAGCGTGAGGTGAATATGACTGTACTGATTGGCCAAGTTCATTTTTACGTTTTTAATAACCGAGTTTAAGTCGAGGTCTAGAAAAACGCAAAAACGAACGAGGCCAATATCCAGCTATCTTGACCGAACAAGCTTGATCAATAAAGGATTTATTATATGGACACTTGGGTCTGTTTTGTTTTGCGGGACGGCGTGGAATCATCTTGCCTGCTTGGGTAACCAATCAGATGTCGAGATTTGCCTCATTTTGCCCGCTTGAGCAACCAGTCACATATGGTAAGAGTTTATTTTTGTCATGTAATAGGCGACAAACCACATCTTACCCCATCAAGTACCAAGAATTTATAACACTTGTTTTCCGTCTTATCTTCAAGTCAAGAAACCTGATTTTTAAAACCAAAAACTTTGTAACTTTGTAACTTTATTTGATTTACCACAAAATACAAATAACGATAAAACAAGACAGTTACACAAAAGCAAATGAAAGTGGCGAGGAAGCGCAAAAAGAAACCATGAGGCTTATAGACATTGGGCTCCCTCAGAGTAAAAATAAAGTTAACAGTAACAGAAAGGCCAAGGTCGAAAGTAAAATACAATGAAGGTAAGTATAAATTAACTAATTACATAGACTGAGTTGACAAAATATAAGGTATGGTACATGTAACAATAAGTATAAAAATAATATCAGACATGTGAAGAAATAACTATTTACTACAAGATTTATAACTAATAATTCATATATAATTTTTTTTTCAATTTCGTTTTAAATACGTGGAGAGAATTAGATTCTTTAATATTATTTTCTATAGAGTTATAAAAAGTAGGTCCTTGGAAAGTGACAGAAAATTTACGAAGGTTTGTTCTACAAAAAGGAAGGTGAAAATCGTTCGAGTGTCTAGTGGCATAGCTATGGACTTGTTTGTTTAAAGAAAAATAATTGTTGAACTTGGAAGGCAAAAGAGAATGGTTACGAGAAAACATAAGTTTACCCAATTCTAGTTGTCTAATGTCGGAAAGTTTTAGTAGTAATTCTATTAATAGCTATTAGTAGTAATTCTATTAATAGCTATTATCATGAGAGAACACGGACCGCTTTTTCCGAAACTGTAATTACCATTTTTAATGGATATTTCTTTTCTCCGCCCAAAGAATTTTATCCTATGATCTCGAATACACTCGCAGAGAATTGGAAACATTAAGCAACATGTAAGCAGCTCTACTCCCTGCTGACTCTAGTCATAGTCTAACTCTAACTATGCTCTAATAAAGCTTAACAACCTACAAGTTTTAAAATTGTGTCAGCCCAGTGCAGAAGTATTCTCGATTAGTTGATTCCTTACAATGACTGTTTCAATCGAAACGTATGTCCGTTTTTTTAATACAAATTATCAGCAGTCTGATCACACTGAATACCAATTTGTTGGAAAGTTCTTTAAAGGAGACAGACTAGTATTCCTTTCGCAGAAGTAGTTAAGAAGATTTTATCACACCTTCAATTACTGCTCCAAAGCGCGAACGATTTGAAGCAGATCTAACGTTAGGTTTTTTAACCCCTACATTGAAAATTTGGCGGCGTTATCTCTAAAAGAGTTTATGGTTGGCAATTTCATCAGCAATAATTATCTCAACTATATGATAATTCTGGTAAAATTATTCATATTGGACATGTATATAAGCCTCTGAATGAAACTGCATACGAAATACAGCGTTTACCGTGATTGGCCTTTTACGTAGCAATAATTTGGCGAATCAGAAAACGGAAAGAATAACGGACAGGCAAGAGAGAATTAGGGCAGGTTACCAAGCGTGCTGCAATTGGTTGCATGGAATTTAAATAATGTCGAAGAAAATACCTTTTTTTTAATTTTGTGAACATCTTTCCCAAAACGTCAGATACACGATTCAAATCGTACTCGTTTTCTTTTTGTATTTTCTTCCCCAGAAAAAAGGTGTAAGAATTATTTCGAGTATGACACTTGATGCTCACACAGAACCAATCTTCAAGGAGATGACAATTTTGAAATTTGATTGCATTTATTTACTTCACGTTGGTAATTTAATGCATCAGTTTAAAAACAGGCTGCTTCACAGACGTTTTGATAATATGTTTTATTTGAATTCCCACATTCATAGCTATAATACCAGAACTTCTCGATGCTTTCGTGTTCCTAAATGCAAGACAGATATGAGAAAATTCTCTCTTACATGCCAAGGCCCAAAATTTTTTAATTCCTGAAGTATCGACATTCAATCTTCTAACACTTTATCCTTGTTTATAAGTGGCCTTAGAACTGTTCTTTTTCGTGACTACTGAGGCCTTTTTTTTTAATGACTTGGTTTACGGGACATTTCTGGAAAAAACTAATGTCGGAGGGAGGAATAAAATTAAAATAGAGTATTCAACCTTTTTTTCAGGCAACGTGTACAATTTTATATCGGAGGGAAAAATAAAATAAAAGTTTTATATCTGTATCAAACGCGTTTTATTCAATTCTTTTGACTTGTATAACAGGACAATTTTCATACTACGGCACTACATGTATCAAAGACTAGTCCCTATTCTGACAGGGAGATGTGGTTCTATCCATACCAAGTTGAATAGTTTTATTTCCGAAAATATGACAATATGAGGTTTCATTTTCTCCGCTTTTGAAAATAAAAAAGCACATTTGAAGTATACGATCGGCGGGAAAAAAATAATACAAAATTTTCAATTTTATTTTTTTTTCTGAAATCGGGAAATTCAACCGTAAACCAAGTGATTAAAAAAGAGGCCTGAGCTTAGTTGCCTTCTTTTTCGCTTATGTGTGTTTGTGTTTTTTATATACAAATATAATAATAGTATAGAGTTTTGTATAGTTAAGCTTTTTAATTGTACCCAGTCTACGCGGACCGTGTACCCATAATCTCTATTTGATTCGGAGCCTTATGGTTTTCTATACGGGGGGAGGGGGGGTGGGGGGTGACAACTCTAACAAACGCTGTTTGAGCAGTACTGTACACCTAATGTATGGTCCCGAGGTAAACAGTTAGTTTTGTTTTCCTGACAGTCCTAGGAAAACAGTCCTGGGAAAACAAAACTAACTAGTTTCCCAAGTGCTTTGTTACATATTTAGACTTTTTCTTAAACAATCATACAGCAAAACAAACAAACAAAGACGGCACAACTGGCGCGCGAGCAAAAACTGTGCAATTGTATCCCGGTCGGGTACATTTGAATTTGATCAGGGGCACGTGACCGCGAATCAACCAATCACAGTGCTCGTTATGTTGAGTGAAAGTCTAGGTATATAACGATAGGTCTGAACTAAAGTCGACCCGGAAATTTGGATCATCCTCCTGAATTTTGGGATTAATTTCCTTCGATGTCCTGATTTTTTTCTGCAATGTCCCGGAATTATCGCGTTTCCCGGAAAAATTTCCAAGTGACCCGATTCCCGGAAAAATCTCCAGAGTCACGGAACGATTTTGGCTTTGTCCCGAAACAGCGTTTGTTAGAGTTGCCGTGAATGTAGATTGCTTTATTACCGTTTTAGTAAGCTAGGAGCTCTACCGAGTCAACTTGTATGCTCGGAGCACTACGTATCTCGTTCTAGACTTCAGTCAAATATAATTGTTTTGTTATAGCAGGTCTATGTGGCTATCAGGGACGGACCATTAGAAAAGTGATGGGGAGGAAGTGGGGAATTTTCAGTTTGCATGAATTTTTTTTTCGCTCACTGCTTGTGCAGGAATTTTTTTTTCAGGTGAACCCCTCTGCACGAATTTGTTTTACTACGTGTGAAAAAGTCACAATTGGACCTTCCTACTGCACAATTTTTTTTTTACCTTCTTCTTTGCATAATTTTTTTTTCTTGGCATTTTCCCTTGCATTAATTTTTTTTTGTTTTTTTTTTTCCCCACCCCCCCCCCCCCTCATCACTTTTCTAATGGCCGTCCCTAAGCCTAGGAAGTTGGTTTCGCAAGCCTTTGTGATTTACACCTTTATAGAGATTTAGTTTATATTGTCGCGTTATTTAGAACGCTATCTGTCACTATTACTTAAGTTATTTCCAGTTTCCAATCAGCTCGTTCACTTCTTTAGCGTTATTGCTGGCGAGCCTTAGCGAGACAGCACACTATTTGAGAGGGTCAGCGGTGTTCCATATCATATAAGCGGAGAAAAATCTCGATTTTTCGGATGTCAGATTCGGGGCATGCGCAGTTTGGCGTTTTCGTTGTGTGACGTCACTATGATTCTTCTGCACGTTTCACCACACTTCACGTCTTGCTGACAGTTGACAACTTCGGAAGAGGTGAATTGTCAGTTGAGGGCTTTTCCTTATTTCGATTGCCTACATGTTTCTAAATGCCCGGGTAGGTGTTCATCAAGGTCACGATCAGTTTAGTGATGAATCGCGAGGACGACATTAGGTTTTCACGAGTTTGTCTGCCTTCCTATGCGCGGCGGGTCTAATCCGCAGGTCAAAGGTCACAGGACCTGTGACCTGTGACCTGCGGATTAGACCCGTCGTCTTATGTGACCAGTTGTGGCCAATTCAGGAATGGAGGTGTGAAGAAATCGATTGCGTCTTGCATCATGGAGTTGATATGTTCCCGATGCACTTGAAACGGGGCAATCACCAGATAAAGAGACTTGCTCTCTGAGCAAATTACCGCCTCCAGCTTGCTTGTCTTCGGAGATATTCGTGAAAGGTCAATTGGAAAACAGATCTGTCGTTGAAGTGAGTTTCATAGCGCGTCAAGGGGAAGCACGAGGTTACTAGCTCGCCCGTTGAGGCTAAATATTCGACCGTTGAGTCACAGAGTCTGTTGTCCAAGGAGGCACAACAGTCGACCTTAGAATTTATGCAACTGTTTTGTTCCCAGAATGAACTGGACTTCTTTGTTATTGTTATTACCTTCTTGAAGTCACTTTTACCTTAAATATCTGAGAATTGTTTATACCAAGATCTTACAGTTACAGTTACACTTATTTAAATGTCATAGTGAATGTATTAATTAGATTGTTCATTCTTTTCTAATACTGATGTTGTAGTTTCAATTGTGTCCTAACAGTATTTCACTCCCTTCACACTACATACAAATCTCTTGAGCTCAGAACTTTCCTTTAAAAGTAACACGATAATTGTAGAAATATTCCAAAAACACGCTTTGAAAACATACCAAAGCGTTAGAGCATAAATAAACAGTTGCAACCATATCTCCTTCCAAATACCACCATCTTTTTACTAGGGGAATATCCAGAGGATCTTGAACTAACCTAATTTTCTGCTTACCCCTCCTCTATTCCAAACCACTTCCCCTCGCCAACACTCACTTTCACATTGAAATTTCTAGTTTTTAGTCATTTTCTATCGCCTAGTGGCGGTACTTGGCAGTTAGTTAAGTGTATAGTGTACTTTTTCATTGTCGTGTTTCAGTTCGAACCGACACTTCGACACTTCAACACTTCGACTCTTCGTAGCTAAGACAATTCGGTACCTCTGTACTTCAATCAGCTATCAGCACTTCAATACTTCGTTTTATCAATCAGCTTGTGGAAGCTCGTATCTGTTAGAGATCCTCCACCTTCCATTAAACTCTGTTTGAATCTTCAATTCTTGTCGTGTTCGATTTTTCAGTGCTACACACCGCTCGACCTTAGCGTGATTCATTTGGGTTTTGCACATCACCATCTATCCTTGTGAATTACAGTTGGCAGGTATGCAAATCATGTGTTGGTGAAAAAAAAAATGCGAAAGACTTAAGCTTCCTGCTAAACTTCGCTAAAACACGAAGACGTCGCCATTTTGAAGACGACTTTCAACCAAGTGCTGCACTCTAAAAAAAATATGGCCTGGTCTAATCAGCAACTGATCGTGCCGATTTTACTAACTGCATTGCCTTGTATAATTCTCAGTACATATGACATAAGAACTATTACATCATAGTTTGGAAAGCTGTGAAAGGGCAAGCGAATACAGTAGTTTTCCTTTACAAAACAAGGAGAGAGTGTATACCGTGAAAAATATTTTCTAGCCGAGTCTTTTCCCAAAAAAGTTATGCTTTTCATCAAGCTGACTCAGTCGGATTTCACTCGCAACAAAGCATCACCAAGAGAGCACAACGTTCTCTTGGTATTCGATCGTTCACAAAAAAATTACCAGTGCAAAGGAGCAATTTCAATCATCATGGCGTCGAAAGATCGTTCTACGGTTTCATCTTCGCCTTAGTCCGACAGTAAGTCGCCGCGCAGTTAATTTAAGTTTTTGGTCGCTTGAGAATATGTCCTTCTAATTCATAAATGGACAATTCTCCTTGTTTTCGTAATTGCACTACAGGCGTACACAATTTAATAGTTAACAAAATGACTGTAGTGATTGCGGTACCCGTTCGAAACAGTCGACAGTGCAACTCTCGTTAGTACTGTGTACATGCAACAATTTACGACCATTTACATGTTTCTTGAATAGAGAGACCGGCGGTCAAAGCCGGTCAGTTAAAATTTGGAAATGGTAAAATTTTGCTCGCTTGGCTGAGCAACTGTTCATATAAATAACCGTAGAGTTGATTGTGGTAATGTGAATACACAAAATGGAATCTCAGCCACTGTTCCAGAGTAAAGTGTCATTCACCGTAAAGTAAACATGTAAAGCACTAGTAAACATGTAAGCAGAGTAAACGAGAGATTCTGGATGAAACGACTGAAAGTGATTTATAATCAGTCTTGACCGAAAAACGAACATTTTACGGTGTCATACAAAGTTCTATATTTGAAATCGCAAGCCCGTACAGCAATGTAAACAGATTCTTGCTACAACAGCCGTAGCTCGGCAGTTTCTAGCTTCTTGTTGTGTAGGACAATTGGATAAAACTTATTTCCCTTACGTCCGACTTCGCTTTCCACCGTTGTCAAATCGTGGAAACGTTCTTCATTTGTCTTCTTGTTTTCCGCAGCTGTTCTTGCTGCTTCCTTTTTGCGGTATCTCTTTCGACAACACATCCAGAGGTAGAAATATGCTAGAAAGCAGAAGAAAACTACGGCGGCGACGAGAAAGAAGATGATAAACGCCAGAGGTGCTTTGTGGAAAAACATACCAGCAATCTCTGCCAAGTTTCACTTCAATTCGTGCCCGTTTATATGTGGCTTGTTTGCTGGAAGAACGCCATGAAATGCATTTTCTTGGGGCAGGTGTTCAGGAAAAGCTAGCACTCATGAGAGAAGAGCACCGCAACACTCAATCTTTTTCAAAATTAATTCACATTGTCATAACCCGTCTTCTGAGAGCAACGTACCTCTTTCAGAACGGAATGAAAGTCTTCCGCCGACGTGCGATCAAAATGGGCGCTTTGTGATGGCAGTATTGTAGCTCAAACGATGAAAGCCAACACAATACAATTTGCTTCAAAAAATCAGATGCTATGTTGAACCGAAACGTCAACACAATAAAAGCAATTTTCTTTGTGTAATTTTCTAGGCCAATGGAAATGCTTCAAAATCGCACAGGAAATGTGTACCACTGTTACGAAAAGAAACGAAATTTTTTACCCTTTTTCTTCCAAAGTCCTTTATCGAGCCCACGCAAAGAAAAGCTGTTTTCAACGCTTTACAGGTTAATATCTTCCTTATTCTGACGGAAACGAAATCTAAAAACATTACCATGGAAATACGGATCTATTTAGCTCCATGATTTACTATCACTCATTATTTTATCATTTACCGATTTCACGTGTCTAATTTAGTCGAATAGTGGGAGCGTTTAAAACTAACCACACGTTGTGCAAGAAAAATTTTCTTTACCGTCAGGGAAAAAAATGCAACTCAGTCTGAACATTGTTTGTAAGGTAGAAAGTTTTTCACTTTAATAATTCTCTTATTCAATGAATTTAACAGTGTCGTCGTGGAAAAATCATGCTGCTTTACTATTTGTTTGAAACACGGCGAAAGTGGAATTTAAATAGCTTTGCACATTTGCTCAAGGATTTAATGTTTAATTCGTTTTAATAATACACTGTAATTACGCTTAAAAGGACCAGAATCCCCGTTATTGGAAAGCCGCTTATGTCACTACAGGGGTATTGCAGTGTTATGTTTAAGAGCTTTTTTAATGCAAGCGCCGGTTAATAGGCTCGGTGAAGAAAAACCCTGCATTCAAACCGAAAGAGTGCTGTATTATATGTTTTCAGAAAGGCTGTTAAGTCTGATCAAACTGTTTTCAAATAATCCGTACAAAAGAAAAAAGGTTATCGCTGATAAGGGTTTGTGTCATGGCTAGTTTGAGTTGTGAGTTATGACTGATATGTGATGGGCTGCTTTTCGTGTGCAGTAAAATCTCGCTATCTCTTTTCTTCAGGAAAAGCAAACAATGCTTCGAAATATAGGGTGTTTGAAGAAGCCGATAGCAATTGCTTGGGGAAGGAAAAAAGTTTGATATCTAAATTACGGGGTGCTCAAGACATCCGAGTTTCAGATAGCGAGGCCAGATTGTATCACCGGTTATTTCCTGTCTCCAAAGCGATTTGAACATTTACTTATATTGCGGGGATAGTTTTTAAGGAAACTGGAGCTGCTTTCGTGGGGAATTGGAACACAAGAAATTAGGATAATCAAACGCATGTGAAACGGTCGGTGAATCACCGTCCGTTTCACATGCACTTCCGCCAATGTTATCTATTGCATAAAATGCACCTCATGCAAGAAGATATACATCGACGAGACCGGAAGAAGATTAGGTGACCGTTTCTGCGAATATCTGCGTGACGTCGAGCGAAATGACAAAGATGCATCTAAACCTGTAACGCGACACTAATCTGCTGCCTAACCACTCCACTCAAAACATGGCGGTATGCGGCTTTTCCGTGCATCAGGACAACACGGAAAGCCGCAAAAACCTAGAACGAAAGTTTATAGTCCAACTCGGTTCTCTTAATCCCCCCTATATCATCGAACGTTTCTCATTCATTTAATCACTCATCTAACTTGTTGTGCAAGTACTTTTGGTGAATTTTCTACCGCACTCGCCAGTCTAAATTCAAAGGACGCCATATTGAAACTCTGTGACGCGAACGTACTGGAACTAGATTTTCATTGGTCGGAGCACAATAGGCCGCTTTGATTGTTATGTTTATGATTATGTCGCTTATGTTTTCACGTTCCCAACCAAGAGCGACATAAATCATAAGCACGGACATAATCATTATGATAAGAAAATGGTCGATCATAAGCACCCTTATGATTATGTTTTCAGGCATTCCCACTCTGACACTAGCGACACAACGCTTCTTACGATTATGATCGTTATGACGCTAGTGGGAACCAAGCCTAAGCAATAAACCGCAGTTTCTATGGGTTTACCGTCGTAATAAACCACTTGGGATGTTGGGAGAACACGAGAAGAGCATGTAAATCACTCACTGGCGGCTTGTTTATTTACGAGCCTCGCACAAGCCCTTCGAGTGTTCTCCCAACATCCCAAATGGTTTATTACGCCGGTAAACCCATAGAAACTGTGGTTTATTGCTTTTATAAACTAACTTTAAATAAAAACAAAAATTGTTTCTCTTTTCTCTGGGTTTGCCGCCACGACAACTCATAGGTTTTCGACCAATCAGCGCGCGCATAGTATCCGAGTTATTTTACAGAGTATCGTGTTGAATTGTATAACTAACTGATATATTTCTTTGAGAGGGGGAGAGGGGAGAATGGGAAGATGTAAAGAGGGTAAGACTTCATTGCAGTCTCTTTCTAACAGGTGCGCGTTTCTTCAAAGAACCGAAAACATTTCGTGACCGAAAAGCCAATCTTGAAAGTATGTTTTTAAAAGAGAAAAATTTTCTTCTTCGGCGAAGTTTGATGGGCAGAAACGTCTTTGTTACCAAACTACTGTATGAATTATAACACTCGACGTCCCGAAACGATTCGGATCTGTCGAGAGAGGAAAGAAGCGCGAGAAGACACGCGAGTTGGTCTCGCTCCCACCGCTCATCGGTTAACAGCATAATCGGACGAAGTGAAGTCTAAAGATAAAACAAGTGATATGAAATTCCAAATGTATTGTTGCTGCAATCCTTGAGGTAAACAGATTAGGAGCCTTTGTTCGATTCAAGACGTTTGTTTTAATATAACATTTACATTCTCACGGGCTATTTCTAAAGATTAATTCTATCGGGTACAATTATTCCACTGACTTTCCCTTAAAAATTATTTACATGCCAAAAATATGAGTTATTCTATATACAAGTGCAAGATTATGAATGACGAACTGTCCACTTCTTTGTGTTCTTTCTTCTTCAGTACGTCTTTCCAAATTGCTCGAAAATCGGGATCGGGGATACCACCGTTTGGAAGCGCTGAAACCAAGAGAGGGAAGTCAATATTATTTGGAAAAACACCAAGCGCACCGTTTAACCGTTACACCGGGCAAACGACACAGATTAGATGGCGGGGGAACATAATATGAGGGTCTCAATGGGGTTAATCGTTAGCCGTAAAACGGGCAAAAAAATTAGCCGTTAGGCGTAAATATTGAAAAATGTTAGCCGTTAGCCGTAAAAAATATTAACCGTTAGCCGTAAAAAATATTAACCGTTAGCCGTAAAACAGCCAAAAATATAAAATCGTTAGCCGTAAAACAGTCAAAACTAGAAGGGCACTCGGTAGAGCGTATACCTCCGCCCCACGCGAAGATATGAATTTTATTTTTGAGTGGCAAAACAATAGTGAGTAAAATATTGTTTTTGCCACGAGAAAATAAAATTCATATCTTCAAGCCGCCGTGTAATGTTCTTTTTATTATATAGACAAAAAGACATTACTACCGAAATTACCGAAATAACGTCATCGATAAGCTCACGTGTGAAATTATGGAAAATAAACCACTCGGGTCCCGGATGTAGTCTTTATTAATTTTACGAGTGGTACATTTTCCAGTAAAACACTCGTGTCTATATAATAAAATCCTTGAAAAATTTACTTGAGCTTACTCATTCCGAATTGAGCTCGAAATCATTTGATTGGTATAGGTAATCAAATGGTTTCGAGTGCAACTTGGAATACATGAGGACATGTAAATTTTTCACAGACCGGAAAATATTGCAGGAGCCTGTAGGGCGAGTGCAATTTGTTGTCTTTAAAAAAATTTAAGAGTGCTTATTTATACAACATTGGACTCGAAACCATTTGACATGTTCTCAGCCAATCAATGTGTTGAACGTTTGCAGGTATATTATTACCTATAGAAACAAAATTGGCGCGTTCCATTCGAGCAAAAATTCCGGTTTGAATTACCAAAATGTCCGCAAGTCAAATGGAACGGTATTTTCCACCTGACTGATACTATCTCGTTCCATTACCACTCGGTCATATTTCCCGCCAAGATTTAGAATGGCGGACCTTTGGTCGAGGCAACAGTCACACCTAGAGGAACTAGGGAGGAGTGATGACGGGAAAAAATGTCAAATGGAACAGAAACTTTTCGGAATTTCCACATTTCCGGAAAAAAAGGACAACCTCGAGACGTTCGACGAAATTTTTGACATGAGTTTCCGGGAATTTTCTGTTTCATTCGATTTTGAACCGGAATTTTCGGAAATTCTGGTCGAATGGAACGCACCCGGTTTTTCCATTCAGCCGCATTGTTTAAAACAGCCCATGCATGCAAATCGGCAAGAGCCAATCATTGTCGAACATGTCTGTAACACAAAATTCCCGCCTATTTTTCCAGACGAGGAACGACGAAAAATATCCGCGTTGAAAGAACAATTCAGTTTCAAAACCGTAGTTTGACGAACGAAGCAAAATACAACTGTTTCACTAACAAATGCTGAATGAAAATGCAGGAACGGGCTAAGTCAGAAAGGAAAAAAAAACAAGGATAACAAAATAAATTATGAGGAAAAGTGAAGAAATGCTGGAATATGCAAACTTTTCAAGATTTCCAGACACGAGCAAGAATGTCGTCGCTGTAACAAGGTGAATGAGCTTTTCGTTAAAAGCAAGAAGAAATTTTACTTACCGAGGTAGTTATATGCCTCTTTGGATCTTCTTCTCTAAAATGCTTTGTTCCATAGGGCAAACTTAAAGGAGAAAACACGTAAACGTTTAAAACTAAATTTGAGCCATATTTCATGTACACAAAGGAACTGAATTCAAGACTGAAAGCGCGTGTTTAAGCAACGCGAATTACGTTACGACGACAACTGGGCATGTGCCACTTGCTATTTAACAGTCTGTTCTCCGCTTCTCTCTGGGTCGGAGGAACCACACTGACGTACATTGAAACAAAGGGTTCCAGAGTACAGTACTGTTCAGTAGCTGTCCAAAGAATGGTCACAAGACATGGTTTGATCCACAGATGAAAAAGTTAGAACCACACTGTATAGTAAAACAAACAGTACCACAGTGCAGTGCTGTTCAGTAGCTTCCTAAGAATGGTTACACTACATAGTTTGACCCAAAGATTAAAACGTTAGAATCACACCATATATTAAAACAAACACTACCACAGTACAGTGCTGATTAGCAGTACTCTTGATAGAATGGTATCACTGCATGGTTTCACCCACATAAGAAAAACTTAAAATTTTGATACACAGTGAATCAAAACAGTATCACAGTACTGCACAGTTAATTTAAGAATAAATTTTAGCTATAAGACCACGCAAATATGTAACTTAAGCTTTGAAACTGTTAGGGATAAGAATAATGTCTTTACTTGTGACTAAAATTTTATTTTAATGTTCCTAGCACTTACCTTCCAAACTTTGAAGTAGTGTGAAGCAAAGGATCATAGGGGAGACTTCTGTGTGTGAATGGGACAAATCTAAAATGGTATAAAAAGAAATATGAAATTGGCATTCTGATTAAAGTTCCATAAAAGGTTGCATAGATAAGACTTTACGAGAAAAATAATTTACACGCCACCATATTTTTTTCACCAGTCTCAAGAGAAAGATATAAAAAGCTTTTAACAATTTGTTTCAAATAAGTATGGCACTTGTTAAGGGGAATGACCAATTGGATCAAAGGAATGTCAAAGCGTTAAAAACTTGCCTAACGCTTTCTTCATACTGAGATTTGAAAAAACACGTTTTCATTGGTACTGTATCGGTAATCAAATGGTTTTGAGTGCAATTTGGAATAAATGAGCACAAGTAATTTTTCAAAGACTTAAAAAAATGCATGAGCATGTAAAGTGAGTGCAATTTTTTGTTTTTTTTTTTAATAAAAAAATTAAGAGTGCTCATAAAATTGCACTTGAAATCATTTGATTAATTGTTAATAATATACATGAAAACATTCAATTTCAAATTTCTGCGCTCACTTTCATCTTTTGGCACTCAATTTCAACTTTCTGTACTGTTTGGGATTAATTGAAGTGCTCTCAGCCAATCAGTGCATTGACATTTATGGATGTATAGTATTAGATGCAAAACACCATACAAAAAGAAGTTTGCCATGATGTTAAGTAAGAGAACTTAGTAAAATTCACATTTGTCTTTTAGCTGAACATCAGATTCACATCACACTTGTAACATGTGGTGGAAATGGGGACAAAGTTAGTAAATTACCTTACCATACTTATCATACTTATCACTGTCAAGGCTGACAGACTTTGGTGGGATGTGACACAGGAATAAAGAACACTGAACACAAAGAAATTGAAGGTATATGTAGCTGAAGATGAAAATGTCAACAGTACATAGTGAAACACCATTAGGTAGTTTAATTGAAATCTCCTTGGAGGAATGTGCGGCGAAGCAATAAGGTTGAATGAAAAACAGAATGCTTGAAGTCTGTCTGCAGCTGTAAGAAGTGATAAAGCAGAATTATTATTATACAAGTGTCCAACACAAAGATGAGAGGATTTGGGAAAAGAAAAGCACTCAATAAATGTTATATCAGTTTCCCATTCCAGTAAATTGACATCAGCATGGCTTAATTAGCTTGCTGATGTCATATACAATGTACCCATCAGTGAGTTGTATTTAATAACATTAATATCAGAGGTTTGAGAAGTGTCCATTTTACCAATGCAGAAAGAAATTGTTGGGAACAAAGTTAATAGAGAGCCTTTATGATTAAGAAAAAAAACATTGAAAGATCTTTAGATCTGTAGTGTTTCCACTAAGACCATTGTTTCTATTGTACTGTGGTAACTGTGACTGAGTCAATCCACAATATTTGTTATGTAAGTGTTAAGCTTGTAGAAGTGTAAGGTATCCACTACCTTCAGCAAATTACTCAAACACAGCACACAGAGTGAGACAAATCACAATAGAGAGACCTACGCATCCCCAGAAAACGAAGCAGTAATAAAAGGAATACAAGGGTTAGTGTACACAGAAAGAAACTGTCTATTCAACATTGACTCTAAAGAAATAAGCAGCAAGCCTTTTAATTTAGGTGACCTCTGCTTGTCAGCAAGGCAAAATGATTAATATCATCACTTGCAACATTTATTCACAGTTGATGATGAAGTGAGGCAAGAGGCTGTTGAGAGAACAGACATATGCAGTAACGATAGAGAAACTTCTACACGTCAAGAAAATGCTCCCTTATCCTCCTAGGTATAATCCTCTTCTACCTAAACATCACATACAGCAGTAGATCATGTACCCCTGTGTACGGGTGTGGCTTTAACTCTAGATTTTTCACATCCTGTCAGTTTCTTAGTTGTCAGATGCAAGACCGGGATGAAGAGTTGCTTAGATAAAGCAGAATCATGTTTATGGATTAGGACCATCGCTACTGGTATCCTCACAGTCCTCAATGCAGAAGAGAGCAGTGATTGGTCTTCTTTTATAAAACCAATGGGTAGGCAACTGACACTTACTTATCATCTATAAGCCGTGTAACCCACTCATCTGCTTTCATTTCCACTCTGAAATAGTACATTTAAAATAAAGAACATATGTTAGTGCTAAACAAACCCCTTAAACCTGTTTTTACTAGGTTCAAAAAAATGAAAAATACCAGAAGTCATACTGCAAATGAATGTAAGGCTGATAGCAGAAGTGAATGGTCACAGTATCTTTGGGAATTCACCTTCCTAGATTGTTTAGTGGACATTGTCACAACATAAGTTAAAATAGGTCTTGCTCAATTAAATGCTAATTTTAAATCCAAGGAACACAAAATTTTTTTTGTTGATCACTGCCAAAGTGATTTCAGAGAAAACACCTTGTTGGATTGTTTTAGGCAATGTCACTACATAAGCTAGTTAATAGAAGTCGTTCTAGTCTTTCTCTGACTAATATATTAGGTTGATCACAGGAGTGTTACAGAACCTTCACGATCATATTTTTGTACATTGTTTGATAAGCACTGTCACTATGTAAGGTTAGATAAGTCACATTAGGCTTTTGCAAGCTTCTCAAGACAAGGTCAAAATGCAAGAAACAAAAATATTCTTGGCATTTATACAATACACTATGACAAACGTATTCTTCCTCTGGAATTTAAATAAAATTGATAATCAAGAAATGTGCATGTATTATGAAAAATTTATCGCAAACAGAAACTGCTACAACATAAGCATTGCTTTTACTGTTCCTAAACCCACCAGAGAAGGTTTTCTCGGTTAACTTTTGCAGATCAATGTAAGAATCTGGGCAACTGTGCACCTACCCCTCCCCTAACCCACCAAGTTATAATAAGTTAAAAAGTTAGTGTTAATGTTGTGTATAGGAGGGGTAGGTGCACAGTTACCCGATACTTACACTAATCCACTCTCACTTATATCTCAGAGCAGTGCAGCATTAAAAGTACTTAAATTCTGATAAATTGCTGAGTTAGGAAATGCTAAATAAATTGTCTTTGTTTCTTTTCCAACCAGCCTTCTCTTTACCTGGAATCTTCTGCAGAAAAGTAAGATGTTGCCACTCTCAATGATGGGTTAAGAGGTTTATGCCTCTGCTGCCACACCTCACCCGGTGTACGGAATGGACCCTACACGTATAAAGTAATTGAGATCTTAAACTAAATAAAGAGATAACCCAATGCTTCTAAAGTGCTAACGAGGCCCTGTCAGAGGTAAATTCCGACAATCGACATGAGCTACGAACTGGCAGCAAACGACACACTACCCCAGCGAAATAGGGAAAGCGACACCAATGTCAAAATAGATGAGGCCCTGTCAGGGGTAAATTCCAACAAGTGACATAAGAACCTTGCAAAATGCCGACATAGCCGCTTATGAAATTCAGACAGGGGACATGGGCACCTCTCCTAACAGGGCCTCACTAACAGTTTTCAAAATGACAGCCCTAATAAAGATTTTGTTGAATGTTACTACTGTTCTAAGGTAGCTGTCACCAGGATTTTGTTTCACTTAAGGTCAAAATTAATTACTACTGGTAATTAATTCCAAAAATAAAAACAAGCACCAAGCTGTTCCCGGAATCCCATATGAAAACATTAACTTAATTCTTGAAAACAGAACTTAAAACCCTGTTATTTTGTGTCAGTTTTACCACTAGCACCAAGGCAATAGATAAAAATTGACAAACTCCTTAAATTGCAATCCATTTTTGCCTTGCCATTCTTAAAGGGGTTTAGTCTCTTGAGTTTTCTATGACTTTTGAACAATGTGAATGCAAAATTGTGACATTCTAAAAACAGGTGCCTTGTCAGTCAAATTTAAAAATACAAAGAAATTACGTTTATCAACGGAGTTAGTAAGGGAAGTTGCACACCTGTAAGGTACTAACAATTTGAGCGCTTCACCACAACTGTTTTTTTTTTTTTAAGATTTAAATGGTCTTGCCATTTTGTGATGTATGCCATAAGATTAAATCTGATTAGCATGCATCTCTGGTCACATACCTGTAAACATCTGGTTTTAGTAGATGTCTTACCTGAACTTTATCAGAGGACTTGACTGGGATGGGAGGCAGAGGCTCTTGTCTTGACTGCTTTACCAGTATTCTTATATCTCTGGCTTGGTACAGAATCTGTGCAGCATCTGAAGGCATTTCAGAATGAGACAGCCTTGTACTCCTGTGACTAAAAGGCCTTGCATTCTTTAGCTCAGCCTCTTTGGCAGAGAGCTGTTTGTTGAAAGGAGAGTTGTACACTCCGGGGATCTGATGGGTGCTAACAAGATAGTGAGTTCTCCTTGCTTCCCTTTTCTTGGCCAACTGTCACAAAAAAGGAAAATTACAATAATAAATGCATTATTACCACTAAGTTCTGTCTAACATACACTGTATGAACTTATAAATATCAACAACCAGTGGCACAACAAAAACAGCTACCATAATGTAATGTGAAACATTGAAACATTAATTTATCAATGCACATAATTGCTTAAGGCTGCAAGTTTTACCTTTTCTTTCATTTCACGTTTCTGCTTCTTTTCCTCTCTTATTTTTACAGCAAACTCCTCCACGTCTTTCCTGAAAATAAAGCATGAACACTGAAAGCTAACAGTATTATCAGGTACAATATCTTTTATCAGTCAGCTTTTTACACACATTAGTGTGATATTATGTTGTTGAAAGATTGACCACTTTTCTCCAGAGAAACATAATGAAACATAAATTTACCTGCAGAAGTGGAAGCTGTTGTACTGCCCAATATAATAATTATTACAAAAAAGCTTTGGGAAAGCGCATGCTATGATTGGCTAATAAGTGCAATCCATTTGCCCATGGGTTGCATGCTGACATCAGAATGTGAAGTTGTAAAGTCTTACGTTTAGAAAAGACATGGTAAACGCAGCAGCTGTGCAACCATCGAGTTGTAGATGCACTTGGGAGGTTTGCTAAGCATTCAAGAAGCATAAGAGATGCTCTTGGCTGCACCTCGAGCATCTTACACTTTCGTGCTTAGCAGCCTCCCACAAGTGTCCATAACTTGATGGTTGCATGATTCATGTTTATCATTTCTTCATTGTAATCATAAAATTTTCAAACAAGAATCAGATATCAAAACACTACCTGACCGCTTGATTCTTGATAAGCACTCCCTCAATATAATTCTTTCGACTGTAGTAATTATGAATATACTTGCGAGTGTAATAGCCTGCAATGGAAACAAATTATCTTTCTCAGTTTTTCTTGGACCAAAATTTGTCCCAGTACATAACGATTTCTTGGAAATTACTGTATGGGAAACTTAATTTAATTTTTTAAAAATGCAACTGAAACTAACCTCTCCAGATTTTTTGAATCTGAAAAACACAAGAGAAAGATTATATCACTGCAGGAATTAAATTACTGTTACAATGGGGAAAAATGATAATTGTGCAATTATAAAATGCAGAGTTTTTGTGCTCTACCTTAGCCATGTGTTAAAATACTTTGTGGAACAAAGAAAAGGAGTGAATTAATGAACAAGATGAAAAAATTATATTATATCCAGTTTACAAGGAAAATGTTTGTCATCAGTAGTCTATAGTTATTCAAAGTTAGGGTTGAAAAACCACATGCCTTAACCAATCAACATTATTACAGAACATACATATTTATGTAGGAGCATGTACTTGGTAATTAACATCATAATGAAACTGCAGCCATAATTCACATGAAAAGAGGGACACAAGAAATGAAATAAAGTTACATTAACTATAACCGGAGAAATAAATGAATTGATTGAAAAATAACTTATTTATCAATCATTAACAATTACTGCTAAAACCAGTTTAATGCTAATTTGAAACTACTTCCAGAGTTAAAACTAGCAAAATTATAATTGCTGCAAAATCTAAAGAATCTTGCTCTAATTTCAGGAAGGTAAGGTTTTGTTTGAAAGGGTATCAGTTTAATACTTAACCCTTGAAGTCCCAGTAGTGACCCGCATCCAATTTCACATTACAATATTCACTGTTCATCAACCGTTCAGGTTATGAGAATAATGAAAATGATCACCGTAAAAGAGATTTATTGATATTTAAACAAATTCCCCTCACTGGCACCATAACAAATAATTATATGAGAACAGTTAGAAGAAAATGAAAATTGATATTGGGGCTTAAAGGGTGAACAGTTGGATGAATTGCTATTCCATCTTTTATAACAATAAACATTTTGTAAAATGAAAGAAACCAGCCTCATACAACTAATTACATATTTACATTTACTGATATGGAACCAGAAATGGCATTACTTTTGCCAAAGAATCCTGGTGCTTTGTTCAAAAATATGAAATTCAACACCACTCTATATTTTACCAGGAGCCGAAACAATGCTCTCCTTGTTTCTGTATATCTTACTCAGAATTGAAGCCAGCCACTTGATAATCTAAATTGATAATTGATCTTCACAAATATTGGGATCAAGTATCAAGTTTCTAGTCCAAGGTGATACACTTTAATTCATTCTGGTTTTGTGGGAATTTATGCTCCAGGAAATTAAGTCAATCATGATCAGTCCTGGGTGGAAAAGCATAATTTACCATCTTACTTCTCCTATTCAAACCCTAGCCCATTGATTTAAGAAAGCAGCTTTGAACATGAGCTGGCAAAACAACAGTACTAGAGAGATCTGCTATTGCAAAAGGACTTACTATTGTTGCTTGCATAAAGTAGAATTCTTCTCTCATCCTATGAAGTTTTTCCTACAGTGTAATTACACAAAAGTAAAAGTGAGTATCAACAAATATTTGAATTAATATTTTACAAAACAGCACAAGACAGAAATGTCCTTCAAAATCAGGCATAAAATGTTTCCCACCTGTACAATTCTTCTGTAGATTTCTCTGCCTTTGTGCCCACGATAGTGTCTTTGTATGGTTGTTGCACAGTGATGAACAAATCTACAAGGCGATAACCACCAAAATTTGGAGTTCAAAGAAGTTCCACACCCAGTAGCTTGCAGTTATAGTTAATTCCCACCCTCCTAAGATCGGAGTTATTATGTTCATCTAGAGAATGGGGAATTACATCAGCTCAATTTTGTTTTTGCTTCAAAGCTGTTGTATTCCTGAAGGGGGACAAAATGGCCTCCAAAAAAATCAGTGGAAAAAATAGATTAGAATAACAAAACCCAAAGGAGCAGCTTAATGATACATAGGACCAATCCCCCAACAGTTCACAAGACATGAACTCATTAGGTAGCTGGTTTCATGAGGAGGCAAGATGAGACTAATCCTGAATTCTGATTGGCTACCCAAGCAGTAGATGGAGCCATCTTGGATTTCCAGTTGTCCCACAAAACAAAGCAAAATGGCCATATATTAGCAGAGATTCCAACCCTCCCGATTTGATCGGGAGTCTCCCGATTAGATGTGTTGCCTCCCGCTCTCCCGATTTTCATCAGATTCTCCCAATTTATCAAAAACTTCTAAAACCAAAGGGAAAAATTGCTAATCTTTAGTATTTTCGCGGTCTGAGTGTAAAACATTTCCTCCCGTATAATGTCTCAAGGCCAGTCTCTCCATTGAATGCCGGAATACCTCAGAAATGATGTCAAAATACAGGAAAAGGCACTTGACAGAACCTAAATTTGCAAAATTTCCTGGGGGGGCATGCTCCCAGACCCCCCTAAAAACTTGCACCTTCAGCGCTCGCAAGACTGCCTTTGGCAATCAAAAAACCTCCCTTTCTTCCTTCACAAGGGGTTGGAATCTCTGTATTAGATCCTTTATTGACCAAGTTTGTTGGGCTAAGATGGCTAGATATTAGTGCCATATTTTTTTTTCTGGACCAAGATGTAGTCCAGGTCAAAAAAGCGCAAAAACGAACAAGGCCAATATGCAGCCATCTTGACCGCATGCCGGGTCAATAATGCATATATATATTGCCTGGTCAATAATGCATATTTAATATTTAATCTTCATTCAATGTACTAAATCCATGCGCGTGATTGGCTAAACTCAATCACATGATTTTGTGATACGTCACGTCATCACCTAGTAACCGTGCACTAATGAGAATACATCATGCCATCACACAACGACTGGCATCAAAGTGGCAAGTTTTGTATTTCATTGAACTCAGATTGAATATTAAAAAGTTAGAGACTTGAAATTCGTGGTTTGTTTACAAATACATGCACTTGCTGGCTGTCAAATGAACTCGAAATTGTCAATACTGCACTCAGCTTCGCTTCGTGCAGTATTGACAATTTCTCGTTCATTTTACAGCCAGCGCGTGCGTGTATTTGTAAACAAACCACTCATTTCAGTCTCTAACCCGTAAATATTGCCTGGCCAATAATGCATATATCTTGCCTGGTCAATAACGTATAGCACCTTTTTAGTTTTAGCTTGATAATGTACAGATACCACAAGGAGACGATGTGTATTAATCACTCTTGAGAGTTGAAGTTTTCAACAAGTCCTTACTTGAAATAAGCTCTAACTTTTGTCCCTCTGAACCAACTCTGGATCTTGAGGGCAGCGTCAAACTCTTTTTTACGTTCATCTTCAGCGTCTCTGTATTAAAATGAAGGGATGCCAAGAAGTTAAAAAATACAATCCTTAGAGGAGGTTTACAGGAATCAAAAAGTCTTCGTACTGGGCCAGTGCAACTATGCAGCTGACTATGGAAGATCGTATTGTTTCTCGAAAGATTTAAACAGGGAAGCATCGCTAAACCAAAACGTTATTAAATTTCAATTTTACCCATGCTTATACATTATTACTTTATACCAATTGCCAATGCTTATACCCTGGCTCGTACCCTGAATCAATCTTCAGTTTATAAGTAACAGTTGTAGTGCAGCGAGCCAGCTAGGTTCGAAGATAGCACATTTACTACGTTTTGGTACAGCTACACACAAAGATCACAGTTTATCACTCAGGCTGCAGGTTAAAACTCGATATCGTTACTAATTGTCAATAAAAATAACTTTTAAAAAGAAGCAAGAAATCAGAATAATCGTAACAATTCCATTGCCAGTGAACACTGGAGCAATACACACTTTAATCTTTCTTTAAATATTATTAATGTAATTTGCCACTAGCAAGCTAATCCGCAATGGAAAAGAAGGACCTTGCCGGACTGATAAAAGACACACAAAAGCGAGAAAAATCTCAAAATGGGGTCTTCGAAAGAAAGCAATAGATACGAATCAAGTGAGCATGAATGGTTTGCTCATCAAACCTCTTTTTGTGAAACAGCTGGTCCACAACATTCCCTTTCGCTTGCATCAAGCTGATGAAGGTCGCCATGTTGTTCATGGGCTCGGTAGTTTCCATGGAGACTAGACCACAACAAATGATTCAAGTTCTCAGTCTTCGTGCGAAAGAGGCCAAACTGCGTCGCTGGGGAGACTGGGTTACAAAAGTAAATTTTTGAATGACTTCAAGAAAATGCCAAGACATTGCGGCATTCTGATCGTTTATCAGTGAACTACACGAATTTTTTTCAGTTAGGCACTTTCTAAAGGCCAGCTAAAAATTCCGGGGAAGAAAGTCCGTGGGTTATTCGTCCTTTCAATTTTCAATCCAAATTAAAAATTGAAAATCGATGTCAATTCTTGATCAGTTTCCTTTCTTTTTTTCTCGCGAAATCAGTAAACGTGTATCTGTAAACAATTCACTGTCTTCACTATTCTAATTCACTTTTCACTTTTTAAATTCAAAATAAGAGAGCAAACAAAGGAGAGGGCTCGATCCACAGAAGAAAACGGTTAGAACCACACTGGTGAAAACAACGTATGAAAATGATCATAAAAAAATGATAGCGATAGAAAAAAGCACACAGCTCATTTCAGTAGCTTTTCAAGGATTGGCCGCTGCAAAGTTTCACCCACAGGTGAAAAAAAAAAAAATTTCATCCGCCCCATACAATAGAGCAAACAATCCCACACTACAGTACTGTTCAGTAGCTTTCCAAAGAATGGTCACAGTGCATGGTTTGATCCACAGATGAAAATGTTAGAACCAGACTGTATAGTAAAACAAACAGTACCACAGTACAGTACTGTTCAGTAGCCTTCCAAAGAATGGTCACAGTGCATGGTTTGATCCACAGATGAAAATGTTAGAACCACACTGTATAGTAAAACAAACAGTACCACAGTACAGTACTGTTCAGTAGCTTTCCAAAGAATGGTCTCAGTGCATGGTTTGATAGACAGCTAAAAGGAAGAAACGCACTGTATAGCAATAGAAAAAGCGCCGCAGCGACAGGTATCAATAAACATCTATCTGCGCCTGTCGTGTTAGACGAGCCCAACAAACTCGGAGACACCATGGGGATCAGTTGGAACTGGATAGCGACGGCGGGTGAGTTGTGGTGTAATGTAAGTTCTTTACTTTTGCTTCAAGGGATATCGTGTAACTTTTGCGTTTCAATCAATTCACATTCAAATCTAGGGTCGAAATTTGAAAAGCGTTCCTTAAAGTGCGAAATATCGTTTCTCTTAAATTTTCACTCATAAAATTTTGATCGTCTTTTTTTACTTGGGAATTCAAAAGCTGAATAGTGATTAAATTGATGGATGGAATAATAAGATTTCCGGCTGTTTCTTAAACGAGGTAAATACTGTTCAAGGATGATGATAGTATTACACAATTGATCCATTACAACCAATTTACATTTCTAATTCCCGCAGTGTTTTCTGATGTGTTAGTTTAATAATCTCAGGTGGCAGGCTTTTGTTTAGTTCGCCTCATTTTGACGGCGATTGCCTTTTTGACCGATCGCGAGCGCTTGAGACTTCAAACTTCCCTTCCCTGTGTCGAAATGAATGTATTTATGGAAGGATCAAGGTTATTAGAAGAACCTTATCTTGATGTTTGTCTATCGGTGGAGAATGTCCGTGGAGAAACCAGTTTCTTATACGACTTTGTAACGTTTTCTACCTGCGTCATAAATTTCTTGGTTTCCCCAATTGCTGTGGTGGGTAATTCGCTGGTTTTATTGGCCATTTACAAGAATCAGAACCTCCGAACTCCGTCTTTTCTCTTCCTTGGAGTGCTGGCGCTGTCGGACTTGGGGACAGGCATGGTCTCCCAACCTCTTTACATTTTGTACAAACTGGCAGAATGGAAAGGCAACAAACTGTTGTTCTGCTATGCATTTACCTTTTCCCTTGTCATCCCTACATACCTATCGGCTATTACAATGGAAATGATAACATTGATGGCTGTAGAGAGGTGGTTGCACGTTAGCCGTCGATCGCTGATCACGGTACGGCGCGCCTACATCCTGTGCGGGGTAAGTCTCTTAATCCCGACACCGTACATCTTTCTCCGTTCTTGGACAATGTTTAAGGAAACATATGTCGATGCCGAAGCATCTATGCTTGGAAGTTTTGCAACAGTTTGTTTCGTACCAACTTCGGTTGCTTCTTATAAGGTTTTTCAAATTATTCGCCGACATCGTCAACAGATCCAAGGACATGTGTCATCGCAGAATACTGGACAGTCATCCTTCAACTTAACAAAATTTGAAAAGTCAGTCCGCACGATTTTGTACATTTTGATCTTGTTCGTTCTGAGTTTCTTGCCAAGTTTGATTTGTACTGCGATAGGATTTAACGAGGTAAATGATCTTTCTGAAAAATTTCTGACGGTACATTATGTCTCCACAACCATTCTGTTTCTCTCTTCTGCACTAAGCCCACTTCTTTACTGTTTGAGAATCAAAGAAATTCGCGATGAAGTTAAACGGCTTACCCTAAGAATGCTTTGCGCTAACTAAGAACACCTGTCTCCTTTAGCTTTAAACAGCGTAAAATTCATCCATGTATTAAGGTTGCATGGATACAATTTTTTGAAACCGATTTTAAGACGTTGGTCCATTTGTTCACTGAAAAAAGGTGAACCATAACAGAATCGAAGAAGAAACGTTCAGTTTCCACGATTTCCGTTGAAACATCTGTATCTGTGATGGTCTCTTACTTCCCTGGACAATGTTGCCAACGCCGAGAAGCTAAACACGCGTCAAACATATTGTATAGTTTTTGTAGTCTGAAACGTTTGAGGGTGAGAGGGGAAAATGGTCCGTGGGTCATTCGTCCATTCAATTTTCAATCCAAATTAAAAATTGAAAATCGATGTCAATTTTTGATTTTCCTTTCTTGTTTTCTCGCGAAATCACGAAACGTGTATCTGTAAACAATTCACTGTTTTCACTTATATAAGAACCAAAACTATCACTTGGCCTTCTTATTTTTGCAGTTACCATCGAATTAAATATCAAACAGGCCATGGTAATTGTTTATTAGCAGGGGAACCATTGCCACAGTCTCGTGTCGTCGACGATTACGTGAATTTAGAAGAAAAATCCAAAATTGAAAATTGAAATCAATTTTGAAGTTTTGTTTTTGGTCGAAGAATTCATCAATCGTTCGCACACCGAATGACAAAAGTACCCCAGGGGGGAGTGGGCGAGGATTCCTCAGTCCCTATAGCTGCCTTGGCGAAACTTTCTCGAGCGTTTCAAGCAAGTAAATACATATTTTCGTGGCTCATGATTTTGCAGTCCCGGCTTCAAGCCAAGGCAAGGAGTGCCTTTAATGATTCCTCTCTGGAGTTGGTGACTAGCAGTAGTCTCAGGAAGATAATGGACAATCAAGGCACCAAAGGTCACTAGTACTGTTAATTTTTTGCATTGTTATCTTTACTCAGGGCTAAAGATTTATATGGCACGTGAAGTCTTGAATCTCTATACATGCATTATCATTAAATATGAAGTAAAAAGTGTAATGGAAATTAAAGTAGGTGGTGAAGATATATTGTTCAGACTGTCGTTCCTTTTATCACAGGCGGCCCAGGCTCACAATGCGAGGAGTTTTAAAATCTTTATGCGAGCGTTGAGCGCGCGAAACGTGAGGAAAACCAAAAAGCGACAACTTGCTTAAAAGGCTTCGGATCGAGCTGAGAAGCGAGATGACAATAGAAAAGACAACAAGGCATTGAGGTGAGTCATTTGTATTGCAAAAATACCAAAATTTCAGCTATAATGTCGATTACCGTTTTTCCCCATACAAACCTTTATAAATTCAAACCGTTGTAACACAACACCACCACATACTGCAAGGCGAAGGCCACGTTTCGCGTAACCAAACTCGGTCGCTATGTGACAGTAGATGTCGGCGGTAACCGTGTCACGTTTCGCGCGCTCAACGCTCGCATAAAGATTTTAAAACTCCTCGCATTGTGAGCCTGGGCCGCCTGTGCTTTTATTCATATACCTTTGCACGAGCTTTAAGCTCAAGCTTAAGATTCAAACTGTAATAGTTGACACATAAGCACTACCAATGCATGTGCACATTGGCGGCTTGAAGCCGGGACTGCAAAATCATGAGCCACGAAAATATGTATTTACTTGCTTGAAACGCTCGAGAAAGTCTGGATACCGATAACTCAGACGCTGCGATGCGATGTCCAAGATTCTTCCCCTCGCTTGAAAGGTCCAGTGTCTTGCCGCGTGCTTTAACGACAATTAACTCCCAACTACAGAAAACGCGCCAAACATTCCACGAGAACGAAGGGCTCGAAAAGTTGCTCCAAGGCAGCTATATAGGGACTGAGGAACCCGCACCTACTCCCCCCAAGGGTACTTTTGTCATTCGGTGTGCGAACGATTGATGAATCCGTCGCCCATAAACAAAAATTCAAAATTGATTTCAATTTTCAATATTTGGACTTTCTTCTAAATTCACGTAATCTTCGATGACAAGAAGGCCAAGTGATATTTTTGGTTCTTATATAAGTGAAAACAGTGAATTGTTTACAGATACACGTTTCGTGATTTCGCGAGAAAACAAGAAAGGAAAATCAAAAATTGACATCGATTTTCAATTTTTAATTTGGATTGAAAATTGAATGGACGAATGACCCACGGACCGAAAATCTCTGTAAAAAGTTTCCTTAGAGAAACAATATTGGGATTTCTTAAACCATGTAGAGACGCAGAACAGGTAAACTCAGTTACGTATTGTTTTGGCTACGATTGAAGATCTCCGTCATTGACTATTTAGAACACAGTGCAATCAAAAATGGCATTTGGAAGGTCGAGATTCTATCTGATAGATGTCATTGAAATATTTAATAATATTATTTCTGTTTGTTTCTTTGTATGACTTTCCAATAATTCTCATCAACTTATTCTATCAATTCACAACAAGAAACTGTGCCTGTTGGGTCCGTGGGTCGTTCGTCCATTCAATTTTCAATCTAAATTAAAAATGGAAAATGGATATCAATTTTGGATTTTCCTTTCTTATTTTCTCGCGAAATCACGAAACGTGTATCTGTAAACAACTCACTGTTTTCACTTATATAAGAACCAAAAATATCACTTGGCCTTCTTATTTTTGTGCAGTTACCATCGAATTGAAAATCAGACAGGTCATGGTAATTGTTTATTAGCAGGGGAACCATTGCCACAGTCTCGTGTCGTCGACGATTACGTGAATTTAGAAGAAAAATCCAAAATTGAAAATTGAAATCAATTTTGAAGTTTTGTTTTTGGTCGAAGAATTCATCAATCGTTCGCACACCGAATGACAAAAAGTACCCCAGGGGGGAGTGGGCGAGGTTTCCTCAGTCCCTATAGCTGCCTTGGCGCAACTTTTCGAGCCCTTCGTTCTCGTGGAATGTTTGGCGCGTTTTCTGTAGTTGTGAGTTAATTGTCGTTAAGGCACGCAGCAAGATACTGGACCTTTCAAGCGAGGAGAAGAATCTTGGACATCGCATCGCAGCGTCTGAGTTATCGGTATCCAGACTTTCTCGAGCGTTTCAAGCAAGTAAATACATATTTTCGTGGCTCATGATTTTGCAGTCCCGGCTTTAAGCCGCCAATGTGCACATGCATTGGTAGTGCTTATGTGTAAACTATTACAGTTTGAATCTTAAGCTTGAGCCTAAAGCTATGTTCTGTCCAAGGCAAGGAGTGCCTTTAATGATTCCTCTCTGGAGTTGGTGACTAGCAGTAGTCTCAGGAAGATAATGGACAATCAAGGCACCAAAGGTCACTGTTAATTTTTTGCATTGTTATCTTTACTCAGGACTAAAGATTTATATGGCACGTGAAGTCTTGAATCTCTATACATGCATTACCATTAAATGTGAAGTAAAAAGTGTAATGGAAATTAAAGTAGGTGGTGAAGATATATTGTTCAGACTGTCGTTCCTTTTATTCATACACCTTTGCACGAGCTTTAAGCTCAAGCTTAAGATTCAAACTGTAATAGTTTACACATAAGCACTACCAATGCATGTGCACATTGGCGGCTTGAAGCCGGGACTGCAAAATCATGAGCCACGAAAATATGTATTTACTTGCTTGAAACGCTCGAGAAAGTCTGGATACCGATAACTCAGACGCTGCGATGCGATGTCCAAGATTCTTCCCCTCGCTTGAAAAGTCCAGTGTCTTGCCGCGTGCTTTAACGACAATTAACTCACAACTACAGAAAACGCGCCAAACATTCCACGAGAACGAAGGGCTCGAAAAGTTTCGCCAAGGCAGCTATAGGGACTGAGGAATCCTCGCCCACTCCCCCCTGGGGTACTTTTGTCATTCGGTGTGCGAACGATTGATGAATTCTTCGACCAAAAACAAAACTTCAAAATTGATTTCAATTTTGGATTTTTCTTCTAAATTCACGTAATCGCCGACGAAACGAGACTGTGGCAATGGTTCCCCTGCTAATAAACAATTACCATGACCTGTCTGATTTTCAATTCGATGGTAACTGCAAAAATAAGAAGGCCAAGTGATAGTTTTGGTTCTTATATAAGTGAAAACAGTGAATTGTTTACAGATACACGTTTCGTGATTTCGCGAGAAAACAAGAAAGGAAAATCAAAAATTGACATCGATTTTCAATTTTTAATTTGGATTGAAAATTGAATGGACGAATGACCCACGGACCCTGTTGCTTGCTTGCTGTTGCTGCTGCTGCTTGTGGTTTTATAATTATCATTCGTTCACTTCTCTCGATCAGAAATCGCACGTGAAACAGCTGATGGGCTCCACAGGAAATCCAAAAAAAAATATAACTAAATATTAATGATAATAATTTTGAGTTTGGCATCTATTTTGGCCCGCCAGTTTTCAGAATTTGCTCTTGTCCGTGTCTTTTTGTGTACATAGTTGATGTTTTTCGTCCCGATATCAATTCGTCATTTCTATCGGTATAAGAATTAATATTCCTGTTCGCTTGTTTCGTGTAAGTTACCAATGTTGTAAATACATTTTCCTTCTACCAGAGATTGTGCGTTTTGCTGCTGGTGTTGTTTTGTTGGTATTTAAATTATTCACTGCTCTTTCTCACCAAAAAGCGCGGAAATGAAATAGGGCATTTGTTTCTTTTCTTTTTTTTTTGGTCTGGTTTTCAGAATTCGTTTTGGCTCGTGTCCTTAAAGTACGGTGGCCCACAACTGTCACGGCAAAATCAATTTGGCCACGGCAAAAACAATTTTTCGCTACGGCAAAATCATTTTGTCCACATGACTTGCATGACGTCATGTTAGCTTGCAAGGTGCTATGGGAGTTGATCTAACATGGCGTCAATTACTGAAGAACTGAGGTGGTCGAAGCAGAGGTCGAGAAGGATGTTTTGTGCAAGCTGTGGAGCTGCTGTCTCTGAAGAAGCGAACTTCTGCGTGCAGTGTGGAAGAGGTAAGTTTTTGTCGGGTTATCGGAATGTACAAACTGCAGATTTCACCTTTTTTCAGTCAGTTCTTCAGGCAAATTGCTTGAACAGGTTTTTCACCCACTTTTTTGTCTTATATCTATAGCTCAAAGTATAAGGTACACAGACAGTTCATCAGATTCTGAGGCTCATGAGGCCGAATGGAAAGGACCGGAGGCATCGACGAAGAGGAAGTTTTGAAATATTACTTTTATCGAGGCTTTAATTACCAAGAAATCCTTTCATTTCTTTGTGACCGCCATCACCATGTGTTAAGTTACAGTACGCTGTTACGACGATTTAAAAAGTACGGCTTGAGAAGGCGAAACGTGACCGAAAAAGACGAATTTAGCAATACTTTCTGTCAGGTGCAAAGGCGCATTGCAGAACTAATTAATGGCCCATGTTCATCAGCAGGGTATCGAACAATTTGGCACATTCGTAAAATGGAAGGTTTGAGGATACCTAGAGTAATTGTGCAAAACTTGTTAAAGGAGATTGATCCGCAAGGTACAGAAATGAGAAAAAACACCGCTTGAAGAGAAGAAGGTAACAAAATCCTGGGCCAAACTATGCGTGGCACATAGATGGTTACGACAAGTTAAAGCACTGGGGATTTCCTGTTCACGGTGCTATTGACAGATTCAGTGGGAGAATACTGTGGTTAAAGGTGGCACCGTCCAACAATTCTCCCCACAAAAAAGCTTCCTTTTACGCTCAAACAGTGACTGAACAGGGCGCGTGTCCTGTGGAGCTAGTCACCGATTTGGGCACAGAAAATGGATTAGCAGCGTCCATACAGACTTTTTTTTCGCGACAATCCCGACGCCCACCGCTATGTCGCCTCACAAGAAATCAAAGAATAGAAGGGAGGTGGTCGTTTTGGTTAAAAGTCACTGCTCATGGTGGAGGAACTTTTTCAATGATTTGGAATTTTGAGGAACTGTAGATACTTCATCGGAGATGGCCATGGAATGTCTCTGGTATTGCTTTAATGGTGTTCTGCAAGCAGAGTTTGATGCAATAAGAGAGCAATGGAACACTCACAGAATCAGAAAGTCAAGATGTGACACAGTAGCGGGACGCCCTGATTCTTTGTACTTTTTGACTGAACTCCATGGAACTTGCAATCATGGTGTGCCAATCACAAGTACAGAAGTAAGCTATGTCATTCAACACATAATTGAAGATGAAAACAGTGAAAACAATGACTTCCAAGATTACTTCGAATATGTGAGAACAAGTCTTTCTATTCCTTTACCTAAAGGTTGGGAGGAGGCTCTTTCTCTGTACAAGAATTTAATGCATATTGCTGTTAATGGTAGTTCTCCGCATTAGCCCTTTCTCATTCCTAGAGTCAGTTATGGACAAGAGATGTAGCTTCACATTTGTTTTTGGACGACTCATGAGAACAGTTCTCAGCAGCATGCTTGTAACAATAACAGTTATTGGGTGCTTTCCATTCCACCAAAACTTCCTAAAATTTGGAAACCCCAGGAAATAGTAGAGAAAGTTTCCAGAAAGTCAGAGAAATGTAGAATCTCCATAATGAGAATCATTCACCCGAACGTTCATGCACTTCCGGAAGCAGAGTTCAGGGGCAAGAAAATTTTCAAAAATTTGGATATACCTCGCTTGGTAACTGGTGGCACGCTTTTTTGGAAATTTCAGAAAATTGGTTCAGTCAACCGAAGAATGCTACTGGGAGTTGCCGGATATTCAAGCCGGACGTTTTGGTTGAATAGAAAGCGCGCATTGTTAGTTGGGCTATTTCTTAAATTATGACTAGTAATTTCCAGGAGTAGAAGGGTTAATATACATGCGCAGAAACAAAGTTTCCTCAGTCATTGAAGCAATAATGATAGGCTACATTCTCTCTTCTTGAAAATCAAAGGATGTTTACTTCGGGAAGAAATGAAAACATTTTCCCTTGCATCCTTACAGGAAGAGCAGTTTCACATATTTTGTTCTTGGTCGAATGTTATGTACGAACCATGAAAAGGTCATGTGATGTTGTTGCCATTGGTTCCTTGCTTTTTTAAAGCTTTCCTTTTGCGTTCGTGTAAGTTATATTACATTATTACATATAGCATCACAAAGAAACCTTTTCAGATGTATTTCCCCAGTCAAAGAAAATGACTGAACTAGATACTGCGGCAACTATGCCATCTTCAATTTCTGTGAAACACGTAATGGGTAGAAAGACGGGCTACAATCAAAAGTACATTGGCGAGAATGATTCTCACGCCTCAGGTAGGAAAAATTGCAAATGGTTTCCACTGAGTCATTGTGTACTGTTACACTGCCTGGGTTCGAGCGAAGAAAATAATAGCGTAAGATGGGGCGTGAAATACAGCTATGAGTATTTCTTGATTCCACTCATTTTTTAAGGGGAAAACATAGAACAGCATTAAAACGTGCTAAAAGAAGAGAAAGGCAAAGTTGTGTTTTATTGAGGTGTTATTACCATGTACGGAAACTATGTTATGATAAAAGATAACTGAATCACATAAAGATCAAAGGCTTTCGAACTCCTGTGACATAGTAACAATAATAACAACGTCAAAACTCAACTTAGTCAATTGCGAATCCTACAAAGTACGAGTTCATCAACAAACAGTAGACCTCAGTTATTTGTCCAATTTGCCTGGAGAACTGACTGAAAAAAGGTGAAATCTGCAGTTTGTACATTCCGATAAGCCGACACTGAAAAACTTACCTCTTCCACACTGCACGCAGAAGTTTGCTTCTTCAGGGACAGCAGCTCCACAGCTTGCACAAAACATCCTTCTCGACCTCTCGGCTTCGGTCAGCTCAGTTCTTTAGAAAATGACAGCTAGATCATCTCTCATAGCACCATGCAAACTAACATGACGTCATGCAAGTCATGTGGCCAAATTGTTTTTGCCGTGGCCAAATTGATTTTGCCGTAGCGAAATTGTTTTTGCCGTGACAGTTGTGGGCCACCGTATTAAAGTACATAGCTGACGACGCTCGTGGAAATTCAATTTTTTCGTTATCGTTGGCAGAAGATAATATCTGTTTCTCCCTTTCGTACAACTTAGCAATCTAATCTATACATTTTACTTACATCATTAAACCAAATGTGCAACAAAAAATTGTGCGTTTTCTGTTTTTGTTATCTCAATTACTTATCGCTTTTGCTTACAGAAAAATAAAAAAACAAACAGGGAAATAATAAATTGTATTTGTTTTGGCCCGGTTTTCAGATTTTGTTTTGGCTCCCGTCTTTAGTAACATGTTGGTGATTTTTGTCTTTTTTTCTTATTTGTGATCTTGTTCCAGTTTGAGAAAGAAATTCTGCGTGTTTTTTTTATGCGTGTTGTTATAGTTATTAATTCACTTGCATTGCTCTTTCGCTCAAAAAAGCCCAGAACTCAAAAATGGCATTTGTTTTCTATTTTCTTGCTCGGTTTTCAGATTTTGTTATGAGTCTTGTTTTTACTGTCCATGGTTGGTAATTTTCGTCGAGATCCCATAATTATTTTCGTCGGGGTGCCTTATTATTCTTTGATTTTTTGTTTTATATAACTTTACCAAACCTGTAAAAACATTTTACTTGTAACATAACTACATGTATAAAACAAGAAATTCTACGTCGTGTGTTGCTGTTGTTGTTGTTGTTGTTATTGCAATTATTCAACGCTTTTGCTCAGAAAAAACGTTCGAAAATATAAAAAATGACTTTTGTGCAATGGCATCTGTTTCAACTTAGTTTTTAGTTTTGTAAGCCCGTGTCCTTAGTTTATGATTGATAGTTTTTGTCGGGATTCCACTAGATTATTTAGAAGATTTTTTGTTTGTTTGTTTCGTCATTGATGGTTTGCCAAACCTGTAAATACATTTCAATGTATAGCGAAATACCTTTGTCGTCTGAAAAAATGCGTTTTTTAACATCTTTTTTGCCCGATTTTAGACTAGGCATCGTTTCCTAATATTACGTAGTTCAAAAGTTTTGTCGAGATTCCATTTTTGTTGTTCTCGTTGGAATAAAATTACTGTTTCATATAACTTACCTATCCTGTGAATAGACTTTAACTAATTCCATAAAAACGTTATGTACTACAAAATAGCGCGTTTTCGGCTCCTACTCCGTGTACCGGCACAGATGACGTAAAACAAAGACAAACAATAACAAAGACGTTACTGAATAATTTACACACAATGATGAAACAATGCGCTGCGTCATCTGTGCCGGTACACGGAGTAAGAGTCGCGTTTTCCTGTTATCCACAAAAATAAAAGCTGCAAAAATTCATTGAAAAAGAGAATTGAAACAAGCATATTCGTAGTGGAATGCAGTGGCAGAATATAATATAATAAATATTCCTAAAGCCACTTTTCACCGAGATTTATAATGGTAATTGAACTGCGCGAGTTCGATACGAAATCACAAGTATGATTTCAGACCAAAATTGCACGACACGAAGTTCAATTACCACTTTATTACACTCATTTTGAAATCACAGTTTTTTGTCAATACTACGTATTTATTTTTCCACTTCTGGAAGCCCGGTTTTTGAAGAAAAGTAACTTTTTAAAAATGATGCGATTTAGAGCAAAAAATGGTGCAATTTATGAATAAATCACACTGCTATGGGCCAATCAAATTGCAGGGATCACCGGTGATTTCAAAATGGGTGTAATAAAAACAGGAAAGCATCGTTAAATCAAAACGTCGCTATTAAATTTAAGTTTTACCCATGCTTATACCCTGGCTCGTACCCTGAATCAATCTTCAGTTTATAAGTAACAGTTGTAGAGCAGCGAGGCAGCTAGGTTCGAAGATAGCATATTTACTACGTTTTGGTACAGCTACACACAAAGATCACAGTTTATCACTCAGGCTGCAGGTTAAAACTCGATACCGTTACTATTTGTTAATAAAAATAACTTTTTAAAGGAAGCATGAAATCATAGAATAATCGTAACAATTCCATTGCCAGTGAACGCTGGAGCAATACACAAGACCTTGCGGGACTGATAAAAGACACACGGCAGTGTCCTGGCGTCCGAGGCTAGACGTAAAGTCCTTCAGCAAGCCCAGAACCAGCTTTCACCTGTATCCACACCTATTAACTCTAACATTTTAGAAATGGAACTGTCCTATCACCCAGATGGCGCATTTTGCCCCATTACTTTTTAAAATGTTTTCGGAAGCTTTGGAATGGGGCCTTAGATCCAATTACGGGTTAAAGCGCGCTCTTCACATATAAGACGATTTTCCATTGCCAAGTCCTCAAAACATACAGCGTTAGCGTTCCTTCAGCACTCGTCTTTGCGTTTTCATGTCCGTTAATGCGCCTGTAGTTGCCTAAAAAACTCTGGGGCCCTCCCAAGTCTTGGAATTCATGTGTATTGTTCTCGATAGCACGCGTATGGAGGCACACCTCCCTAAAGACAAACTTAAACGTACCCTGGAGCTTTTAAACTCTTTGGTTGAAATACAGTCTGATTGGCACTCTGCAGTTTACATGTAGGGTAGTAGTATCGGGTAGAACGTTCCTGTGCGGGTTACCAATTTAACCGGGGGGGGTTCCCAGTTGTTTCCATCATATCCGTTTGAACAGGGAGTTTTTCAAGGATCTCAATGCCAACCCTCTCCCGGGTCCCCTGTTTATGTTTCTATCGGGTCGCCTCTTAACCAGGTCGGTTGTTGTAAATCTTCTTAGAGACGCTACGCGTAAAGCGGGTCTCCCACACAAATCCCTTAAGGGTCGACTTGGCTTTTTAAGGTTTTGGGTAGATGGTCCTCATGTTCGTACTCCACAAACAGTATAGCCATCAGCCACACCTAGGATGGCTTGTATGATGACAATTTACCTATCGGGCTAGCTTCGCTTGGGGATACATGCTCCTCACGTATTCGTGGTAGTTACGTCTGCGCAGCGACTTCCCAAAGCTTACAATTACGCCATTGTTGCTAACGTTTCTGCCTGTATGTTTTCATCCAGGGCAGATAAGTTAGGCGTTTGTTTTGGTCACGCAAAGGGAGGTCATCTGTCTCGCCGATCGTGGAGTAGTGTCTCCCGATTACGCCACATGTTGTCTAGTGTACTCTGTCTAATATTAAGATAACTTAAAGTCATTCCTATGAGAGGAACAGTGACAGCCGAGTAAGCGCCGCTTAGCCAGCAGTTTCGCTCCGCTGGACTTACGTTTTCCCAAAGTTCTTTACGCACTTCGACGATTCCGTGGCAATCTCGTGAACGACTCGCCATCACGAGTTGAGCACGTGCACTGTGCATGGAGCATGTGTAGTATGGTCATTGAGGAAGAATTCGCTCACGTACTTGTATTCTTTGTCAATTCTAACACTGTCTAATATCTCAGCTGGTAAAGCTTTGCATCGATATTTACAAGAAAATGATTGTCTGCCGGAATCAATCATGGTCAGTTGGTCCTGCAAGGATCGCATTTGGGTATACATATCACGAGTAAATACTGGTCTTTGCTGAATGGATTTTAAGGTGCTTTTCCTATGAATATTTGAATTCGCGTCGTCAGCCATTCTAGCGATCCATTTTACACTGATATTCTATACAGACGTTCGTTACGTCTTCAAAATCTTAAAGCTCGAGTTTGACTGCAAAGGGGAAAACTTACGTGACTCTAACAATTGCTTGGATTGTCAAATTGGTTTACAGGCAAGCTTTTTCAATGTTTGCCTAACCCCGTCCCGAATTTCTTTCATTCGCCAATAGTAAAGGAGAGGATTAAGAGCAGAGGATGCATAAAGAACAGCCAAGCAAGACCAAAAGTGGTTACTAAGTGTTTCCAAAACTCCGGAAAACTCTGCTATCATAACACCAACAAAAGGGCAGAAGGTGGCGTAAAACAAAACCAATATATAAAGAATGGTAAATACGGATTTCTTAAACTTTACTAAGTTAATCGAAGGCTGACCAGCATTGTGGGAGGTGGAGGCACTCGCTTGAATCTGTTGTCGGTGGTGACCAATGATTCTAAAAACTTTAAAATATGTCACTGATGTTGTCATGAGGCATATGAGGATGAAAGCAGAATTCACAATGGTTGCGATCCGCCGAGGATATCTTCCCAGTTGGCTTAGAACGTTAATCACCATCAAAGGAACAGGAACTAACACGTCGACAATGATAAGAGCTTTGTAAAACCAGCGTTGCGTTTCTCCGGATCGACGTGTCATGTGTAGCCAACGCTCTATCGACATCGATGTCATAGTTAAGAGAGTGAGGACAGTGAAATATGTTCCAAATCCCATAGTAACTGCGCCCAATGGCGTGGTGGCACACGGAAAAGACATCAATCCATTCGCCGCTAAAGCAGGCTGACTTAAAAGTCCTGTGAAAACGTCAGTAGAGGCTAGTGCGCTAAGTAATACGTAGGAAGGCGTCCTGAGCGAACGATTCCTCCAAATTGCAGCTAAAACCAGAGAGTTCCCTACCACTGCCACTGGCGACAAAACGATATTCACAACGACCACTGGTAACGGCACTAGAAGAATATCACAGTGAAACTTGGTGATGTTCGTATCAGTGGACGATAATAAATAGTTAATCATAAGTTCCGCTGGTTGGATCAGCACTAGACAAACAAGGTCGACAAGAAAAAAGAAAGCAAGAAACAAATATAGACTGAAAAAGTGTGAATTTTGAAAGTAGTAACGTTGCTCCTCAAATCACACCAAATGTCATTCGAATCAAAGAGTGAGTTATGGTTAACGTTGGACTGATTGCAGGTTTTTAGCTTTTAGGTTTCGGGACACCTGTCAACAAGATTAATTGGAAAGTTGAGCTTTGAGTCCCCATTGTAATAAAAATATAACGATAATAAAAAAATTATAGAGCGTCTTTTCTGTCTTAGTATAAGCCTATCTGAGAGGCCTGGTTATACGCATTCCATACTAATCAAGAACTAATGATATATATATATGATAAAAAAGGATTTCGTAATTTAGATTAAGCTCTAGAGCAAGGAACAGTGTGACCACGTAATGCACAAAATTATCATTTGAATTGTCATTGTCTTATTTTGCATTTAACTCCGCAGAAGAATGACTGTGAAAACTTGCAAATGCTTACTCTCGTTTTCTCAACAGACACGAAAGCAACTTATCCGAATTTTGTAATTGTTATGTACAATAAAAGAAATCTCATAATGATTATTTCGTACTCTTTTGGTCAGAGATTTTAAATTTGGCTTTGTACTTTTGTGTTAGAGAACTTTAATTAAAAAACTCATTTCCAGGGATAAACAGGTGAAAATTTTCAAGAAAAACAATGTTTAATTTATTTTTTCATTTGTGACGCGAAACGAAGCCCGTCATATTTTCCCACTCACTTGCAAAAAACGTTACGTGTTTTTCTTCACGAACTGTAGCTATTTTGACTCGTGTTGACTGTATTCGTGTTTTCCAAATGACTTCCATCAATTCAAAATAAGGGAGCAAACAAATTAGAGGTTTTGATCCACAGAAGAAAAAGTTAGAACCACAATGTATAGAGAAAGAAACAGACGGTACCACAATACAGAACTGTCCAATAAATTTCCAAAGAATGGTCACACTGCATGATGTGATTGACGGACTATAAAAAAATGTATAGCTTTAGAAAAATCACCACAGTTCTTTTCAGTAGCTTTTCAAGGAATGGCCACTGCATGGTCTCACTCACAGGTGAAAAAGTTAGATCCAGCCTATATAGTAGAACAAACAATCCCACGCTTCGGTACTTTTCAGTAACTTTCGAAAGAATGGTCACACTGCACTGGTCACACTGGTTTGACCCACAGATGGAAAAGGTAGAAACGCACTGTTTAGGAAAACAAACAGTACCACCGTACAATACTTTTCAGTAGCTTTGGAAAGAATGGTCACTCTGCATGGTTTGATACACAGCTGAAAAAACGCACTGTATAGCAATAGAAAAAGCGCTACAGCGCAGTTCTGCTCACTAACGTTGTTGAAAATTCCCACGTGTGTATTTATCTCATCAGCGCACTAGAAACGAGTTTTTATTTCCTTTATGAGACGCCCAATGAGCGAACACTTGTTTTTTGCCAAAACAATGAGTAGGGGAGGTCTGCAAGAGAACCGAAAACCCTCTTAGACTTAAATTCAAGGCGATCAATAAACTTGGGAGTTGCCAGTCGGAATGGTGTCGGCGAAAAAATCGTGCTAGCACAGGGAAATTTGTATGTGACGTAGCCTGGGGTCTATTTAATAAAGAAATTACACTTGTAGTTTTTATACGTGCAATGTAGGTGTTTTAAGTCCGACTTGTAAATACAAGAATTCAATAAAAGAATTTTCCCCACTGTAAGTTTACACTTGTATTCTGAGTCAGGATACACGTGTAAATTCCAATTGTTGTCTTACAACACTTAACTCCTCTTGAAAGCACGTGCATTTCTTACATATGGAAAATTTAATATTTCTGGTGTCCTTTCAATATATGCGGCCTTGCTTCCTTCGTTCTCAGTTATATTCTTGAAAAATTGTTGAGCAGGTTATCCAAACAACAAAAGTTGCTTTCAGCCCAGCTCGTGCGGGAGCACAAAATGATAGTTTTGGCGCCATGTTCGTCGACACCGACGAAGAAGGAAAAACAGCAAGCGTTGGAAACGATTCGCACTCAAATAAACAGCGTTGGGGCAAACGTAGACAGCGTCAAAACCGTCAGAGAAGTCCTATGGGCCAATATTTACTGTTCTAAATTTCAAAAGTTAGCTAATCAAAGAAGACCGGCTCAGGGGGTAGTGGAGAGCTCATTGAGCTAAACGAGATTGTCCTCGATGTTTTAGGGACGGACCATTAGAAAAGTGATGAGGGGGGAGGGGGGGGGGAAACAAAAAAAATTCATGCAAGGGAAAATGCCAAGAAAAAAAATTCATGCAAAGAAGAAGGTAAAAAAAACAATTCATGCAGAAGGAATGTCCAATTGTGACTTTTTCACACGTAGTAAAAAAATTCGTGCAGAGGGGTTCACCTGAAAAAAAGAAATTCCTGCACAAGCAGTGAGCGAAAAAAAAATTCGTGCAAGCTGAAAATTCCCCACCCCTCCCCCCATCACTTTTCTAATGGTCCGTCCCTTAACAGGGTTGAATCTTTTACATAGGGATTATAATTAATTTACCTTCAACGCTAGGAGTTGTTGTGACAACGATCTCCTCTCCAAATACAATATCGGAATCTTCCACCTTAACTGGCTCTATGTTAGCACTCTCACGTCCTAAGGGACGGACCATTAGAAAAGTGATGGGGGGGGGGGGGTGGGGAATTTTCAGCTTGCACGAATTTTTTTTTTCGCTCACTGCTTTTGCAGGAATTTTTTTTTTCAGGTGAACCTCTCTGCACGAATTTTTTTTACTACGTGTGAAAAAGTCACAATTGGACCTTCCTTCTGCATGAATTTTTTTTTTTTACCTTCTTCTTTGCATGAATTTTTTTTTTGGCATTTTGCCTTGCATGATTTTTTTTTTGGTTTTTTCCCCACCCCCCCCCCATCACTTTTCTAATGGTCCGTCCCTAAAACATCGAGGACAATCTCCTTTTGCACAAGCAGAAAATTCGTGCAAGCTGAAAATTCCCCAGCCCCCCCCCCCATCACTTTTCTAATGGTCCGTCCCTAGAAGACGGCATATTGCAACTTAGAAAGAGAAAGCCTCAACTAGAAAACATTAAGCCGAGATTGGAGATAAAAAGGCTTAGAAAGGATCTTGAAAATTAATTTATTAAACAGGTGTCCACAATGTCAATTAACATGTCGATATCGGAAATCTTTTGAGCGGTTGCCGAATTTATTACATTATAATACTTTTAATAGTTGGAATACTTTGAATTGCCTCCGGTGATAGGATTTAAGACACAATACCATGGTTACCGATTAAACTAGCAGAATCATGACCTACACATCCTTCCTTTGCACAATATACATGTAATGAATTTCGTCATTGAATAACAAATGCCATATTCATATGGCACTCCTTTGAAACTGATAACTTCTCTAAAAAATGGAGTGTATTTCGTCATTTGACTGTTTTCTTTTGACGATAGTGAAACAGTTCACAGTTGCAGTTTGAAGTGTCATTTATATCATTCCTCACACTCATAGGAAGTGCTGCAGCAGTTGCTGCCGTCTGTCCTGTTGTTCCTCCTCTCCGTGGTCGATATCCAACTCATCGTCGATAATGTTGAGATCTGCGTCGTCCAGCAGATCATCGCCGTTATCGCTAAATAGAATGCAGAGATTGTGCAGTATAACAGCACACTGGACAAGCTCGGCAGATCTTTTCATGTTTCTGACTCTCATTCCCGTCTGTAGAGCGTAGAACCTCTTCTTGAGAACGCCATATGCCCTCTCGATAGTGCATCGTGTTTTCTTATGTGCCGTATTAAACCTGTGGCGAGCACCTTCTACGTCTCCTCTGAAAGGGGTTATCAACCACTTGTTGTAGGCATGGGCAGAATCGCCTAGAATAACTGCTCTGGAAATGGTCTATGCCCCTATATATTGCTCAAAGGCAGTCCACAAGGTGATTTCTTTGCTTTCATGAATCATATCACCTTCCGGGGCATCGACTATTACAGAAGTAGATTGTGTAATCTGGGCCTGCTACCATGGCGACATTCAGAGATTTGGAATGATGGCGGTTGACGTAGGCATCTTCATCATTATCACGGGGACGTGAGTTCCATCATTGCATCCTGCGACACAGCGAAAGCCTGTTATGAATTTAGCGGCAATACTTAGAGGCTGGTCAGGCCATCGTATGAACTCACGCTTAAAGCTTAGTATTGCGGGGAGAACGGGATGAATGATATGCTATAGTGTTGATGTGCAGATACCATGACAAGAGTGCATTACGTGGTAGAAGGAATTTGTATCAAGGAAGTGAAGAAATTATAAAAGTTGCTGTCTTGTCGTTAGTGGTCTGTTACGTCTCGTTCTATGTTCCAAACGCGGACCTATTAATTCCAAAAGGTGGACGAAGGCATCCACGGGGAGATGAAACTTCTCCTGAAATTCCCTTGGATTTTTGATGCCGAAAAGCTGTCTTTCCTCGAAATTCTTAGGTTGGCGGATAACTTGACGTCTCAGCAGCTCGTTGAGTTCCTCTTCACTAGAAGACGACATATTTTGGCGCTCCAATGTCCTTTTCAGAAGTCGAACTCAATGTTTACAAGTGATATGCAACTTGTATTTTGCACTTGTGATTTACAAAATACAAGTCGGACTCTTGTAAAAGTACTTTCATTGATCCAAGATTTTTTGTCTTTCCATCCTGCATCCTATCCAAAGTAAACGTTGTAACGTTTTACGAGTTAAATTTTGTTTACAGGACGCCGTATTCCTATGCGGGCTTATCAAATGACAGCGGAAGTATTCTAAATGTATGCACGAGACTCAGAGGGCTCAAGTTACGGTCAGCAAACAATACAGGGAGCATGCCGATTTTAAAACCTACGCCCAAGACCGCGGACGGCGACTTGATCATAGACCGATTCGATCCATGGCAGAGGTCTCTTTTCTCCCGCACCCTGAATACAAAGAAAAGAGGCCTCTGCTGACAGGAAATCTCGTTTTCGGCTCCATAGATGAACACTACGGGAACAACCTCTGAAAGAGGCATACAGTAGCCCAATACATCAATAAAGAGCTTTCCAAATAATAGGCATATGATATTGTTTGATCCACAGATACATTATGGAAAACCTCTCTGCTGGCACAAGTTTTCCTCTCTATACAGATGATGCAAAATGTGCCAGAGTGATAAATGACTTCAACGACTGTTATACCCTCCAAAATGATCTGTCAGCTATATATGACTGGAGTAAACTGTGGGAAATGAATTTTAATCTAAGGAAATGTAAACAACTCTGCATAACAAGAAAGAAAAAAACCTATTCACAATATCTATCACCTTGGCACGGAAAGTTTACTTGTGACTGACAAGGAGAAGGATTTAGGCATAATACTACGTCATAAACTGCCCTGGCACAAAAGTAGACTCTGCAAATAAGATCCTGCGGCTGATTAAACGTACATGCGGAAATCGGACACAGACTGCTGCGATACGCAAGCTTTACATCCATCTTGTGAGACCTCATCTTGAATACGCCTGCGAGATGTGGTCCCCTCACCAAGCCATTTTACAGGATAAGATTGAAAGCGTTCAGAGACGAGCCAGGCGACTCATGATCAAAGGAAAATCTTACACAGAACGTTTAAAATCTCTCCATCTTCTTACCCTTAATTCTAGAAGGACTCTACTTGACTTGATCTTTTTTTACAAGTGTTTAAATGGTCTTTTAAATATTAACCTATTCATGTTTATTGATTCCAGAAACACTGCAGTATGCAAACTGAGAAATGCTGACATGTCATTTAAAATTCAATATTCAAGAACAAATATTCCGAAGTACTCTTATTTCCATAGAACAGTCAAAGCCTGGAACTTTTTACCCTTGCATGTCAGAAAGTCTGAGTCTCTTTCTGAATTCAAACGACTTTGCAAGACGTATTTTTATCAGTTAGATGCTAAATTAACTTAATCTTTCTTCTTCTATTATTATTATTATTATTATTATTATTATTATCGGTTTTATTGTTATTACTGTTATATTTATATTTAATTTTTTTCTGGTTTGAGGGGCCATTTGTAAGGGAAGTTGTTCCTGTTTGTGGCTTTCCCCTTCAGCTTTCCCCTTCAGCTTTATATATATGAATATTTGTGAAAATGATTAAAGTAAAGTGTAAGAAAGTTAGAACCACTGCACTGTATAGTAAGACAAACAGTACCACTGTACAGTACTGATCAGTAGTTTTCCAAAGAATGGTCACACTGCATGTTTGATCCACAGAAAAACAGATAGAACCACACAGTGTAGTGAAAGAAACAACACCATAGCACAGTAATGTTCAGTAGCTTTTCAAAGAATGGTCACACTGCATGGTTTGATCCACAGATGAAAACGTTAGAACCACACTGTATAGTAAAACAAACAGTACCACAGTACAGTACTGTTCAGTAGCTTTCCAAAAAATGGTTACGCTGCATGGTTCGATCCATAGATGAAAATGATAAAAAATTTGTTGAGGTATAGAAAAAGCCACCACAGTTCTTTTCAATAGCTTTTCAAGGGAATGTCACTCCAGGATATTTACCTACAGGTGTAAAAGTTATAGATCCGTACTGTGTAATAAAACAAACGATCCTATGTACAATAGAGCAGGGATGCAGTACTATTCAGCAGCTTGCACAGTTAGAAAGTCGTTATATCTGGTGTGACTATAACAAAAAAAAAGAAATATGGAACGAGAAAATGAATGTAAGAACATTTGTCAGTTCTAGAAGTTTTTTCCTTTGCTTTTGCCTCAAGGCATATGTGGTGGTGATCTGTCGAGTGCGAAAATGACAATGAGAAACTGTTCCTTTTTTTCAATTTCAATGTTAATATAATTCATTTTCAATGTTAATACAATCTCAATCAGTTCACATTCAAAGTCATTATACAAACTAGCATTAGGGTTCCTTAACACGAAACAAATTGTTCCTTGTTTTAATTTTAATTTACTCATTAAATTTTAATTATCTCTCTAAATCTTGGAATTTAAAAGCTGAATAGTATTCCACTTGATGGGTGGAATAGGATTATGCACACGGCGTTTTTGAAATGAATATTTAATTAGTAAACGTGTCAATTAGAATCTAAACATGGTTCAAGGATTCCTGCAGTGTGTATTTCATGTATTAGTTAATTGAATAACTTCAGCCGACATGCAACTATCAAGTTCGTTCTCTCTACCTTTGAACTCGTTTCCATCAAGTTGCCTTTGCTATTTTGATATCGATTGGGTTTTTTTGATAGAGCGCCTTAGGTTTCTACCCTTGTTCTTCCCTTCCTTGTGTCCTGAGAAATGAATGCATTTAAAGAATTTTCGAGGATGCTAGAAGAACCTTATCTTGATGTTTGTCTATCGGTGGAGAATGTCCGTGGAGAAACCAGTTTCTTATACGACTTTGTAACGTTTTCTACCTGCGTCATAAATTTCTTGGCTTCCCCAATTGCTGTGGTGGGTAATTCGCTGGTTTTATTGGCCATTTACAAGAATCAGAGCCTCCGAACTCCGTCTTTTCTTTTCCTTGGAGTGCTGGCGCTGTCGGATTTGGGAACAGGCATGGTCTCCCAACCTCTTTACATTTCGTACAAACTGGCAGAATGGAAAGACAACAAACTGTTGTTCTGCTATGCATTTACCCTGTCAATTATTATTCCTACATACCTTTCGGCTATTACAATGGAAATGATAACATTGATGGCTGTAGAAAGATGGTTGCACGTTAGCCGTCGATCGCTGATCACGGTACGGCGCGCCTACATCCTGTGCGGGGTAAGTCTCTTCCTCCCGACGCCGTATATCTTTCTCCGTTCATGGACAGTTTTTAAGCAACCATATATCGATGCCGAAGCATCCATGCTTGGAATTTTTGGAACAATTTGTTTCGTACCAACTTCGGTTGCTTCTTATAAGGTTTTTCAAATTATTCGCCGACATCGTCAACAGATCCAAGGACATGTGTCATCGCAGAATACTGGACAGTCATCCTTCAACTTAGCAAAATTTGAAAAGTCGGTCCGGACGATCTTGTATATTTTGATCTTGTTCGTTCTGAGTTTCTTGCCAATTTTGATTTGTACTGTGGTAGGATTTAATGCGGTAAGTGATCTTTCTGAAACATTTCTGACAGTAAACTTTGTCTCCACAACCGTTCTGTTTCTCTCTTCAACACTAAGCCCACTTCTTTACTGTTTGAGAATCAAAGAAATTCGCGATGAAGTTAAACGGCTTGCCCAAAGAATGCTATGTGCTAACTAAAAACACCTGTGTCTTTCAGTTTAAAAAAGCGTAAAATTAATCTATATAAGTATTAGAGATGCATGAGCACAATTTTTGCGCGTGCGCCTAGCGACGACGACGACGACGACGACGACGATGTTGCCCAACATGGCGGCCATAGTCATCTGGGATATTTAGAAGGTCTTAAACCGAAAGGAGGCTTTGTTTTTCGCGCGCTTTTCGCGGCTTGCCGCGGCTACACAACCTACAGCCAGCAGTCTACAGCAGTCTACAATGTTTTGCTGAAGAAACGGATTTTATTCCATAGGTACTGAGATTTACTCCTTATAAATCTGTGTGAGAAAAATAGTCTGTAAAAAACTAGAAGCAATTTGATTGGTTGGACCATTTTCTTCACTAGTGAAAAAAAGTGGTCCGATCAATTCACTGTTCATAGAGGTGGGATCAGTTTTGGCGCCATCAACTCGGCAAAAAATGAGCAATAACGGCTTCTTCCTCAGCTTCTTCTTTGAGAAATTCTAGGTTTGCAGATACAGCTTCAGTCGAGGACTTCATACAAGATCAAGAAAATAAAAATACGAATAACAAATCCGAACAGCCCGTCGCTTCACTGAAAGAATTCTTGACGTTGAAAGGCGAATCAAGGTCCGTAGAAGAAATTCCTTCAAACGAGCTCAATTCAGTTCATGAGTGAATTTGTCCGGTAGCAGTGGGAAAGAAGGAAAACAAAGATTATGAGCCAAGTTCGCTCCGTTCTCTCTTTCGCAACGGTTATTTGAATAAAAGAGCTACGGATTCAGCATCTCAAAAGAAGTGGTGTTTGAAAAAGCAAGAGCCGCATTAAACTGATCAAAACAAAAAGGTAATTTTACATTGTATTTCCCGTACACAAGACATTCCTGAGTCATTCACGAGTCGTTTTAAAACGTTTTTAACTGTCTTTGGTTCTTATACTTCTAGCGACATTTCCAACAGTGTTTAAAGTAGAATTTTCCAGTTCGTGCAATGTTTGTATCATTATAGAGAAGTAAATTTTGAACGCATTTTTAACTTGACTGTCATGTTTATTCGGTATGCTCCAAAATAAAGCCTGCTAAGTGCGTTTTGCACCTTGTTGTGGTATCTTGATTTTTCTAGCCCAGCGTGATTCATGATCAGTTAGTAGTATTTTGTAAATCTCAGTACCTAAAAAATAAACAAATTACTTCATGGTTAGTTCGCCCGTACCATTTTTCTTCACTCGTTGTGAAGAAAAGTAAACTCACTCGTTCGCTGCGCTCACTCGTTCGTTTTCTATTCTTCACAACTCGTGAAGAAAAATCGTCCGCCCTCACTAACCATGAAGTAATCTCTATATTCATAGCGGTTTTGGAGGAAAAATTTTCTTCCTACAAGTTTTCAAGCGTTTTTGGAGGGACATAAGCATAAAGCTGAGTGTCTATTTTTCCTTTGTTAAAGAGCTGCCTAGCTGCTTTTGGTGTTGCTTTAAAACTATTATAATTTTGCTGACCAGGTAATGGTTCTTCCGTTGAGTCGCGAGCTAGATGTTTTTTGTTGACGATTTATTTGAGCTATCGAATCTTCTTTAAGTAGTTGCGTACACCAGGCGTATTTAATAACTTTAGTGACAACATTTTCAATGTGTGAGGGTCTGTGTGAGGAGCTCCGCTTTTAGGCTTGCCTAAATCTATTTAATACATGTATAACACAAGAAATATTACGTCTTGTGTTGCTGTTGTTGTTGTTATTGCTTTAACGCTCGAAATATAAAAAAGGCCTTTGTACAATGGCATCTGTTTAAGCTTAGTTTTTAATTTTTTGAAGCTCGTGTCCTTAGTTTATATAATTAATAATTTCTGTCGGGATTCCACTTTGTTGGTAGAAGATTATTTGTTTGTTTCATCATGATAACTTACCAATCCTATCGATACATTTCACTTTAATTACCAATGTAAAGCAAAAATCCTGGGCGTTGTTGTTCTTGTTAATATTATGCAAAATTAATGTCTCAGAGGACTCAACTTCTGATTGACAAAACGTGCAGAGTGGCGAATAAATCATTTTACTTCTAATTGATTTGTCGTTTTGAAAATGAAATGAAATGATGAAATAATGAAATTCTCTTATTTTTGGTTCAAGTCGCAAAGCAGTCACCCGTTTTAAACTTTTAAACTTCTCCTCAATATCCTCCAAGGAAAATAAAGAAATAATAGCAGGGGGCTCAGAATTTCTTCCAGAAATGGTATTAACAGTTTTCCACCACCGTCTCTTTTTGTAGATTTACCGAGATCTTCGTTTCTTGACTTAACAGCACTAACTTGGTTTTTACGAATAATATCATTTATCCTTTTTGCAGTTTGTCCGCTTCAGCAAATGATTCCACTACGAATATGCTTGTTTCTCTTTCTGACTCGACCCTAGGAAAAATGCTCATCTCTGGAGCCAAGATGCAACGTCCTTGATGGAAAATTAATGAAAATAACGCTAGCATTGAAGATTAATGTTGAATTAATGTAATGTCAATTAATGTTTGCACCTTTCATTACTTTTCTGAATAATAAAAGCAGAACGCATTATTTTTGCTGTACATAAAATTTTTATGGAATTACTTTTTCTTGAAGTCTATTCACAACATATGTGAATTTGAACAGTAATTCTATTCCAACAAGAACGACAAAAAATGGAATCTCGACAAAACGTTTCAACTATGTAATATTGGGATACCGGACGCCAAATCAAAGTCTAAAATCGAAAGAAAAAGATGTTAAAAATGCCTTTCTTCGGGCGTTTCTGTAAGCAAGAGGAATGAATATTATTTTGTAACACAACGGAAATTTTGGTCATTGTTTTTTTCTTGGCCTTTAAAACAAAATATAATTACAGCAACCTTAACATTACAAGGTGTTCTCCTTAGAGTTTTTAACGCTGAAGAAGAGTTTCTAATTAAATTATTTTACATTATTAGTCGGGCAACCGACTAAAGGTTTACACTCGAGTTTCATCGCAAATCGCAGTCACGTGCAATGGGGAATACCGCAGACACGTAATAAGGGCGCAACTTTCTTTCTACAATGTCGAAGTCGATGGCGAATATGTCGAAAACAAATGGTGTCATCTTTTCTACGCTCAAACATACAGACCCACACACCGCTCGCGGTAGACCCACTCTAAAAGATGGCGTGTGTAATGAGCGTATATTTCGAAACGGGTCGTTCCGCGAACTGAAAATAGCAAAAGAAATCAAATGATTTAGCGAATGTCTCACTAGAATCAAAGCAGAAATCAAACGAGTTACCAGTGAACAGAAAATGTGGACAGAGTGACAGAAGAGTATTTGCTGATAAAGACAAGGTGCCTCGCGATGAAACTCGAGGAAACGACAACAAAGATGCCACGTTGGAAACCAGGACCTTGGTACCCTTAGCATTTCTTTTTTGGACCACTCCGCACCATAAGTGGTCAACACTCATAACAGCACGTCTACCTGTTGCCCGACTTACGATCTTAGATCGTCTTGTTGGCTAAGGTTTACATCCATCGATGCAAATTATATATCATATTCCCCTCTGTAAATGTTTTCATAGCCAAAATCAAGGCAACTTGTTGCTATTCTTTATTTTTATACAGTTTTATCCATTTGTAATCATTTTTACACGACCCCACAAGCTTTGAGCTTTAAATCTTATCGTGTTTAAATAAAGGATATGTATGTATGTATGTATGTATGTATGTATGTATGTATGTATGTATGTATGTATGTATGTATGTATGTATGTATGTAACTATTCAAATAAAACGAAAAATAACGTCTCATAAAAATAAACTTTGAAAACACTATCAAAAATGGAACAGTCTTACCCTGTTTCACTTGGTTGATATTATTTTTAGTTCTTTTGATCGCGTATGCCGTAACATAATCTATCTGCCTCCTCTTTTAGTGATTATTTCACTAGTTTTTTCTATTTCACTAAGTTGATAAGAATTTTGGTTCTTGTGAACACGTATGCCATGACATAATTTGCCTGTCGCCCCCTTTACCCTTTTTGTTTCCTCCTTATTTTTATTTCACTGTGTTTATCTTTTGTAAAAACAAAAAAATAATAATAATAAAACATAATTTTAAAAAATACCAAATAGAGAAACAAAAACTCCGATGATAGTTTTTTTCATTGATTTTCCAAGAAAAACAGACTCCTTTTTGCTCCACAGATGAGCTCTTTGGAAGCAACTTGCCTTGGAAGATACATATTGTAGCCCGATACAGCACTGTTCAGTTGCTTTCCAAAGAATGGTCACACTGCATGGTTTGACTCACAGATGAAAACGATAAAACATTGTACAGCTATAGAAAGGAATATGATCACAGTTCTTTTCAGTAGCATTTCATTATCAAGGAATGGTCACTCCATGGTTTTAACAACAGGTGAAAAAGTTAGATCCACACTGTATTATAAAAGAAAAACGATCCCATGCACACCACAATACTGTTCAGTAGCTTTCAAAAGAATGGTCACATTGAATACACTGCAGGGCAGATAAAACATTTATTGATTCTTTGTATAGTATGGCTATAGCGGAAAAAAATGTGAAAATATGGGAACCAGAAAATGAATGTAAGAAAAGTTGTCGGTTCTTGCAATTTTTTCTCTGCTTTTGCTTCAAGACATCCAGTGTTAACAATCTCAGTCAATCAGTTCACATTCAAATCTAGAGTCGGTCATTATGCAAACTAGCATTAGGTTTCCTCAACGTGCAAGAAATTGTTCCTTTTTTCAATTTCAACTGATAAAATTTTAATTATCTCTCTCAATCTTGGAATTTAAAACCTGAATAATGATCCAGTTAATAAATGGAATAACATGATGTTCACAGCGTGTTTTTGAAACGAACAATAAGGAAACGTGTCAATTAGAACCTTAGGCATGTGCGGTGCAAAGGAAGATGACAGTAAAAAAACCGTTGTATTGTACAATCGATTTATGAAATCCAATTTACATTTCCAGTTCCAGCAGTTTTTATTGGTGTACTAGTTGATTAAATAACTTCAGCTGTCATACAACTATCAAGTTACTTTCCTCTATCTTTGAAGGCGTGGTTTCCATTAATTAACTTCGTGTTTTCGACATCGCTTTGGTTTTTGATAGAGCGCCTAAGATTTCTTCCCCTCGTACTTCTTTTCCTTGAGTACTAAGACATGAATGCATTTAAAGAATTCTCGATGATATTAGAAGAACCGTATCTTGATGTTTGTCTATCGGTGGAGAATGTCCGTGGAGAAACCAGTTTCTTATACGACTTTGTCTCGTTTTCCACCTGCTTCATAAATTTCTTGTCATCCCCAATTGCTGTGGTAGGAAATTCGCTGGTTTTATTGGCCATTTACAAGAATCAGAACCTCCGAACTCCGTCCTTTATTTTCCTTGGAGTACTGGCGCTGTCGGACTTGGGGACAGGCGTGGTTTCCCAACCTCTTTTCATCTCGTACAAATTGGCAGAATAGAAAGACAACAAACTGTTGTTCTGCTATGCATTTACCTTGTCCCTAATCATTCCCGCATACTTTTCTGCTGTCACAATGGAAATGATAACATTGATGGCTGTAGAAAGATGGTTACACGTTAGTCGTCGATCGCTGATCACGGTACGGCGCGCCTACATCCTGTGCGGGGTAAGTCTCTTACTCCCGACGCCGTATATCTTTCTCCGTTCTTGGACAAGTTTTAAGCAACCATATATCGATGCCGAAGCATACATGATTGGAATTTTTGGAACAGTGTGTTTCATAACAACTTCGGTTGCTTCTTATAAGGTTTTTCAAATCATTCGCCACCATCGGCAACAGATCCAAGGACATGTTTCAACGCAAAATACTGGACAGTCAGCCTTCAACCTAGCAAAATTTGAAAAGTCAGTCCGGACGATCTTGTACATTTTGGTCCTGTTCGTTCTGAGTTTCCTGCCAAATTTGATATGTACTGCAATAGGATTTAATGCGGTAAATGATCTTTCAGAAAGATTTATGGCAGTAACTTTTGTTTCCTTATCTGTTCTTTATCTCTCTTCAACACTAAGTCCACTTCTTTACTGTTTGAGAATCAAAGAGATTCGCGATGAAGTTAAACGGCTTGCCCTAAAAATGCTATGCGCTAACTAAAAACAACTGTCTCTTTTAACTTGAAAAAAGCGTAAAATTCATCTAGGTATTATTGATTCATGGGCACAAATTTTTGAAACCGGTTTTAAAACGTTGCTTCAGATGTTCACTGAAGAAAGATGAACCATAACACAATCGAAGAAGAAACGTTCAGTTTCAACAAGAGAACATGAGGGACACTGATTCGTGATGAAACATCAGTATATTCGTGATGAAGCATCAGTATCAGTATCATGTTGCTAACGCCGAGAAGCGTGAAATGAGAAGCGTGAAAACACGCGTGAAACATATTGTATAGTACTAAATTTGTGTTTTTGGGTGTTTTTTTTTGTGAGTCATTTACTGCTCTTGATTACAAATCACACGTGAAATCACACTGATCGAATACTCGTCGTCCAAATTGGAGACATCGTCATTTTTAAGACTTTAAAACCCATTTCTTTCCCCTCGAGCATTCTTAAACACATTTCCTGCTCGTTAGCGAGATCTTCAAAAGTGTATTTGGATCAAAGATGGAGCGAAAGGAACGAAAACCCGCCTTGACAATCTTTGCATCGGGCTCGACAAAACAGACGCCATGTTGTAAACATGTGCTGCCGCTTTGTCTCACCCCCTCCCCTCACATATGTGAACATACAACAATTGTACGACTTTGTGGACAAGACCAAACCTCACCTCGTCATGGTATGACGTACATACCATGAGGTAAAAAGGAACAAAGTTTTCTGTTTCACTTAGTTGATATGAATTTTGGTTCTTGTGATCACGTATGCCGTTACTTAATTTTAACTGTCTCCTCTTTTAGCGATTAAACAGTTAGCGGCTCATTGTATAAGAAAAGTTGCCAGTTCTTGTAGTTTCTTTCTCTGCTTTTGCTTCAAGACATAAAATGTAAATATAATCTCACTCAATCAGTTCACATTGAAATCTAGAGTCGGTCATAATGAAAACTGGCAATAGGGTTCCTTAACACGCAAGAAATTGTTCCTTTTTACGCGGGATGACGTAGTCAGCCAGCGTATAAAATTCGGTAGCGCATTCCTTTCGTCGTCTTGGGAGTCAAAAATTGCCTTGTTTTTTTTAACTTTCCCGTATCCCGAGCCCGTCCCGAAAAAATGTGATTTTTATTGGCTGTAACTCCGAATCACGTGCAAGTCAGGTTGGATTGCCCCATGGATATACATGATCGCACAATCAACAAAAAAAACATACTGCGTCAGCAATTTTAAACCAACACATCCCGCGTAAACGCCTTCAGGCTTCTTCTTGTTTCAATTTAATTCATAAAATTTTAATTGTCCCTCTCAGTCTGAATAATCTGACCCAATTGATGAATGGAATAGCATAATGTTCACAGGGTGACTTTGAAACGAATGATAAGGAAACGTGTCAATTAGAACCTTAGTACAGTGTAAAGGATGATGATAGTAATGCAGGAAAAATCCTTGCATTGCACGATTGATTTATTACATTCACTTCAACATTTCAAATTCCCGAGTGTCTATTGATTTATTAGTTAATTGAATAACTTCAGCTGTCTTGCAACTATCAAGTTATTTCTCCCTATCTTTGAACTCGTTTCTTTTTTTATTTCGTTATCGATTTCATTTTTTTCATTCATTTTATTTAGTCACTCACAAAACTTACACAACAGAACAAAAGGTGTTAATTAAATTATAAAATTGATGTGACAAGGAACCCTAACGAAGCTTGAAGCTTATATTAATAGGCTTCCTTTAACTACTAATGAACTAAATTCATGGCTGAGTGCAGAGTGAGCAAGATCGAAAAATTAAACAACAAATCGGCTATCAATGAGATAATTCTTTAGATTTTTTTTGAAAACAGATATAGTAGGAGAACTAATTAGTGAAAAAGGCAACGAATTCCAGATTTTAGGTCCTCGGTAAAGGATACTGAGTTGCTTTATATTTGTTCTACAAAAATGAGGTCTATACTGAGAGGCTAGTCGAGTTTCGTATTGATGGACTTGATTACTACTTAAGAACAAGTGATGAAAGCTATTAGGCAAAAGATTATGGTGATAAGAATACATAAAGGTAGCTACAGAAAATGAATTAATACTAAATATGTCAAGGACTTTAAGCTGGCTAAATAAAGGGGCGGTATTTGCTAGATAGTGACCTTTTGTTATGAGTCGCACTAGACGCTTTTGCAAAAGGTAAATACAGTTTAGATTGGAACAGTAGGTGGAGGACCAGGCGACATTACAGTATGATAGGTAAAAGCGGGCTTTCGCAATGATTCCCACACTTTTTGAAATTTTCTTTGAGACGAAATCAATATGTGGTTTCCAAGAGAGATGCTGGTCAATAAAAACACCTAAAAATTTTGTTTCCGTGACTTGCTTGATCACAGTATTTAAGAGTAAGAGGGACATTAACATTAACTTTCTTTTGTCTTGGATGAAAAATCATAAAATTTGTTTTAGTCAGATTTAGAGATAACTTATTTACTTTAAGCCAAATAACTATTTTTGCAAGTTCATTGTTAATAATAGATACGAGGTGGTTGGCCTCTTTATGGGAACAAAAGATACTCGCGTCATCAGCAAACAGTAAAGATTGAGTAAGACTAGAGACATTAGGAAGATCATTAATGTAAATAATAAACAAAAGAGGTCCAAGAATTGAGCCCTGGTTTGGTTTTTGATAGAGCGCCTTAGATTTTTAACCTTGTTCTTCTCTTCCTTGTGTACTGAGAAATGAATGCATCTGAACAATTTTTGAGGATATTAGGAGAGCCCTATCTTGATGTTTGTCTATCGGTGGAGAATGTCCGTCGAGAAACCAGTTTCTTATACGTTTTCCACCTGCGTTGTAAATTTAATTTCTTTTCGTCCCCAATTGCTGTGATGGGTAATTCGCTGGTTTTATTGGCCATTTACAAGAATCAGAACCTCTAAATCCGTCCTTTCTTTTCTTTGGATCAGTGGCGCTATCGGATTTTGGGACAGGCAACCATTTACATCTCATACAAACTGGCAAAACGGAAAGACAACATCTAAGAAATGATGAAGTTAAACGGCTTGCCCCAAGACTGCTTTACGTTAAGTAAAAATATCTCTCTCTTTTAGCTTGAAAAATGCGTAAAGTTCATCTAGGTATTAGGGATGCATGAGAGCAGTGTCTTGAAACCGGTTTCAAAACGTTGCTTCATTTGTTCACTGAAAAAACGTAGAACCATAACACAATCCATTTTTTGGCCCCAGTTTTCATATTTTGTTTTTGCTCCTGTCTTAAAAAACATGGTTGATGATTTTTGGCTTTATTGTTTCCATTTCGTTTTCTTCTTCGATTGTTCATGATCTTGTTCCAGTTTGATTTATTGTCTCATATGGCTTTATCAATCCTGTAAATATAATCAACTGGAGTCATTAATATGCAACAAGACACTCTGTGTTGTTATACCTATCAATTATTCACTTGCATTGCTTTTGCGCACAAAATAAAACACAGAAATTTGAAGTGGCATATTTGTTTCTATTTTTTGCTCGATTTTCAGTTTTTGTTTTGACTTGTGTTTTAACTGTCCATGGTTGATAATTTTTGTCGAGATATTATCATTGTTTCATTGTTTGTTTCATATAAATTTACCAAAGCTGTAAATACATTTTACTTGTAACATTATTACATCTAATAAAAAATTGTACGCCTTGTGTTGTTGTTGTCGCTATTGCAGTTATTCAATGTTTTTGCAAAACGCTCAAAAATCCAAAAAATGGCCCTTGTACAAGGACATCTGTTTTAACTTAGTTCATTTTCACTTTTTAAAGCCCGTATCCCTAGTTTATATGATTGATCATTTTTGTCGGGATTACACTTTGTAGGTATAAGATTATTTGTTTGTTTGTTTCATCATCAGTGTAAACTTACCAATCCTGTAAATACATTTCACTTCAATTATTGATCAATGTACAGAAAAAAAAAACGTGGGTGTTGTTGTTCATGTTAAAGTATAAACTATTCATTGCTCATGCTCTTTCGCCCGTTTTTAGAATTTTATTTAATTTGGCATTGTATTCTAAAGTTACATAGTTGAAACGCATTGTCGAGATTTCATTTTGTCGTTCTCGTTGGAATAAAATTTCTGTTCTATTTAATTTACCTATCCTGTGAAAAGACTTGAACCAATTCCATAAAAATTTTATATGTACAATAAAAATGGTGCGTTTTGCTGATATTGTTCGCAAAAGTGATGAAAGGTGCAAACCGTCATTAAAAAGGAAAATTAACTCCACAATGGGAGACTTATTTTCATTGATTTTTCCATTAAGGACACGCCAACTTGACTCCATAGATGAGCATTATGTAAAAACCCTGAAAGAAGCATAGAGCTGCATGATGCAATATCGTTCAGAGAATCGATAGTTTCCTAAATTAAACTACGAAACGTCTCATAAAGGGAGTGCTCGATGGAGTGGCACGTTTTCTATCATCTTTACCATTCCGTCTTTGCGACACCTTTTCAGAGCGTTGCTAATGAGAAATTTGTCATTTTTGCGATGAGGCCTCAAAAGGCTGAGACGTCGACGTTTCAGCCTTTTCATTCTCCAGGCTACATTGCAATAGGTTAACATTACGTAAATAGTACAAGGTCGAATCTTCAAGTATTGTCCCATCCCGCCGTGCTAATATATGATTTAGTTCAAGAATTGGTGCTAACATATGGAATGATATCCCTCCTGAACTTTGTGGGCTTAGGAAAGCACCCTTCAAACGTAAATTGCATGATGTGCTTCTACATATTCTTGGAACTGAGGAGATGAACGTTGAAATGCGCTAAATTGACCTTTCTAAGCACATGCGGCCATTAAATATTAAATAGTTCCCCTAAGTCTTAAAAGTTGATTTGCTTCTATTTTCTCTTTTCTTTACTGTCGTTATTAATAGTTTGTTTTCCATTTCTTCTTTTTTTTCTTAATATTGTTAAATATATATATTTTTTCTGTTGTTGTACATCATATTTTTTTTTCTTTTTTTTTAAACATCCATTCCAAAATTAAGTAGCCCACCTAGAATAGCTATGCTAATTGCGGACTACTATGGTCTCTGTAGTGGTTTTTTAAAATAAAGTGCGTGTTGTTGTTGTTGTTGTTGTTAGTTCATATGCTCGAAATGATGATGTTGACTTCTTAGCTCAGAACGCTTCTACATGGCGTATTTCTTATATAACTGAGACAAGTGCCGTGTACCTAGTGGATTCAATGGTAGAATTTTAGTCTTCATGCCCTTAGAGTCACAGTGCAACTCTCATATGAACCTTCTTTTCTAGGGTCAGATCTTGAGTAATTCGTGTTCAAATTAAAATAACGTAGCTATAATCTCATAGTTTCGACACACTTTTGAACATTCAGTGGTTAGTTTAAAATGTTTTCGAGATTAATAAATATGAAATAAAACAGTTCGTTCGCAATTTTTAGCGTACAGTATAACATTTTAGTTAATCTTGCACTTTTTGATTCAGAGAATCGCATTTTAAAATAGTTCAAAACCAAAGAATTTTCCAATCTTCTGATTTTTTACTTTTGAGGTATTAGAGCAGCTAATAATTTTTTTTACTATTCAATTCGAAAGGGTTCTCGTTTTGTAATAGACCGGACTCTTGAATTTAAGCTCTTACTTGAAGCTACATTTTAATGGGAGCCGAAAGAGCCTTTGAACAATTATATTAAAGCAGTACCCTATCTTGTGAGATTTTGCTATCTCAACAGTCCTTTTCTTAGTATGAGTATCACTGTAATGTTTACGAGTTTTTCACGATTTTCTCAGCAAAACTCATTGACAGGTGTTTTTTGGTGGTTTCCGGCCGCCACTTTGATACTCCTCAAGGGGATACCAAAATGTCCTCTATTTACAAAGCTTTATAAATTTGGGTGAAACAATTCTCCGAGTATCTCACAGCCCTGAAATTTGGCAAGACTGTTTGTAGATTCATCTCCTTTCATTTCCTAGATTCTGGACTTAATCTACTGAATAGTTTGTAAATTTATTTTTCATGGTGTGACAGTGAAAACCAGCAATAACGCAAAGGGTTCTTCTGAGTTTCTAGGTTAAACGCTGTCTCAACTTCATCCAGTAGATCTCATATCTAGTACTCAAGTGCAGCAAAAACCTGTACTATGAGAAACAGTCAATAATAACAATAACCGAGGATTGGTAGTATCTCACTAGGTCTCACCGTTCTTACAATTTTCCACTAAATTTAATTGAGTGCATATCATGGCATTTGTGCTTTTGCACTGATAGCCTAAGGTAACTATAACAAAGAAATCCACAGCGTAACGTTTGTTAAAAAGAAAGGGACGAATTTGACGATTTGCAATGAAAACGTTGTACTATCAAAAACAGGATATTACCGATAAAACCGAAATTTAAAATTAGCTTTAATATACATTCACTGGATTGCATTTTGTAATATACTTCTCTCCTGCAGTGTTTGTCAGATAATTTCATTTGGCAGCTGGCAGCTGCTAAGTTTCATTGGAGCATACCCTCGCTGTCATATGTACTCCATTTCCACTACTATAAGACAGCGCGGCTTGCTTTTGTTGCCTCACGGATTTGATTTTTTTTTTCTCGTTTTTAAGTGGAAATGAGCGCATTTACAGCGGGTTCAAACGTATCTAACGAAGCATATCTTGATGTGTGCCTATCGATGAAGAACGTTCGTGGAGAAAACAGTTCCTTATACGATTTTGTAACAGTTTCCACCTGCGTCATAAATGTCCTGACATTTCCAATTGCTATAGTGGGAAATTCACTGGTTGTATTGGCCATTTACAACAATCAGAGCCTCCGAACTCCGTCTTTTCTTTTCCTTGGAGTACTGGCGCTGTCGGATTTGGGAACAGGTATGGTCTCTCAACCTCTTTACATTTCGTACAAACTGGCAGAATGGAAAGACAACAAACTGTTGTTCTGCTATGCATTTACCCTGTCAATTATTATTCCTACATACCTTTCGGCTATTACAATGGAAATGATAACATTGATGGCTGTAGAAAGATGGTTGCACGTTAGCCGTCGATCGCTGATCACGGTACGGCGCGCCTACATCCTGTGCGGGGTAAGTCTCTTACTTCCGACGCCGCTTATCTTTCTCCGTTCATGGACGGCTTTCAAGCAACCATACATCGATGCCGAAGGATACATGGTCGGAATTTTCGGAACATTTTGTTTTGTAGCATCCTCTGTTGCTTACCTTAAGGTTTTTCAAATTATTCGCCGCCACCGTCAACAGATCCAAGGACATTTGTCATCGCAGCCTATTCCTGGACGACCAGCAATCGACCTGGCAAAGTACAAAAAGTCTGTCCATACGATCTTGTACATTTTGATCCTGTTCGTTCTGAGCTTTCTGCCGCAATAAGTTTGTTCTGTGGTAATGGTGTCCTTAGAAGATTTTTCAGAAGCAGTTATGATACCATTCTTCGTTACTTTAACCATCGTGTTGACATCTTCATCCTTAAGCCCACTTCTTTACTGTTGGAGGGTCAAAGAAATTAGAAACGAAGTTAAACGAATCGCACTTCAAATCTTTTCTGTCGGTTATTAAGGTTATAATTGTATAGTTAAAGAGCCAACAATGCTGGTAACCAATGCCAGCAAGTGAAATTCTAACTAAGCATAATTTTTTTTGCTTTTTGAAAAGAATTGCTTAATTCATTTGCACTAGAAGGGTGTACATATGCTTTAAAAACATCTTTGTTTCTTGCTATATACATTTCAAACGAACTTACTCTCCTGTTTTAATTATGTTTTTCTGTTTTGATTGCGTGAAAATTCAAGAAAATACAAAATACACGAAAAGCAAAATTGTTATTTGTTGTCATCTCCTGCCCGGTTCTGTCATTGTTGTTCCCTTCGTTCCTTTGGTTTCTAACTGAGCGCATTCACGTGTTCACTTGTGTATTAGATCAGTCCTGGGATCAAAACTTTTATACTGTAATTTACAAGTGTATAGCTATTGTGTTTAAACAAAACAACAGTTACACTTGTAATAGGCCTAATAAATTTTGTTTTCCCAATACAGATCATGTGATGATACTCAGGATATTTGGTCCTGTGTTTTGTTCATTGAAAAAAGTGCATGGAGACATATTCATGGTTGCCTGCACTCTTTTTAATGAACAAGGCAAATAATAAAATCAACTGAGTATCATCACGTGATCTGTATTGGAAAAACAAAATGTACAACGGAATAAGGTCTATTTACACTTGCAGTATTGAATTGACCTCTGTTAGTTTTCTTTCCGATATCAGTGATCACTCCTGTGAAACAAGTTTAATTAACAATCAACGTTCAACAAAGTAAACTGTTTTTTCTTGGATTTAAACAATATACATAATAGATTTAACAATGCGATTAAAAAATAATTCCGACTGGTTATGACTAAACCAAATTCAGTTTGGAGTTGCAGTGGTTATTACATTCTAAAACAAAAAAATACAGATGAAAAACTCAAAACAATCTTTATAGTGCAACAAACAATATCGCAGTACAGTATTGTTGTCAGAAAATGGTTCCCCTAACCTTGTATGGTTTCATTTACAGGCGGAAATTAAAAAATGAGATCGCACACACTGAATAGGAAACCGAACAATGCAACACTCTAGTTCAGTTCAGTAGCTTTCCAAAAATTGGTCACACTGCATGGTTTGATCGGCAGCTGATGAAAAAGTTAGAGCCACACTGTACAGTAAAACAAACACTATCACAGTACAGTACTGTTCAGTGGCTTTCCAAAGAATGGTCACGTGGCTTGATCCACAGATGAATAAGTTAGAAACACACTGTATTGTAAACAAACACTAAAACAGTACAGTGCAGGTCAGTAGCTTTCCTGAGAATGGTGACACTGCATAGTTTGATACACCGCAGATGAAAAAGTTAGAACTACACTACGTTGCGAATAAAAAACAGTACCCACAGTACAGTACTCAGTGTTCAGTCGCTTTCCAAAGACTGGTCACACTACATGGCTTGATCCACTGATGAAAACGTTAGATCCACACTATATAGTAAAACAAACAGTACCACAGTACAGTACTATTCAGTGGCTTTCCAAAGAATGGTCACACTGTATGGTTTGATCCACAGATGAAAAAGTTAGAACCACACTGTATAGTAAAACAAACAGTACCACAGTACAGTACTGTTCAGTAGCTTTACAAAGAATGGTCACACTGTATGGTTTGATCCACAGATGAAAAAGTTAGAACCACACTGTATAGTAAAACAAACAGTACCACAGTACAGTACTGTTCAGTAGCTTTCCAAAGAATGGTCACACTGCATGGTTTGATCCACAGATGAAAAAGTTAGAACCACACTGTATAGTAAAACAAACAGTACCACAGTACAGTACTGTTCAGTAGCTTTCCATAGAATGGTCACACCGGAGATGAAAAAGTTAGAACTACACTACATTGCGAATAAAAAACAGTACCCACAGTACAGTACTCAGTGTTCAGTCGCTTTCCAAAGACTGGTCACACTACATGGTTTGATCCACAGATGGAAAAGATAGAACCACACTGTATACTAAAACAAAGAGTACCACAGTACAGTACTGTTCAGTAGCTTTCCAAAGAATGGTCACACTGCATGGTTTGATCCACAGATGAAAAAGATAGAACCACACTGTATAGTAAAACAAACAGTATTACATTACAGCACTGTTCAGTAGCTTTCCAAAGAATGAGGACACTGCATGCATCACCCGCATAGTCTCATTCACAGATTGAAAAGTTTTGACTGCACTGTATAGGCCAGTGAAACACCTAGCTGGTCTCATTTTTCCCAGCCAGCAATCATCTCAATCACTCAATAGTTTCTTATTGTTAAAGGATTTATTTTATTTCTGTATTGATCAATTCACCCTACAGGAAGTCACCAGTAAGTATAAGTATGATAAGTTACATCTGATTATTGATATTAAATAAATGAAAGCTCCTGGCTGTTATGCAAGCAACATATTCAGTGGCCAAGATTGGGCCTGAAAAAATTCATGCTTTGCACCGGTATCGCAAGGTCCTGGGTTCGAATTCCTTTCAAGCCTGAATTTTTTCCTGTCTTATCTTGGCATATAATTCATTGTAGGCCACCATATAGTCTCCCAGCTATCTCATAATAATGCCTATTATATCCGTGTGAGTCAATTGGCTGGGAGACTATATGGTGGCCTACCATGAATTATAGGCCCTTATCTTGGCAACTGACTATGTTGCTTACTGCGAGGATCCCTCATTTATTAAATATCTTTCTACCGCAGTGCACTTACATGAAATTCTCATATATATACATTCATTTCTTCATCTTCTACGGGTACAGAACGAAGTCACAAATGACAAGCCCCCGGTTGGTTTGATAGCTCAGTTGGTTAGAACGTTACAACGGTATCGCAAGGTCATGGGTTCGAATACCTTTCAAGCCTGAATTTTTTCAGGTCTCATCTTGGTAACTGACTATGTTGTTTACATAACTGCGAAGATGTTTCATTCATAACTTCTTCCAGAAGTCCGGAAACTCTGTATGGAAAGAGGAGTCTGAATAAAACCCAGTCCATCATACTGGACCTGGACGGAGAGGTCTGGATCGAAAGTTGCCTTCTAGCCTAAAAGATCTGAAGATCTTCCGGGATGGCAGTGCATGCTGTTTTTGGATTAAACAGTCCAACAATTTTAAACTAATACGATGGCTGACAAGCCGAAACTCGTATAGCTGGGAACTAGAAGGTTTCTATTATCATCTTTCTGGAAAGCTCCTGAAAAAGCCAACTCAGTAAAGGAAAGGAAATGGAAAGAAACGGATTATATCGAAGGCGATCAAAGGACGGTACAGAAAGGTAATATCATTTCATTGTTGTATGTAACCTCGAAACACTACGATTCCCAAGTTTACGGACTGCAGCTGTCGATGACGAGACTCAAAAATCTAGTCGTTAATTATAATCTTAGCTCCTCTTAACGGAGGAGAATTGTTTATGCATTAACTTATCACTCGAAGGCATTAACTAGAGCCTGAACTTCGAATTTGTTCAATTTTGACTCGCCTCCTTTAACAAAGATTGATCGCAATTTGAATTTCTCTTTTTGTTTCGAAAAGGTGGATAAATTTTGCCTGGGAACCTCCGACATTACGGACTCTCCGAGAAAGTAAACGTCGAATCCTATGAGCCGTGATGGTTCAAAGAGTCTTACTTCCGGTTGCTATGATTTCGTGTTTCAAACAAAGATTATGGCTTGAGAACTGAATTATTCCATCGATCGATCGCATTCAGAATATTGTCTCCTTCTTTACTCTAGAATGAATGAGGTTTTTTTATTCTTTAATTTATTTTTTGCCTTTATTTTATTTTTGTATGAATGTTTTCTTCGTGGCCATGCATAGCTAACAGACGAAATGGTCGTTTATACCCAGTGCATTATTTTGGTCTTTGTCGCTCAGTGTCCGAATAGTTTCGTTGTAAACTGCTATAACGTCCGGCTCCGGTCATACTCGAAAGAGGTCTGAAATTTTGTCTTGAGACAATCCATTTACTGTGTAGTGTGACGGAAAAGAGGTTTACGCTTTTACCTTCGTAGCCAACGGGAAATTTGCATTTCTGCAGAGTTCATTTGTCGTGGAGTAGCAAACCCAGTATCCTGCAGTAGTGAATAACAATGTAGTTAAATGATAACTGTCATGATATGAGGCCTATGTAGGCCTCATATCGGCTACTCTTGTTCCTTGTAAGAAGTTTGACATGCGATCCCGAAAATGCGGCACTTATAAATGAAGTTTGTCGGTAAAATTTTCAACAATGCAATAATAACTTGATGTATTTGAACGTTACGCTCTGATCTCGGATCTCATAGCCCCACACCAGCGAATAACAATCCAGCTAAACGTCATTCTCGTTGGGAAAAATTGGTAAAAAGTTGGTATTCGGTTCCGAAAATGCCGCAGCACTGTACTTAGAGCTACCGGCATTGTTCTAGGTGAAATTTGCATAGGAGAATCCTTCAGCTTCCTCCTCTTGTGCAGGGGTGCGAAAGCTGCAGCAATGTAAGGCAAACGGTAAATGATTTGCTTAATCAAACAAACACAAAGAAAGAAAATTTCGATGAATGATTTTGTAGCATTACACGTTCCGGATTATCCATGTCCTAAGAGATAATGTTGTTATAAATATCAAAATATTTATATAGAAATTAATATTAAGAGCCTCATTTTTTTATCTTACGCAGTAAAAAACGGAAATCTCTTAGAACGGCGCCCTCGGCAATTGTTGCGCTCGAGCAAAGAGCCCTTCTAAACCTGAAAACATGCTAAAATGTCTTGCTAACTATCAGAAATAAATAAGCGCTTTCCCCAAATTTATATTATTGTTTTTGAACTGGTCGAACTAAAAGCTTAATGTTAAGCTGGGAACATGCTGTTGGGGTAGTTGAGTTTGTAAGGTTCTTTTGTAAATCCTTGGAAAAAGATAATTCTGACCTCGTGTCCCAGGTACGACATTGCTCTCTTTTATCTAACATTGGTGACAGCTTTCACGGGTTGTCAATGCTGTATAACAAAACTAAGAAATCTAGAGAGCGTACACGCGCGAAATCCATTAAATATGAGACTGTATTGCACTTCTTTTCAGCGATGTAACCCTAAAAATGGCCAAGAATACATTAGGAGATGTCTGTTTGTGTTTCGCCATGAATCTCGTACAATGTGACCTCTATTTAACGGACACCCTCGGGACTTTGGAAATTGGCCGCTTAATAGAGATTGGGTAAAAAAAAAAAAAAACAAATAATTGACCTTGTAACAGCAATAAGGTGCCCGTGGCCGTTGAATACAGTTGTGAAAAATAATTCGAGACTTTGGAAAGTGGCCGTTTAATGGAGGGTGGCCTCTCAATAGAGGTCGAACTGTTTACTAAATGATTTATTCAGTAAAAGGTCTTATGTTGAGACTGGACATTTTTACTCGTCATTTTTTCCATGCCAACCTGGCAAACTGAAAATGGTGTTAAACCTGACTTGTGTTCTACGCGTAAATTGCCCTAAGATATTAACCCCCGCAAAATTATTTCGTTAGTATTTGAAATATTTTGCCCGGCTAAAGGTCTTCTTATACAAACCTCAGGAGGAGAAATCAAGGAGACTCCAATTATGAGTTTGTCCCCGTTCCCGGAAATTTCAAAGGCCATATCATCGGCAAAGGTGGTTGTGTTATAAAAGAAATTCAAAGAGAGTCTGGGGCCGAGATAACTTCAGAGCGTGATAAAGACGGATTTCACGTCAACGGGAGCGAGGAACAACGAGCAAGCGCAAAGAAACTTATCAACCAAAAGCTGGTGAGTGATTTATCCTAATATCCTCAAATTCTCAAGGGCTTTCCTAGGGATCTAGAGGACAGCGGTAGAAGCTTTTGTCATTACATTTTGTTAGAAACGCACTGTATAGCAGTAGAACACAGGACAGTAGTGAGTACCGACCGTTCAGAAGGCTTCCAGAGAATGGTCACAATACATGGTTTGATCCACACATGTACATGAAAAAGTTAGAACCAAACTGTATAGTAACACAACCGAAGTACAGTACTGTTCAGTAGCTTTCCAGAGAGTGGTCACACTGCATGGTTTGATCCAGTGATGGAAAAGCTACTAACTGTTCAGTAGCTTTTCACATAATGGTCACACTGCATGGTTTAATCCAGAGATGAAAACTTTAAAACTTCATGTGTATTAAAAGAAGTTCTTGGCTATGGTACACTGCTGTGTAGGACCCTCTCCCAAGAATTGTGTCGTTGTACCATTTCGGCTATATACTGTATTTAAGCTCCAGTAAAGTATAACACTTCAATTGCAAGCCTTGAACCATGAAAGCATCGAAAGGTTGAGGGTTGTTACGGCGTGTATTGATTTGTATTGTTTCCTTTATCATCAAGGAGGAAGTCAAGAACGGGGCAGCTAGGAAGAGCCCCCCGGGAGAACACATTAAGATACCGGATGAATACAAAGGTTTGGTAATTGGCAAGGGGGGAGAAAGTCTTAGAAGAATAACAATGGCCACAGGAGCAAAATTTATTCGTCATGAGGGAGAGGTGTATGTAATTGGAACAGATGAACAAATACAACAAGCCAAACTTCAAATAAAGAGTATTGTGGTAAGTAAGAAATCCAATGTTTTTTTTAGTAACAAATCAGGGCAAAGAACGACTGCAAACTATTTTTATCTTTGATTTTCTCACTCTCAAAATCAGCGAAGGAATTTCGACAGTGACTTGAAAACCATTCCAGCAGATGTACTTGAATGTTACTCTCGTGTCATAAAAAGGTTTTGCAATTAACAAATGTAAAATCTTATTTTGCCTTCAACTTAAAATCTTCAGGGTAAAATTTGAGAAGACGAAATTCTTGGCATTCAGTTGTACTTGTTTACTGATTTTAATACTTTTTCATTTTGCAATGATCATTCATTTCTCCGATCAGGCGATCTAATTCCGTCGTTTGAAGTGTTCGACTTCTGTTCTTTAGGTGAGTGGGAGAATTAGAAACCAGGGGCTTCACAACGTTTGTTGCTATGTGGACGACTGGAACCTTCCTAAAAACTGTTGGTTAAAACTTCAGCCTGCTGAAGACACAGAGCGTATGGTAATGCGTGCAGGCTGGCATGTGCAGTACAGATTACGTCCATTGGATGAATGCGGACCTGAGGTTTGCCAATATTTTTATTTTAAGCCTTTAAGCTCAAATATCAAGACATAGATTCTCCTTAATTGTCACCATACATTTTATATAGTAGCAATAAGGAGGATATCGATGTGTTTGTGTCTCAACACTGTTCCTTAATTGTGACCATTATTTCATATTCTCTAACTGTATTCGGGTGTGATCTCACCCTCTTTCGCCTTCCCTTTCTCCTTTGCGCGTCCTCTCTTTGTAACAAAAAGGAAGGACATGTTCGTTTATGCAGCCGTGAACCAGCCATCAGTTAACAATAAGTGTTAAATTTGTTTGAAACGATCTCCATTAACGATTTTTGGAGCCGAAGATTTGTTATGTAATATACTAAAACACGAGATACAGTGCTTCATCACATATCAAATACCAAGGAGAGAGTTGAAAATAAGACTCATAGCGGGTAGTTTTAGCGAAATTCGAAGTTTGTCATGCAAGAAATGGGGGAGATGCGTGCGCACTACGTAGCGACCCTTTAAAAAATCATGCTTAAAATATGTTGAGCATAGATAGAGAGACTTGAGTGAAGAAAATTATTTTATTCCTACAGACATCTTCAAGCTTTTGACTTTTGCACTGATATCATATATATCCTTGCCATGTGACATTTGATGAAACACATGTGTCGAGAGTTTGATAAAGCTTCTCAAACGAAATTATTTATGAGAAATTAACGATTCAAAACCGAGCCGTAATTCACCAGATATCCAAACACGTCACGGGGCTTGATTTTCTTTATCTGTCTCCTCTGCATTATATTTGAATTTGAGAAGGGTTGTTTCTATGTTATTTCAATTTTTAGGCATTCTGCAAGAATAATGATCATGTCCGAGCTTACCGATCCAAACTGGAGAGCGATCTCCTGGAAACTCTATCTAACATTAAACATGAAATAGAATCAAAGCCGCACCTGAAAGCTGATATGTGGTGTCACTTTGGAAGAGTTATCATCCGGGACCCTGATGAAGGTAGCGCTGTTTAATAATAATAATAATAATAATAAGAATAATAATTAACAATTATTCGCCAAAGGCGAAGTGATTATTGGTGAATATTCACCGATAATCACTGAGCCTGAGGCGAATAATTGTTTTAGTATAAATACACAGGTGATTATTTCAAAAAGAGAAAAAGCATTGTACAACACGAAAAATTGTATTTTATCAAAAGTGCGCGAACGACTGGCAGCCATTTTGTTCGTCGAGGTGATTATCGGCTGATATCCAAGATAGCGAACCAATCAGAGCGCGCGAGTTTATATAATCACCTGAGTATTTATACTAATAACCTTTATTTGAGTGTCAACTGTATCTAGCACTGACGTACTAATTGGGGACACTGTAAAGCACAAATGAAATCAAATCATATTTAATTAAATTAAATCAAGTCAAATTAAATGTTGGTTTTTGTGGAGAGGGGAAAACCGGAGCACCCGGAGAAAAACCTCTCGGAGTAGAGTAAAGAACCAACAACCTCAGCCCACATATAACGCCAGGGCCGGGAATCGAACCCGGGCCACATTGGTGAAAGGCGAGCGCTCTCACCACTGCGCCAACCCTGCTCCCCCTAGTTTGTAAAGCTATATTAGAGATTTCTAAATTTTGGAAAGTTTGGGTATAGTATGGTTATCTGTAGCTGGTTAGGGCGGTGCAAGAGCGACTTGTAACTCGAGATCTCGAGTCATAATACAAGATGTTATAATATGAGCTTTTATTATATAAAATTAAGTGGTATACCCTATGATAGCCAATCAATAAAATTAATATCACCTACGTGTTGAAAAATATTACTTTTCACTTGAAGAGGAATCTGTATCCCCGTGAGGCCATGTAATATCCTCTACATAAGATAAGATCTACTATTGATAACTAGAAATACGACTCCCGCAAAAAACTCGCGAAGCTAGTTTTTGAAGAAGTCACAATCCCCAGTATTTTATTTCTTATGCTGTGTTTGGTACACAATTAGTGACACCTGTTGCAAATTACATGATCAGTATACTGCTCAACACAGTGCTTAAAAATGGACCTTCATTTAGCTCTTTCACTGCCACTGAGATTGCACCCGAGGGAATAGAAGTAAAACTAGAAATACGACTCCCGCAAAACCTCGCGAAGCTAGTTTTTAAAGAACTCGTAATAGTTTTTCATGAGGGATAAGACCCCAATTTATGTATTTACTTTGGTTACTAAATCATTATCACTTTTTGTATTTTCTCATTTCTTGTATTTATTATGATTATTATTATTGCATTATTATTATTATTATAATTTCTGGTATTGTTATTTTTTTTATGTTAAACATAATATACTGTTATGGGGTGGGGGTGTATGTCCTATTCTGAGAAAAGGTTACTCTGCTACTACAAGCAATACAGTTTTATTCTGAATAGGGTTTGTATCAGAGGTGGTAAAAATTTCTCAACTATGAACAATACCATTTATTCTTCAGTTTAGACTTATAATCAAGTCATGGTTGCACAGCCACAGGATCTTGAAATTCCCTTACATTTCCCTGACAAATGTAAAATTTCCCTTTCCAACTAAATTAGAAAAGTCCAAAATTAGTCCTGGTAATGGCCTCCAACCTCTCCTAACAGCCTACCTCTCCACCCATTTATTTGATATGCTTTCCAAAATTCACATACAGTGTACATGGATTTATAGTTTCTTAAAATAACAAGGTTATGGATGAAGGATTGATTTTCTTGGATACCCAAAATCAGGTAATCAGCCATTTAATTCTACCAATCCAACACATTTCATGTCACATTCTTGACCACACCAAACCATCACTAAATTGGCAAGAAATAAATTAGTAGTCTTAAGTTTCACTTTTCCCTTAATTCTCTCAAATACTTAAACTTTCCCTTACTTGATTTGAAATTCCCTGACTTTTCACTGACCTTGAAGAATTTTTTTCCCTTACCACTTTCTTACCTGTGGCAATCATGCTAGTGCAGTTATTTGTCCATACAGTTAGTGTGGAAAATCATGACTGAAAGTATAGGCCATTTAGGAAACTTTAAAGACTTGTTATTACATACAGCACCCTTGCAATGAATATATAAGAAAGATCACTAAAAATTTTAGCATTACAAGCTTCAGTTTCTCCCTTATAGAGTTTTTCTAATGAGAAAGGTCAACTGTGTATTGTGGTTGTCATTAAATATTTGTATTTGACATCATAAAAATGATTTAAACAGCATTAAGGAAAAAGTTTAAGATGTTACACCTAATTTTGCAATGTAGGGCTTAAATTAACTTTTCATTTGTGGGAAAAGGGTGGGGGCTAAGAGAGTAACTCCCAGGGATACTTGGAACTCAAAGGTAAAAACCCATTTTGAAATGGCTATGGAACTTGTTTGTCCCCACGAAACCCTGTATTTACTTAATACATATATGTAGGAAAGAAATATAACAAAGAGAAATACTACTCAGAAGTTAGTAATGACAACTGCTTTATTTACAAATACTTGCACTGATCACTGATAATACTGCAGAACCAGTCACTTATTGTTTGGTATGTTTTCTGTTGAAAATGCTGAACATAAAGTGCTACATCAAACAAATCTACAATATATTTTCACTGTTGCAAGGATATCAGATCACATAATTATAAATAATTGCTATCACAACTGCAACCTCTGTATTGGGAATTTCTTTAAAACGGAAGGCAATCGTTTCACAACGAAAAATACCTACTTGCATTCTCATTGCAGTATAAATACTACGTGACTGTCATCTTTCATTTCTTTCATTTCTTCAACACTTGATCAGCCGTTATTGTTCCGGGAACGGGCGGGAAATCCAGGGTTTGGGAAGTAGCGCCTTCTTGCATGTTAGGGCCAGGGTACCCAATCGCATTGAACCTTGTCCGCATGCGTGGATCATGTATGTAAATTATTGACCGAGTTTCAGATTAGTATAGATAGAGTATTTGTAACATCCATACACTACGCCATTTTTGGAGCACATGATTCTCCTTTATGTAGTTACACATGACGCATTGCGCTCTTAGTACAGTACAGTATTGAAAGTGATCGTATGCGAAATTGTTTTCCCCAGACGAGATTGAGAAAGCGTGGAGTATTGACGGCGCCAGCGAGAAGCTCAGTCCACAAACAGGTGATGTCGGTTTCTGGAAGGTAGCGTTTAAAGAAGGGGTTGATCTCGACGAGAACGTTTTAGAAAAAGCCTTTGGAAAGCAAACCTCTGAGGACTTCATTGCAAGATACGACCTCACTTTTATTACGCCAAGTGCGAGAGAAATGAGATGCAAGGTAACGGATTTTCAAATGATTCCGAAAGTAATTTGGCGATTTCATTGATTCTGCACTGTAATGATAATAATTTCAAATTTATTGCATACTCTAGTATTGCTTTTTTCATCAAAATAAAGTAACGAAACTGTACCATAACTGACGAAAGGTGATTGGGTAGGACGTTTTGCACTACTTTCTCAACCAATGAGGTTGAATCATCATTTTTTTCGCCAGCTCGCGCGAGTTTTCACCTGCCTCTAGCCTGTGCCAGGCTCTCGGTTCGTGGGCACGATCGAAACAGCGGGTGAGCGGCAGGAGTCTGGGAGGAATTTGAAGCCTGGCACAGGCTAACCTGCTTCCTGCTGACGATATTAATTTGGTTTGAACTACAATTGTCTCATTTTACTGTGTACAGAAGATCGACAGGGCTATTGCTTTGATTTTGGTTTCACGACAACAAATTATAAAACATCTGCATCTGCAAATACAAGACATCCGTGGTCAGCAAAAATGTTGAATTGTGTTTCCATCTTAGATTTGTTGAAATAGATAATTAAAGACAAATTTTCAAGCTCAGGTAGGAACAGTGTGAATCATCATCTTCAACGGCGCGGGCCATAAATCCAACCGGAAAAAACGAGGATCCATAACTTACAGTACGGACTTAGAAAACGAGGTTTATAAGATGTTTATTATATATCTCAAAACAAACTTTTGAATTTAGCGGGCCGTACAGTGAAGTACGGCCCGCTAAATTGACGAATCACAGCGCGCGTACTAACTGAGAGATATAATAAATGTGCATATTATTCTGGTTGCAGTGCTCAAAATTTTCAGAGCTCATGCTCAAATTATGTCAGTGTCTACAAATTATGCTTTCTACGATTAGTTGGTTTTACAGAGCGAATACTCGAACCAAGGCTACCTAAATAAATTTTCATATAAGTTTTAAATATCTGACGCTGAACAACAAATTTGTGGCGATTTTCGGTAAGATTTCCTCACAGGCCCCTACTTCATTATGCATGCTGTAGTTGATTTGTCTTGGGAAGTGCGCGTGCAAACATTTCTTGTACGGCTACAGCATACATAATGAAGTAGGGACCTGTGCAGAAATCATTCCCGATTTTCTAACAACAAAGATTCTTTACGTTCTAATTCACTTCGTTCAACCGAACGTAAATTATTTTGCACTTTATATGCCCTGTAAACAGACATCAAACTACAACAGACTAGGAAGGATACTCTTGCAGAGTAGCACGAGAACTCACAAAGTATAAAATTACACGCGTACATGGGTCTCTTACCACGAAAAAGCTGATTGTCAGAAGCATGGCTGCCGGGCTTATGCCTCTTGTATTCCTATCTCTTGAACTCTTTTGCCTTCCTTTACTTGCCGGCGGCTTCTTTCGCCTTCTTAAGTTTCTTCTCATCTTCGGAGTTCGAAGCCAAAACGTCAGACTCGTATTCCTCAACTACCTGCCAACCATCCTTGCACTTACCCGCTATCTTTATAAGCTTCTGCCGCTTATGAATGATTACCTTGCAGTCTTTTACGAGCTGCGCAATTCTGGAATGCTCTACTTCTTTCGCATTGGTCACCTGAATTTGTTCTAATACGTTATCCAGTTCGGCGTTCACCTGGAACTGTTTTTGGTTACCCTTGTATTTGAGTTCCACGGTCTCTTTGTCGATTTTTTTTTTTTTTTTTTGCTTGGTCTCAAACTTCTTGCCTTGAGAATTTAGCTGTGTATTAAAATAGTCTTTAAATAGTCCGAACACTTGCTGAACTAGGGCGGGATTTGATACAGGTGTTCCTGCCGCTTCGCTTAAACGTGAAGATTCACCTTTATGTTCTATTGTAGCTACTGTTTCACCTTCTTTTCTTTTTTTGGGTGCGGTTCTTTTCCACGCGAAGATGTGCCTTCTAAGTCCGTCAACTAGCGTCGTAGGATTAAACTCGTAAGCTACTTGCGAGAGAGAGAGAGAGAACTTGAATATTACTCTCCTTTTCTTAAGTAGACCTGCTAACCAATAGTCAATTCCCTTGGGAACGCCTTTTGTTCCCTGTTTACAGATAAACATTGTTGAGAACAATTGACACTGATTACATTCCATACCAATAGAAAATACATTTTTCAATCCTAATATGTTTTGTACAGTTATAATCTCGTACCCAGATCCTACTTCCTCGCGCTTGGCTTTGGGAGGTCTGAGTACGAGACTAGTACAGTTATGGACTAAAATATAAAATATCTGTAGAGATTCTATTGTTTAGATACTCAATCGTGATTGGATACTTTGTGAGAAAAATTTGTTTAGGTGGCCTTGGTTCGAGTGGTCACACTGTAAGGAAAATAAAGACAAAAAAAGGTCGAATAAAGAAAAAATAACAAGGAAAAAAACGTTATCTAGTGACTGCAGGGTTGTCTAAGATACCATCTGCACTTTGTTTTTAGAATCAGCAAAACGCTTATCTTTTTTAGTTTCAACATCAATCAAGATTTGTCAAACTAAAGATGGACCTAAAGCGCTGTACGCGTGGGACCTAAGACCCAGAAAAATCACACCGACTAAACCTACCACAGGCAGCCTAAAAAAAAAATAGAACAAGGAAAAAAAGTGCATTTCTATGTAAAACGAAATTACGTTGCTTTTTCATTTCATGATAGCCAAAAGGCCAGATAATGCTGGCAGTGCTAAATTTGGATAAGAACTAGAAATTATGCTCGGCTTGCCAAATTATGCCAAAAACTATGCCAGTCTAACCTCCACATGAGGAATTACTGGAGTTAAAAAGAGTCCGATGCAGGTTTCCCACTCCAACGGTAATCTTTTAGAGCTATTCAAGCATCATACAGATTTGATTTTCATCGTCTAACTCACCATAATCTAATCAGGTGTGGGTTGCCAAAGAGAATTTGGGAAAGAAGTTGGAAGAAGTCCAAATTCCATTCCGTGACGTCAAGAATATCGTGGAGGAACTGCAGTTTGATGATGACGAAACGCGATCACGGTGTCGAGGCTGGCTTGTTCTGCCTTCTAAGAAATACTTCCAAGGAGACCTTTTATTTCCCGGATGTCAATTCGATTGCAGAATTACCATAAGAACTCGAATAGGTAAAACATATTTAGCAGACGATGAATTGCAGTTATGTGACTGACCTGCGTATCCGACACTCAAAGAGTTGGGAGAAGGGGCGTTTGAACGCGAAGGGTGAGAACGAGGGTAAGGGATCTCGCGCGTCGCTTTCAAAGCTCTCGCACTCAAACTCTCCTTCTCCCAAGCCCCCTTACTTGAATACCGGGCACGCAGGCTATTGGGAGACTGACAGACAATCAAGCTATAATTAGATTAGATGCGGGCTCTTGGAACGAGATTGAGTAGATATAGGAAAGAAAAGCCACCCCTTAATGCATATTAAGATTGCCTATCCTTCTTCTCTTGCGTAATAGGTCCCTTTATTCTTGGCCTTTGCCTGCCGTGTTCTTTGCTTAGTGTGTGTGTTTCCTCTTGTTGCATAAAATATGTTGTTACTCATCGTGGTAGCTTAATGATAATAAATTTGTTCTTTTGTCTTACGACGGAGTCACATGGATGTTGATCGCGACGTTTCGACAGCTTACTGCTAGTCTTCTTCAGACGACAGTTTCTGGTACAGCATTATGTATCACAGAAATCTGCTGCCATTGGTGCATTTCAATCTGGGTATTGTTTTTATATGCTGTGTTTCCTCAGAGGTCCGCTGACTTGTCGCACGCTTGCTTTCATGTTTTCTGATTGTCGGCATCCACCCTTCCGGTATTTCGGCTCCGTTATCCCTGTTAAAGTTGTTAGGGTTAAGTCTTTGTGAATAAAGAGTGTATTTCGCCAATGATGGGATCTTTAAATTTATGCAGTGTATTCTTGAAGGTAAGTTTTCTCCGCTTTATCTGTCTTTTACTTGGCTAACGCCGAGCTAACAACTGCGCACGTAAATTTTTATATGAAAGCGAAATGCAATCAAATTCACTTTGATGTTAGTTGTTTCTCTATCTCTGTAGCGCTGTACCAGGAGATATGAATAGAAAACTACATATACTTAGCTCGATTAGCCTTAGCTATTTCTAAGTGGCTGTGCTCATTTTCTTTTTTGTTAATATTTTCTCCTTGTGTGTATTTATATATTGTAAACTTTTCTGGTCACGAAATAAAGATTGTTGTTGTTGTTGTTGTATCACCCCCGCTCTTTTTCCTACAGATAGTGCGCAAGTCGCCTGCAGTGCACCTGACGAAGAAGAGAGGAAACTTCTGTCTTCGTACCTGTCCAAAGTAACATTCACCGCGGACGATCTTGATGGATTACAACTCTCGAAGGACAGTCAGCCCGATGGATTCCACCTTATTTATAAACGATGCTCCCATCGAATAATGTACACTCCCTCACCGGGATTTGTTATCATTCATTCCAGGGAGAACTCCTGGCGCAGTAACCTTATGGAAGAGGATGAAAGGCAATCGGTGCGACTCAAACAGAATTCCTTTCAGTTAATTAAGTAGATACTTAAGATATCACATGGCGGCGCGAGGATATAGATTTTATTTTTGAATGGTGTAAAAAATAAAGCTATATTTTCAAGCCGACTTGTACGCGGAAAAATTCCAATACAGAAAGATTCGATCTGAGACATTTGTTTAAATTTAAGGCCAAAGATGGCGACAGCGCTCTGAGCATCTGAGTGAGGTAAATGGTAAAGGTGCAAACGAACCACAGGAGGCCCACACGGCCGGAGCTTATCCCGGTTTCCGTAGCATGAAGCACCTGGGAGTATTATTACTCCCCCTGGATGGGATTTTAGTTCATCGCAGGGTCACCCCCAGCATTATATCGCTGGTTTCTCATTTATACACCCAGGTGGAGAGAGACAGTGTGGAGTAAAGTTTCTTGTCTAAGGAAACAACACAGTGCCAGCACCAGGGCTCGAACTCCAAACTTTCTGCTCGGAAGTCAAACACGCTAACCACTGCACCACTGTGCCTCCACTTCTGAGTATCTTTTCCTTGTTAGTTAGCAAATTGGAAAAATCAGTTGGTTAACACTGTACGCGGGATTGTTGCTCCATCCAACGTTGGCGCACTGATCTTTAAGACTCTTATTTATCCTAGACTGACCTCCACCTGCACTGTGAGGAGTGGGACCAAGCACTTAATGGCGAGGACTGGATTCCAGAGGACATCGCCGGGAAGCTACCAGAATTCCTCGCGTTCGTCCAAAAAGTGCAGGACTTTGTTTCCGATGAGATCAAGTAAATTTATTAATGAATAAGTAGATAAATAGGTTAACAACAGCATTTAAACGGAAAGCCGTCCCACCCATGGGTGGGTTTTGGTTGTTCCTGTTCAGAGACGTCGGCGATTGGCCAAAGTATCGTGACTTGTCATTGGCCAGCAGATCACCTGTCAACAGCTAACAGGCAGGGGCGTGGCTGTTTATAAGTAATAGATGCGGTAACGCATCGTTCTTTTACCGTGGTAAGTTAAAAGGGCTCTTTACCTCGGGATGCTCGCAAATCATGTGCGACCGCCATTTTCCAAGGTAAATTTACCGCGGTGTCTATCCATATCATGGATACATAAAAAAGAACAAAAGAATCACCCATGGTATTTACCGAGGTAAATAGGAAGGCTTTTCAAATGCCCCAAGATAAAATGTGGACCAATCGCAAGGCAAACCTTAAGGATAAGCAAATAAAATAAATGGAGGAATTTGAAATTAAGTATGATGACGTGAGGTTTAACTTTCCGGAGGTCAACTTTTTTTCAAGGCAGCAAAAACGTAGACTTTCTTTCACCAATGATCTAATGCATGATCGTTCAGTAGCTGCTGAAACCACTTTTGTGGACGTGGAAGAAGTCAAACACTTTTGGGAACGCGTGCACGTGCACGATTATTTCGCGCTCTGTCAAATAGTATAGACTGTGAGTTATGGCATTTATAAAGCGCAAACGGAGTCTTCGTCTTCTAATTCTTTGCTGTATCAGGAAGCACTGACATAACAAAGCAGTGGAAGTAATAAAAGCGAGATGATGCTAGAAAGCTCCCTCGAATTATCCATTTTCACATTTCGTGCTGAAACCAGTCAAGTATAAAACTTTGACCTTGGTAAAGTGTTAAGTGTGCGACCGTAAACACCTTGGTAACGTTATTCCCACGGTGAGTTTACCTTGGTGATATTTACCTTGGGAATGCTGTTTACCTAGGTATGTGTAACCACAATTAATGAAGCCCGGGATTGACAGGAATGTGAGCCAGACAAAAAATAAATTGTTGTGATAAATTTATTATTATTATTATTATCATTATCATTATCATTATTGTGGGTCCCCACAATAATAATAATAATGTCCACACTTGACAGGGCTGGTGTTTATTTTATTAACTTATTAACACAGAAGCTTTTTATCAGTCATTTTATCTAGTTTAACAATCTGTGATCTTTGTCTCGTTTGGTGAGTTATCAGTTGAGTAAGGCAAAATTGCCTTCACATCCTAGCGCCGAGCCTAGACCCTGCTGCATGGTGCTAGTTACCAAATAGAGTTAAGCTGATCTTAATTTAAAACGATATGTTCTAATGTTGAAACTCTTCTATTGACCAGCTAGGCGCTTTCGTTGCTAAATCCAAAGCGCTTGAACGTAGTGGTGCAGTGTTGTAGTTCTAATTGTTAAATTAGATGTCATTGATAATTATTTTTTCTAACTGGAGATATTAATTGGTTGCGAAATAACCGTATTCCTCTTTCCTTTTTGACGCGCAGGTGGTTTTCCATGAACTATATTTATTTGGTTTAAATTACTTGTAGCGAGATCTTCAAAAGTGTATTTGTATCAAAGATGGAGCGAAAGGAACGAAAACCCGCGTTGACAATCTTTGCGTCGGGCTCGACACAACAAAAGCCATTTTGAAAACATGTGCTGCCACTTTGTCTCACCCCCTCCACCCACATATGTGAACATACAACGATTGCACGACTTTGTGGACAAAACCAAACCTCACCTCGTCATGGCATGACGTACATACCATGAGGTAAAAAGGAACAAAGTTTTCTGTTTCACTTAGTTGATATGAATTTTGGTTCTTGTGATCGCGTATGCCGTTACTTAATTTTAACTGTCTCCTCTTTTAGCGATTAAACAGTTAGTGGCTCATTGTATAAGAAATTAAAGTTGCCAGTTCTTGCAGTTTCTTTCTCTGCTTTTGCTTAAAGACAAACAATGTAAATATAATCTCACTCAATCAGTTCACATTGAAATCTAGAGTCGGTCATAATGCAAACTGGCAATAGGGTTCCTTAACACGCAAGAAATTGTTCCTTTTTACGCGGGATGACGTAGTCAGTCAGCGTATAAAATTCGGTAGCGCATTCCTTTCGTCGTCTTGGGAGTCAAAAATTGCCTTGTTTTTTTAACTTTCCCGTATCCCGAGCCCGTCCCGAAAAAATTGCGTGATTTTTATTGGCTGTAACTCCGAATCACGTGCAAGTCAGGTTGGATTGCACCATGGATATCCATGATCGCACAATCAGCAAAAAAACATACTTCGTCAGCAATTTTAAACCAACACATCCCGCGTAAACGCCTTCAGGCTTCTTCTTGTTTCAATTTAATTCATAAAATTTTAATTGTCCCTCTCAGTCTGAATAATCTGACCCAATTGATGAATGGAATAGCATAATGTTCACAGGGTGTCTTTGAAACGAATGATAAGGAAACGTGTCAATTAGAACCTTAGTACAGTGTAAAGGATGATGATAGTAATGCAGGAAAAATCCTTGCATTGCACGATTGATTTATTACATTCACTTCACATTTCCAATTCCCGAGTGTCTATTGATTTATTAGTTAATTGAATAACTTCAGCTGTCTTGCAACTACCAAGTTATTTCTCTCTATCTTTGAACTCGTTTATTTTTGTTATTTCGATATCGATTTGGTTTTTGATAGAGCGCCTTAGATTTTGAACCTTGTTCTTCTCTTCCTTGTGTACTGAGAAATGAATGCATATGAACAATTTTTGAGGATATTAGGAGAGCCCTATCTTGATGTTTGTCTATCGGTGGAGAATGTCCGTGGAGAAACCAGTTTCTTATACGACTTTGTAACGTTTTCCACCTGCGTTGTAAATTTAATTTCTTTTCGTCCCCAATTGCTGTGATGGGTAATTCGCTGGTTTTATTGGCCATTTACAAGAATCAGAACCTCTAACTCCGTCCTTTCTTTTCAAAATGTTGCTTCATTTGTTCACTGAAAAAACGTAGAACCATAACACAATCCATTTTTTGGCCCCAGTTTTCATATTTTGTTTTTGCTCCTGTCTTAAAAAAACATGGTTGATTCTTTTTGGCTTTATTGTTTCCATTTCGTTTTCTTCTTCCGGATTGTTCATGATCTTGTTCCAGTTTGATTTTTTGTCTTATATGGCTTTATCAATCCTGTAAATATATTTAACTGGAGTCATTAATATGCAACAAGACACTCTCTGTGTTGTTATACCTATCAGTTATTAACTTGCATTGCTTTTGCGCACGAAATAAAACACAGAAATTTATAATAAAGTGGCATATTTGTTTCTATTTTTTGCTCGATTTTCAGTTTTTGTTTTGACTTGTGTTTTAACTGTCCATGATGTTGATAATTTTTGTCGAGATATTATCATTTTTTCATATAAATTTACCAAAGCTGTAAATACATTTTACTTGTAACATTATTACATCTAATAAAAAATTGTACGTCATGTGTTGTTGTTGTCGCTATTGCAGTTATTCAATGTTTTTGCAAAACGCTCAAAAATACAAAAAATGGCCCTTGTACAAGGACATCTGTTTTAGCTTAGTTAATTTTCACCTTTTTAAGCCCGTATCCCTAGTTTATATGATTGTCGTTCTCGTTGGAATAGAATTTCTGTTTAATAGACTTTAACCAATTCCATAAAAATTTTATGTACAACAAAAATGGTGCGTTTTGCTGATATTATTCGCAAAAGTGATGAAAGGTGCAAACAGTCATTAAAAAGGAAAATAAACTCCACGATGGGAGACTTATTTTCATTGATTTTTCCATTAAGGACACGCCAACTTGACTCCATAGATGAGCATTATGTAGAAACCCTGAAAGAAGCATAGAGTGCCGTGATGCAATATTGTTCAGAGAATCGATAGTTTTCTAAATTAAACTACGAAATGTCTCATACAGGGAGTGCTCGAAGGAGTGGCACGTTTTCTATAATCTTTATCTTCCGTCTTTGCGACACTTTTTCAGAGCGTTGCTAATGAGAAATTTGTCATTTTTACGATGAGGCCTCAAAAGGCCAAGACGTCGACGTTTCAGCCTTTTCATTTTCCAGGCTACATGGCAATAGGTTAACATTACGTAAATAGTACAAGGTCGAATCTTCAAGTATTGTCCCATCCCGCAGTGCAAATATATGATTTAGTTCATATGCTCGAAATGATGATGTTGACTTCTTAGCTCAGAACGTTTCGACATGGCATCTTTCTTATATAACTGAGACAAGTGCCGTGTACCTGGTGGATTCAATAATAGAATTTTAGTCTTCATGCCCTTAGAATCACAGTGCAACTTTCCTATGAACCTTCTTTTCTACGGTCAGATCTTGAGTAATTCGTGTTCAAATTAAAATAACGTAGCTATAATTTCACAGTTTCGACACACTTTTGAACATGCAGTGGTTAGTTTAAAATGTTTTCGAGATTAATAAATATGAAATAAAACAGTTCGTTCGCAATTTTTAGCGTACAGTATAACATTTTAGTTAATCTTGCACTTTTTAATTCAAAGAATCGCATTTTAAAATAGTTCACGTCGATGCAGTGGAAACCAAAGAATTTTCTATTCTGATTTTTTACTTTTGAGGTATTAGAGCAGCTAATCATTTTTTTAGTATTCAATTCGAAAGGGTTCTCGTTTTGCAATAGACGACTGTTGAATTTAAGCTCTTACTTGAAGCTACATTTTAATGGGAGCCGAAAGAGCCTTCAATTACATTAAAGCAGTACCCTATCTTGTGAGATTTTTGCTATCTCAACAGTCCTTTTCTTAGTATGAGTATCACTGTAATGTTTATGAGCTTTTCAAGGTTTTCTCAGCAAAACTCATTGGCAGGTTTTTTTGGTGGTTCCCGGCCGCCCCGTTGATACTCCTCAAGGGGATACCAAAATGTCCTATCTTTACAAGGCTTTATAAATTTGGGTGAAACATTTCTCCGAGTGTCTCACAGCCCTGAAACTTGGCGAGACTGTCTGTAGATTCATCTCCTTTCATTTCCTAGATTCTGGACTTAATCTACTGAATAGTTTGTAAATTTATTTTTCATGGTGTGACAGTGACAACCAGCAATAACGCAAAGGGTTCTTCTGAGTTTCTAGGTTAAACGCTGGCTCAACTTCATCCAGTAGATCTCATATCTAGTACTCAAGTGCAGCAAAAACCTGTACTATGAGAAACAGTCAATAAAAAAATAACCGAGGTATGGTAGTATCTCACTAGCTCTCACTATTCTTACAATTTTCCACTAAATTTAATTGAGTGCATGGCATATGGGCTTTTGTACTGATAGCCTAAGGTAACTATAACAAAGAAATCCACAGCGTAAAGTTTGTTAAAAAGAAAGGGACGAATTTGACGATTTGCAATGAAAACGTTGTACTATCAAAAACAGGATATTACCGATAAAACCGAAATTTAAAATTAACTTTTAATATTCATTCACTGGATTGTATTTTGTGATATTCTTCTCTCCTGCAGTGTTTGTCAGATAATTTCATTTGGCAGCTGGCAGCTGCTAAGTTTCACTGGAGCATACCCTCGCTGTCATATGTACTCCATTTCCATTACTATAAGACAGCGCGGCTTGCTTTTGTTGCCTCACGGATTTGATTTTTTTTTTCTCGTTTTTAAGTGGAAATGAGCGCATGTACAGCGGGTTCAAAGGTATCTAACGAAGCATATCTTGATGTGTGCCTATCGATGAAGAACGTTCGTGGAGAAAACAGTTTCTTATACGATTTTGTAACAGTTTCCACCTGCGTCATAAATGTCCTGACATTTCCAATTGCTATAGTGGGAAATTCACTGGTTTTATTGGCCATTTACAAGAATCAGAGCCTCCGAACTCCGTCTTTTCTTTTCCTTGGATTACTGGCCCTGTCGGATTTGGGAACAGGCATGGTCTCCCAACCTCTTTACATTTCGTACAAACTGGCAGAATGGAAAGACAACAAACTGTTGTTCTGCTATGCATTTACCCTGTCAATTATTATTCCTACTTACCTTTCGGCTATTACAATGGAAATGATAACATTGATGGCTGTAGAAAGATGGTTGCACGTTAGCCGTCGATCGCTGATCACGGTACGGCGCGCCTACATCCTGTGCGGGGTAAGTCTCTTACTTCCGACGCCGCTTATCTTTCTCCGTTCATGGACGGCTTTCAAGCAACCATACATCGATGCCGAAGGATACATGGTCGGAATTTTCGGAACATTTTGTTTCGTAGCATCCTCTGTTGCTTACCTTAAGGTTTTTCAAATTATTCGCCGCCACCGTCAACAGATCCAAGGACATTTGTCATCGCAGCCTATTCCTGGACGACCCGCAATCGACCTGGCAAAGTACAAAAAGTCTGTCCATACGATCTTGTACATTTTGATCCTGTTCGTTCTGAGCTTTCTGCCGCAATAAGTTTGTTCTGTGGTAATGGTGTCCTTAGAAGATTTTTCAGAAGCAGTTATGATACCATTCTTCGTTACTTTAACCATCGTGTTGACATCTTCATCCTTAAGCCCACTTCTTTACTGTTGGAGGGTCAAAGAAATTAGAAACGAAGTTAAACGAATCGCACTTCAAATCTTTTCTGTCGGTTATTAAGGTTATAATTGTATAGTTAAAGAGCCAACAATGCTGGTAACCAATGCCAGCAAGTGAAATTCTAACTAAGCATAATTTTTTTTGCTTTTTGAAAAGAATTGCTTAATTCATTTGCACTAGAAGGGTGTACATATGCTTTAAAAACATCTTTGTTTCTTGCTATATACATTTCAAACGAACTTACTCTCCTGTTTTAATTATGTTTTTCTGTTTTGATTGCGTGAAAATTCAAGAAAATACAAAATACACGAAAAGCAAAATTGTTATTTGTTGTCATCTCCTGCCCGGTTCTGTCATTGTTGTTCCCTTCGTTCCTTTGGTTTCTAACTGAGCGCATTCACGTGTTCACTTGTGTATTAGATCAGTCCTGGGATCAAAACTTTTATACTGTAATTTACAAGTGTATAGCTATTGTGTTTAAACAAAACAACAGTTACACTTGTAATAGGCCTAATAAATTTTGTTTTCCCAATACAGATCATGTGATGATACTCAGGATATTTGGTCCTGTGTTTTGTTCATTGAAAAAAGTGCATGGAGACATATTCATGGTTGCCTGCACTCTTTTTAATGAACAAGGCAAATAATAAAATCAACTGAGTATCATCACGTGATCTGTATTGGAAAAACAAAATGTACAACGGAATAAGGTCTATTTACACTTGCAGTATTGAATTGACCTCTGTTAGTTTTCTTTCCGATATCAGTGATCACTCCTGTGAAACAAGTTTAATTAACAATCAACGTTCAACAAAGTAAACTGTTTTTTCTTGGATTTAAACAATATACATAATAGATTTAACAATGCGATTAAAAAATAATTCCGACTGGTTATGACTAAACCAAATTCAGTTTGGAGTTGCAGTGGTTATTACATTCTAAAACAAAAAAATACAGATGAAAAACTCAAAACAATCTTTATAGTGCAACAAACAATATCGCAGTACAGTATTGTCGTCAGAAAATGGTTCCCCTAACCTTGTATGGTTTCATTTACAGGCGGAAATTAAAAAATGAGATCGCACACACTGAATAGGAAACCGAACAATGCAACACTCTAGTTCAGTTCAGTAGCTTTCCAAAAATTGGTCACACTGCATGGTTTGATCGGCAGCTGATGAAAAAGTTAGAGCCACACTGTACAGTAAAACAAACACTATCACAGTACAGTACTGTTCAGTGGCTTTCCAAAGAATGGTCACGTGGCTTGATCCACAGATGACTAAGTTAGAAACACACTGTATTGTAAACAAACACTAACACAGTACAGTGCAGGTCAGTAGCTTTCCTGAGAATGGTGACACTGCATAGTTTGATACACCGCAGATGAAAAAGTTAGAACTACACTACGTTGCGAATAAAAAACAGTACCCACAGTACAGTACTCAGTGTTCAGTCGCTTTCCAAAGACTGGTCACACTACATGGCTTGATCCACTGATGAAAACGTTAGATCCACACTATATAGTAAAACAAACAGTACCACAGTACAGTACTATTCAGTGGCTTTCCAAAGAATGGTCACACTGCATGGTTTGATCCACAGATGAAAAAGCTCGAACCACACTGTATAGTGAAACAAACAGTACCACAGTACAGTACTGTTCAGTAGCTTTACAAAGAATGGTCACACTGTATGGTTTGATCCACAGATGAAAAAGTTAGAACCACACTGTATAGTAAAACAAACAGTACCACAGTACAGTACTGTTCAGTAGCTTTACAAAGAATGGTCACACTGTATGGTTTGATCCACAGATGAAAAAGTTAGAACCACACTGTATAGTAAAACAAAAAGTACCACAGTACAGTACTGTTCAGTAGCTTTCCAAAGAATGGTCACACTGCATGGTTTGATCCACAGATGAAAAAGTTAGAACCACACTGTATAGTAAAACAAACAGTACCACAGTACAGTACTGTTCAGTAGCTTTCCATAGAATGGTCACACCGGAGATGAAAAAGTTAGAACTACACTACATTGCGAATAAAAAACAGTACCCACAGTACAGTACTCAGTGTTCAGTCGCTTTCCAAAGACTGGTCACACTACATGGTTTGATCCACAGATGGAAAAGATAGAACCACACTGTATACTAAAACAAAGAGTACCACAGTACAGTACTGTTCAGTAGCTTTCCAAAGAATGGTCACACTGCATGGTTTGATCCACAGATGAAAAAGATAGAACCACACTGTATAGTAAAACAAACAGTATTACATTACAGCACTGTTCAGTAGCTTTCCAAAGAATGAGGACACTGCATGCATCACCCGCATAGTCTCATTCACAGATTGAAAAGTTTTGACCGCACTGTATAGGCCAGTGAAACACCTAGCTGGTCTCATTTTTCCCAGCCAGCAATCATCTCAATCACTCAATAGTTTCTTATTGTTAAAGGATTTATTTTATTTCTGTATTGATCAATTCACCCTACAGGAAGTCACCAGTAAGTATAAGTATGATAAGTTACATCTGATTATTGATATTAAATAAATGAAAGCTCCTGGCTGTTATGCAAGCAACATATTCAGTTGCCAAGATTGGGCCTGAAAAAATTCATGCTTTGCACCGGTATCGCAAGGTCCTGGGTTCGAATTCCTTTCAAGCCTGAATTTTTTCCTGTCTTATCTTGGCATATAATTCATTGTAGGCCACCATATAGTCTCCCAGCTATCTCATAATAATGCCTATTATATCCGTGTGAGTCCATTGGCTGGGAGACTATATGGTGGCCTACCATGAATTATAGGCCCTTATCTTGGCAACTGACTATGTTGCTTACTGCGAGGATCCCTCATTTATTAAATATCTTTCTACCGCAGTGCACTTACATGAAATTCTCATATATATACATTCATTTCTTCATCTTCTACGGGTACAGAACGAAGTCACAAATGACAAGCCCCCGGTTGGTTTGATAGCTCAGTTGGTTAGAACGTTACAACGGTATCGCAAGGTCATGGGTTCGAATACCTTTCAAGCCTGAATTTTTTCAGGTCTCATCTTGGTAACTGACTATGTTGTTTACATAACTGCGAAGATGTTTCATTCATAACTTCTTCCAGAAGTCCGGAAACTCTGTATGGAAAGAGAAGTCTGAATAAAACCCAGTCCATCATACTGGACCTGGACGGAGAGGTCTGGATCGAAAGTTGCCTTCTAGCCTAAAAGATCTGAAGATCTTCCGGGATGGCAGTGCATGCTGTTTTTGGATTAAACAGTCCAACAATTTTAAACTAATACGATGGCTGACAAGCCGAAACTCGTATAGCTGGGAACTAGAAGGTTTCTATTATCATCTTTCTGGAAAGCTCCTGAAAAAGCCAACTCAGTAAAGGAAAGGAAATGGAAAGAAACGGATTATATCGAAGGCGATCAAAGGACGGTACAGAAAGGTAATATCATTTCATTGTTGTATGTAACCTCGAAACACTACGATTCCCAAGTTTACGGACTGCAGCTGTCGATGACGAGACTCAAAAATCTAGTCGTTAATTATAATCTTAGCTCCTCTTAACGGAGGAGAATTGTTTATGCATTAACTTATCACTCGAAGGCATTAACTAGAGCCTGAACTTCGAATTTGTTCAATTTTGACTCGCCTCCTTTAACAAAGATTGATCGCAATTTGAATTTCTCTTTTTGTTTCGAAAAGGTGGATAAATTTTGCCTGGGAACCTCCGACATTACGGACTCTCCGAGAAAGTAAACGTCGAATCCTATGAGCCGTGATGGTTCAAAGAGTCTTACTTCCGGTTGCTATGATTTCGTGTTTCAAACAAAGATTATGGCTTGAGAACTGAATTATTCCATCGATCGATCGCATTCAGAATATTGTCTCCTTCTTTACTCTAGAATGAATGAGGTTTTTTTATTCTTTAATTTATTTTTTGCCTTTATTTTATTTTTGTATGAATGTTTTCTTCGTGGCCATGCATAGCTAACAGACGAAATGGTCGTTTATACCCAGTGCATTATTTTGGTCTTTGTCGCTCAGTGTCCGAATAGTTTCGTTGTAAACTGCTATAACGTCCGGCTCCGGTCATACTCGAAAGAGGTCTGAAATTTTGTCTTGAGGCAATCCATTTACTGTGTAGTGTGACGGAAAAGAGGTTTACGCTTTTACCTTCGTAGCCAACGGGAAATTTGCATTTCTGCAGAGTTCATTTGTCGTGGAGTAGCAAACCCAGTATCCTGCAGTAGTGAATAACAATGTAGTTAAATGATAACTGTCATGATATGAGGCCTATGTAGGCCTCATATCGGCTACTCTTGTTCCTCGTAAGAAGTTTGACATGCGATCCCGAAAATGCGGCACTTATAAATGAAGTTTGTCGGTAAAATTTTCAACAATGCAATAATAACTTGATGTATTTGAACGTTACGCTCTGATCTCGGATCTCATAGCCCCACACCAGCGAATAACAATCCAGCTAAACGTCATTCTCGTTGGGAAAAATTGGTAAAAAGTTGGTATTCGGTTCCGAAAATGCCGCAGCACTGTACTTAGAGCTACCGGCATTGTTCTAGGTGAAATTTGCATAGGAGAATCCTTCAGCTTCCTCCTCTTGTGCAGGGGTGCGAAAGCTGCAGCAATGTAAGGCAAACGGTAAATGATTTGCTTAATCAAACAAACACAAAGAAAGAAAATTTCGATGAATGATTTTGTAGCATTACACGTTCCGGATTATCCATGTCCTAAGAGATAATGTTGTTATAAATATCAAAATATTTATATAGAAATTAATATTAAGAGCCTCATTTTTTTATCTTACGCAGTAAAAAACGGAAATCTCTTAGAACGGCGCCGTCGGCAATTGTTGCGCTCGAGCAAAGAGCCCTTCTAAACCTGAAAACATGCTAAAATGTCTTGCTAACTATCAGAAATAAATAAGCGCTTTCCCCAAATTTATATTATTGTTTTTGAACTGGTCGAACTAAAAGCTTAATGTTAAGCTGGGAACATGCTGTTGGGGTAGTTGAGTTTGTAAGGTTCTTTTGTAAATCCTTGGAAACAGATAATTCTGACCTCGTGTCCCAGGTACGACATTGCTCTCTTTTATCTAACATTGGTGACAGCTTTCACGGGTTGTCAATGCTGTATAACAAAACTAAGAAATCTAGAGAGCGTACACGCGCGAAATCCATTAAATATGAGACTGTATTGCGCTTCTTTTCAGCGATGTAACCCTAAAAATGGCCAAGAATACATTAGGAGATGTCTGTTTGTGTTTCGCCATGAATCTCGTACAATGTGACCTCTATTTAACGGACACCCTCGGGACTTTGGAAATTGGCCGCTTAATAGAGGTTGGGTAAAAAAAAAAAAAAACAAATAATTGACCTTGTAACAGCAATAAGGTGCCCGTGGCCGTTGAATACAGTTGTGAAAAATAATTCGAGACTTTGGAAAGTGGCCGTTTAATGGAGGGTGGCCTCTCAATAGAGGTCGAACTGTTTACTAAATGATTTATTCAGTAAAAGGTCTTATGTTGAGACTGGACATTTTTACTCGTCATTTTTTCCATGCCAACCTGGCAAACTGAAAATGGTGTTAAACCTGACTTGTGTTCTACGCGTAAATTGCCCTAAGATATTAACCCCCGCAAAATTATTTCGTTAGTATTTGAAATATTTTGCCCGGCTAAAGGTCTTCTTATACAAACCTCAGGAGGAGAAATCAAGGAGACTCCAATTATGAGTTTGTCCCCGTTCCCGGAAATTTCAAAGGCCATATCATCGGCAAAGGTGGTTGTGTTATAAAAGAAATTCAAAGAGAGTCTGGGGCCGAGATAACTTCAGAGCGTGATAAAGACGGATTTCGCGTCAACGGGAGCGAGGAACAACGAGCAAGCGCAAAGAAACTTATAAACCAAAAGCTGGTGAGTGATTTATCCTAATATCCTCAAATTCCCAAGGGCTTCCTCAGGGATCTAGAGGACAGCGGTAGAAGCTTTTGTCTTACATTTTGTTAGAAACGCACTGTATAGCAGTGGAACACAGGACAGTAGTGAGTACCGACCGTTCAGAAGGCTTCCAGAGAATGGTCACACTACATGGTTTGATCCACAGATGAAAAAGGTTAGAACCAAACTGTAAAGTAAAACAAACAGTATTACATTACAGCACTGTTCAGTAGCTTTCCAAAGAATGAGGACACTGCATGCATCACCCGCATAGTCTCATTCACAGATTGAAAAGTTTTGACCGCACTGTATAGGCCAGTGAAACACCTAGCTAGTACAGTACTGTTCAGTAGCTTTCCAGAGAATGGTCACACTGCATGGTTTGATCCACAGATGAAAAAGTTAGAACCAAACTGTATAGCAACAGTACCGAAGTACAGTACTACTTAGTAGCTTTACAAAGAATGGTCACACTGCATGGTTTGATCCACAGATGAAAAAGTTAGAACCACACTGTACAGTAAAACAAACAGTACCACAGTACAGAACTGTTCAGTAGCTTTTCACAGAGAGGTCACACTGCATGGTTTGATCCACAGATGAAAAAGGTAGAACCACACTGTATAGTAAAACAAACAGTACCACAGTACAGTACTGTTCAGTAGCTTTCCAGAGAATGGTCACACTGCATATGCATGGTTTGATCCACTGATGGAAAAGCTACTACCGCATCGTATGTTAAAACATACAATACCACAGTAGAATACTGTTCAGTTGGTTTTGACATCATGATCACACTGCATTGTTTAATCCAGAGATGAAAACTTTTAAAACTTCATGTGTATTAAAAGAAGCTCTTGGATATGGTACACTGCCGTGTAGGACCCTCTCCCAAGAATTGTGTCATTGTTTCTTGCATTTCGGCTATATACTGTATTTAAGATCCAGTAAAGTATAACACTTCAATTCACAGCCTTGAACCATGGAAGCATCAAAAGGTTGAGGGTTGTTACGTGTATTGATTTGTATTTTTTCCTTTATCATCAAGGAGGAAGTCAAGAACGGGGCAGCTAGGAAGAGCCCCCCGAGAGAACACATTAAGATACCGGATGAATACAAAGGTTTGGTAATTGGCAAGGGGGGAGAAAGTCTTAGAAGAATAAGCATGGCGACAGGAGCAAAATTTAGTCGACATGAGGGAGAGGTGTATGTAACTGGAACAGATGAAGAAATACAACAAGCCAAACTTCAAGTAAAGAGTATTGTGGTAAGTAAGAAAGCCAATGTTTTGTTAGTAAGAAATTACAGCAAAGAACGACTGCAAACTAGTTTTATATTTCATTTTCTCACTCTCAAAATCAGCGAAGGAATTTCGAGAGTGACTTAAAAACCATTCCAGCAGATGTACTTGAATGTTACTCTCGTGTCATAAAAAGGTTTTGCAATTAACAAATGTAAAATCTTATTTTGCCTTCAACTTAAAATCTTCAGGGTAAAATTTGAGAAGACGAAATTCTTGGCATTCAGTTGTACTTGTTTACTGATTTTAATACTTTTTCATTTTGCAATGATCATTCATTTCTCCGATCAGGCGATCTAATTCCGTCGTTTGAAGTGTTCGACTTCTGTTCTTTAGGTGAGTGGGAGAATTAGAAACCAGGGGCTTCACAACGTTTGTTGCTATGTGGACGACTGGAACCTTCCTAAAAACTGTTGGTTAAAACTTCAGCCTGCTGAAGACACAGAGCGTATGGTAATGCGTGCAGGCTGGCATGTGCAGTACAGATTACGTCCATTGGATGAATGCGGACCTGAGGTTTGCCAATATTTTTATTTTAAGCCTTTAAGCTCAAATATCAAGACATAGATTCTCCTTAATTGTCACCATACATTTTATATAGTAGCAATAAGGAGGATATCGATGTGTTTGTGTCTCAACACTGTTCCTTAATTGTGACCATTATTTCATATTCTCTAACTGTATTCGGGTGTGATCTCACCCTCTTTCGCCTTCCCTTTCTCCTTTGCGCGTCCTCTCTTTCTAACAAAAAGGAAGGACATGTTCGTTTATGCAGCCGTGAACCAGCCATCAGTTAACAATAAGTGTTAAATTTGTTTGAAACGATCTCCATTAACGATTTTTGGAGCCGAAGATTTGTTATGTAATATACTAAAACACGAGATACAGTGCTTCATCACATATCAAATACCAAGGAGAGAGTTGAAAATAAGACTCATAGCGGGTAGTTTTAGCGAAATTCGAAGTTTGTCATGCAAGAAATGGGGGAGATGCGTGCGCACTACGTAGCGACCCTTTAAAAAATCATGCTTAAAATATGTTGAGCATAGATAGAGAGACTTGAGTGAAGAAAATTATTTTATTCCTACAGACATCTTCAAGCTTTTGACTTTTGCACTGATATCATATATATCCTTGCCATGTGACATTTGATGAAACACATGTGTCGAGAGTTTGATAAAGCTTCTCAAACGAAATTATTTATGAGAAATTAACGATTCAAAACCGAGCCGTAATTCACCAGATATCCAAACACGTCACGGGGCTTGATTTTCTTTATCTGTCTCCTCTGCATTATATTTGAATTTGAGAAGGGTTGTTTCTATGTTATTTCAATTTTTAGGCATTCTGCAAGAATAATGATCATGTCCGAGCTTACCGATCCAAACTGGAGAGCGATCTCCTGGAAACTCTATCTAACATTAAACATGAAATAGAATCAAAGCCGCACCTGAAAGCTGATATGTGGTGTCACTTTGGAAGAGTTATCATCCGGGACCCTGATGAAGGTAGCGCTGTTTAATAATAATAATAATAATAATAATAAGAATAATAATTAACAATTATTCGCCAAAGGCGAAGTGATTATTGGTGAATATTCACCGATAATCACTGAGCCTGAGGCGAATAATTGTTTTAGTATAAATACACAGGTGATTATTTCAAAAAGAGAAAAAGCATTGTACAACACGAAAAATTGTATTTTATCAAAAGTGCGCGAACGACTGGCAGCCATTTTGTTCGTCGAGGTGATTATCGGCTGATATCCGAGATAGCGAACCAATCAGAGCGCGCGATTTTATATAATCACCTGAGTATTTATACTAATAACCTTTATTTGAGTGTCAACTGTATCTAGCACTGACGTACTAATTGGGGACACTGTAAAGCACAAATGAAATCAAATCATATTTAATTAAATTAAATCAAGTCAAATTAAATGTTGGTTTTTGTGGAGAGGGGAAAACCGGAGCACCCGGAGAAAAACCTCTCGGAGTAGAGTAAAGAACCAACAACCTCAGCCCACATATAACGCCAGGGCCGGGAATCGAACCCGGGCCACATTGGTGAAAGGCGAGCGCTCTCACCACTGCGCCAACCCTGCTCCCCCTAGTTTGTAAAGCTATATTAGAGATTTCTAAATTTTGGAAAGTTTGGGTATAGTATGGTTATCTGTAGCTGGTTAGGGCGGTGCAAGAGCGACTTGTAACTCGAGATCTCGAGTCATAATACAAGATGTTATAATATGAGCTTTTATTATATAAAATTAAGTGGTATACCCTATGATAGCCAATCAATAAAATTAATATCACCTACGTGTTGAAAAATATTACTTTTCACTTGAAGAGGAATCTGTATCCCTGTGAGGCCATGTAATATCCTCTACATAAGATAAGATCTACTATTGATAACTAGAAATACGACTCCCGCAAAAAACTCGCGAAGCTAGTTTTTGAAGAAGTCACAATCCCCAGTATTTTATTTCTTATGCTGTGTTTGGTACACAATTAGTGACACCTGTTGCAAATTACATGATCAGTATACTGCTCAACAGTGCTTAAAAATGGACCTTCATTTAGCTCTTTCACTGCCACTGAGATTGCACCCGAGGGAATAGAAGTAAAACTAGAAATACGACTCCCGCAAAACCTCGCGAAGCTAGTTTTTAAAGAACTCGTAATAGTTTTTCATGAGGGATAAGACCCCAATTTATGTATTTACTTCGGTTACTAAATCATTATCACTTTTTGTATTTTCTCATTTCTTGTATTTATTATGATTATTATTATTGCATTATTATTATTATTATAATTTCTGGTATTGTTATTTTTTTTATGTTAAACATAATATACTGTTATGGGGTGGGGGTGTATGTCCTATTCTGAGAAAAGGTTACTCTGCTACTACAAGCAAACAGTTTTATTCTGAATAGGGTTTGTATCAGAGGTGGTAAAAATTTCTCAACTATGAACAATACCATTTATTCTTCAGTTTAGACTTATAATCAAGTCATGGTTGCACAGCCACAGGATCTTGAAATTCCCTTACATTTCCCTGACAAATGTAAAATTTCCCTTTCCAACTAAATTAGAAAAGTCCAAAATTAGTCCTGGTAATGGCCTCCAACCTCTCCTAACAGCCTACCTCTCCACCCATTTATTTGATATGCTTTCCAAAATTCACATACAGTGTACATGGATTTATAGTTTCTTAAAATAACAAGGTTATGGATGAAGGATTGATTTTCTTGGATACCCAAAATCAGGTAATCAGCCATTTAATTCTACCAATCCAACACATTTCATGTCACATTCTTGACCACACCAAACCATCACTAAATTGGCAAGAAATAAATTAGTAGTCTTAAATTTCACTTTTCCCTTAATTCTCTCAAATACTTAAACTTTCCCTTACTTGATTTGAAATTCCCTGACTTTTCACTGACCTTGAAGAATTTTTTTCCCTTACCATTTTCTTACCTGTGGCAATCATGCTAGTGCAGTTATTTGTCCATACAGTTAGTGTGGAAAATCATGACTGAAAGTATAGGCCATTTAGGAAACTTTAAAGACTTGTTATTACATACAGCACCCTTGCAATGAATATATAAGAAAGATCACTAAAAATTTTAGCATTACAAGCTTCAGTTTCTCCCTTATAGAGTTTTTCTAATGAGAAAGGTCAACTGTGTATTGTGGTTGTCATTAAATATTTGTATTTGACATCATAAAAATGATTTAAACAGCATTAAGGAAAAAGGTTAAGATGTTACACCTAATTTTGCAATGTAGGGCTTAAATTAACTTTTCATTTGTGGGAAAAGGGTGGGGGCTAAGAGAGTAACTCCCAGGGATACTTGGAACTCAAAGGTAAAAACCCATTTTGAAATGGCTATGGAACTTGTTTGTCCCCACGAAACCCTGTATTTACTTAATACATATATGTAGGAAAGAAATATAACAAAGAGAAATACTACTCAGAAGTTAGTAATGACAACTGCTTTATTTACAGATACTTGCACTGATCACTGATAATACTGCAGAACCAGTCACTTATTGTTTGGTATGTTTTCTGTTGAAAATGCTGAACATAAAGTGCTACATCAAACAAATCTACAATATATTTTCACTGTTGCAATGATATCAGATCACATAATTATAAATAATTGCTATCACAACTGCAACCTCTGTATTGGGAATTTCTTTAAAACGGAAGGCAATCGTTTCACTACGAAAAATACCTACTTGCATTCTCATTGCAGTATAAATACTACGTGACTGTCATCTTTCATTTCTTTGCGGTTGGTTTCTGTTTCCCCTTTCATGAAACTTTTTTCACGACGATATGGTAATCTGTTTCCTCGTTCGTCCTCTGATTCTGTCTGTACGCTGTTGCCATGATTTTCCTTAAATTCTGAATCTGTTTTCATTGCAGTTTGCCTTGTGATTATCATATTTTCCAGTGTATCTCAATCTTTTTGAAGTCGTTCCTACTCGATTTCCGTTCTAAGTCTCTCATTTCCTGTATAGCTAAAACGAGTCTTTGTTACTATCTATAACAAATTCAATTTCCCATCTAACTTGATTGCATTCCTGGTCCTTTTCCTTGCTGTTTCTTTGCCTTTTTTGAGCGAGCAGTTGTTGTCTCTGCCGCGATGTCTCTTGTTATCGTCCCTACCGTAGTTTCTTAATCTATTCTTTGAGTCGCCGCTTCCCGTGCGCTGATTTTTGCGGCATTCAAACTTACTCGACGACGATCCCTCGCCGCTCTTTCTTGTATATCTCGGAGATCTTCTTGCTGAGATGTACTTCCAGGGTTAGTGAAATCGGTTTCCACAAAATTCACATTATTTTCAAAACATCATTCACGGAATTCGAAATGGCGGAAATTCACATGAGGTAATGTTGCCAGGTAACCTGGCCTGCGAACGGACACCTATAATATATATATATATATTAATAATATACATGAAAAAATTACTCGATTCTGATTGGCTGAGAGCAGTGCAGTTCAAGTGTAACACCAGTGCAAAAAGTGTAATACCAGTGCAAAAAGTGTAATACCAGTGCAAAAAGTGTAACACCAGTGCAAATTACACATCGATTTTCTGGATTATGATATTCTTTATTTTTAAACGAACCGCTTTGAGTTCGTAGCGTTATCAGCTGATCTTGATCAGCCAATCAGTAAATAAAGTGTCAAATCCGCGTCAAATGCTTACTTCCTGTCCGTCCGCAATGAGATCTTCCGGCACTTCCTCCAGGCGAATTTGTTCATGTTTATATTATTAATAAGTAATCATACGGCTTTTCTCGTTCAATTTGGAATAAATTTGTACTTGTGAGTTTTTCAAAAAGCTGAAATTGCACTCGCCGAAGCGGCTCGTGCAATTTCAGCTTTTTGAAAAACTCACTCGTGCAAATTAATTCCAAATTGAACTCGAAACCGTATGATTACCTTTACATATATATATACACACACATACATATATAAAAACTCTCGGCTCGATTTACTCGCGCTTGCGAGCCACGTGGTCTGACCGAAAGCGACACGATTAGTAACCTCGCTTCGCGAGGATCAAGAGATTTTAACCTATAACACAAGTTGTGGACTTAGAACTTGAGATTTGGACTTATAATCCGTGATCTCGAGTGATAACGCATGATCTATATCTAGTAACACTTGATCAGCCGTTATTGTTCCGGGAACGGGCGGGAAATCCAGGGTTTGGGAAGTAGCGCCTTCTTGCATGTTAGGGCCAGGGTACCCAGTCGCATTGAACCTTGTCCGCATGCGTGGATCATGTATGTAAATTATTGACCGAGTTTCAGATTAGTATAGATAGAGTATTTGTAACATCCATACACTACGCCATTTTGGAGCACATGATTCTCCTTTATGTAGTTACACATGACGCATTGCGCTCTTAGTACAGTACAGTATTGAAAGTGATCGTATGCGAAATTGTTTTCCCCAGACGAGATTGAGGAAACGTGGAGTATTGACGGCGCCAGCGAGAAGCTCAGTCCACAAACAGGTGATGTCAGTTTCTGGAAGGTAGCGTTTAAAGAAGGGGTTGATCTCGACGAGAACGTTTTAGAAAAAGCCTTTGGAAAGCAAACCTCTGAGGACTTCATTGCAAGATACGACCTCACTTTTATTACGCCAAGTGGGAGAGAAATGAGATGCAAGGTAACGGATTTTCAAATGATTCCGAAAGTAATTTGGCGATTTCATTGATTCTGCACTGTAATGATAATAATTTCAAATTTATTGCATACTCTAGTATTGCTTTTTTCATCAAAATAAAGTAACGAAACTGTACCATAACTGACGAAAGATGATTGGGTAGGACGTTTTGCACTACTTTCTCAACCAATGAGGTTGAATCATCATTTTTTTCGCCAGCTCGCGCGAGTTTTTACCTGCCTCTAGCCTGTGCCAGGCTCTCGGTTCGTGGGCACGATCGAAACAGCGGGTGAGCGGCAGGAGTCTGGGAGGAATTTGAAGCCTGGCACAGGCTAACCTGCTTCCTGCTGACGATATTAATTTGGTTTGAACTACAATTGTCTCATTTTACTGTGTACAGAAGATCGACAGGGCCATTGCTTTGATTTTGGTTTCACGACAACAAATTATAAAACATCTGCATCTGCAAATACAAGACATCCGTGGTCAGCAAAAATGTTGAATTGTGTTTCCATCTTAGATTTGTTGAAATAGATAATTAAAGACAAATTTTCAAGCTCAGGTAGGAACAGTGTGAATCATCATCTTCAACGGCGCGGGCCATAAATCCAACCGGAAAAAACGAGGATCCATAACTTACAGTACGGACTTAGAAAACGAGGTTTATAAGATGTTTATTATATATCTCAAAACAAACTTTTGAATTTAGCGGGCCGTACAGTGAAGTACGGCCCGCTAAATTGACGAATCACAGCGCGCGTACTAACTGAGAGATATAATAAATGTGCATATTATTCTGGTTGCAGTGCTCAAAATTTTCAGAGCTCATGCTCAAATTATGTCAGTGTCTACAAATTATGCTTTCTACGATTAGTTGGTTTTACAGAGCGAATACTCGAACCAAGGCTACCTAAATAAATTTTCATATAAGTTTTAAATATCTGACGCTGAACAACAAATTTGTGGCGATTTTCGGTAAGATTTCCTCACAGGCCCCTACTTCATTATGCATGCTGTAGTTGATTTGTCTTGGGAAGTGCGCGTGCAAACATTTCTTGTACGGCTACAGCATACATAATGAAGTAGGGACCTGTGCGGAAATCATTCCCGATTTTCTAACAACAAAGATTCTTTACGTTCTAATTCACTTCGTTCAACCGAACGTAAATTATTTTGCACTTTATATGCCCTGTAAACAGACATCAAACTACAACAGACTAGGAAGGATACTCTTGCAGAGTAGCACGAGAACTCACAAAGTATAAAATTACACGCGTACATGGGTCTCTTACCACGAAATAGCTGATTGTCAGAAGCATGGCTGCCGGGCTTATGCCTCTTGTATTCCTATCTCTTGAACTCTTTTGCCTTCCTTTACTTGCCGGCGGCTTCTTTCGCCTTCTTAAGTTTCTTCTCATCTTCGGAGTTCGAAGCCAAAACGTCAGACTCATATTCCTCAACTACCTGCCAACCATCCTTGCACTTACCCGCTATCTTTATAAGCTTCTGCCGCTTATGAATGATTACCTCCCAGTCTTTTACGAGCTGCGCAATTCTGGAATGCTCTACTTCTTTCGCATTGGTCACCTGAATTTGTTCTAATACGTTATCCAGTTCGGCGTTCACCTGGAACTGTTTTTGGTTACCCTTGTATTTGAGTTCCACGGTCTCTTTGTCGATTTTTTTTTTTTTTTTTTGCTTGGTCTCAAACTTCTTGCCTTGAGAATTTAGCTGTGTATTAAAATAGTCTTTAAATAGTCCGAACACTTGCTGAACTAGGGCGGGATTTGATACAGGTGTTCCTGCCGCTTCGCTTAAACGTGAAGATTCACCTTTATGTTCTATTCTAGCTACTGTTTCACCTTCTTTTCTTTTTTTGGGTGCGGTTCTTTTCCACGCGAAGATGTGCCTTCTAAGTCCGTCAACTAGCGTCGTAGGATTAAACTCGTAAGCTACTTGCGAGAGAGAGAGAGAACTTGAATATTACTCTCCTTTTCTTAAGTAGACCTGCTAACCAATAGTCAATTCCCTTGGGAACGCCTTTTGTTCCCTGTTTACAGATAAACATTGTTGAGAACAATTGACACTGATTACATTCCATACCAATAGAAAATACATTTTTCAATCCTAATATGTTTTGTACAGTTATAATCTCGTACCCAGATCCTACTTCTTCGCGCTTGGCTTTGGGAGGTCTGAGTACGAGACTAGTACAGTTATGGACTAAAATATAAAATATCTGTAGAGATTCTATTGTTTAGATACTCAATCGTGATTGGATACTTTGTGAGAAAAATTTCTTTAGGTGGCCTTGGTTCGAGTGGTCACACTGTAAGGAAAATAAAGACAAAAAAGGTCGAATAAAGAAAAAATAACAAGGAAAAAAACGTTATCTAGTGACTGCAGGGTTGTCTAAGATACCATCTGCACTTTGTTTTTAGAATCAGCAAAACGCTTATCTTTTTTAGTTTCAACATCAATCAAGATTTGTCAAACTAAAGATGGACCTAAAGCGCTGTACGCGTGGGACCTAAGACCCAGAAAAATCACACCGACTAAACCTACCACAGGCAGCCTAAAAAAAAAATTGAACAAGGAAAAAAAGTGCATTTCTATGTAAAACGAAATTACGTTGCTTTTTCATTTCATGATAGCCAAAAGGCCAGATAATGCTGGCAGTGCTAAATTTGGATAAGAACTAGAAATTATGCTCGGCTTGCCAAATTATGCCAAAAACTATGCCAGTCTAACCTCCACATGAGGAATTACTGGAGTTAAAAAGAGTCCGATGCAGGTTTCCCACTCCAACGGTAATCTTTTAGAGCTATTCAAGCATCATACAGATTTGATTTTCATCGTCTAACTCACCATAATCTAATCAGGTGTGGGTTGCCAAAGAGAATTTGGGAAAGAAGTTGGAAGAAGTCCAAATTCCATTCCGTGACGTCAAGAATATCGTGGAGGAACTGCAGTTTGATGATGACGAAACGCGATCACGGTGTCGAGGCTGGCTTGTTCTGCCTTCTAAGACATACTTCCAAGGAGACATTTTATTTCCCGGATGTCAATTCGATTGCAGAATTACCATAAGAACTCGAATAGGTAAAACATATTTAGCAGGCGATGAATTGCAGTTATGTGACTGACCTGCGTATCCGACACTCAAAGAGTTGGGAGAAGGGGCGTTTGAACGCGAAGGGTGAGAACGAGGGTAAGGGATCTCGCGCGTCGCTTTCAAAGCTCTCGCACTCAAACTCTCCTTCTCCCAAGCCCCCTTACTTGAATACCGGGCACGCAGGCTATTGGGAGACTGACAGACAATCAAGCTATAATTAGATTAGATGCGGGCTCTTGGAACGAGATTGAGTAGATATAGGAAAGAAAAGCCACCCCTTAATGCATATTAAGATTGCCTATCCTTCTTCTCTTGCGTAATAGGTCCCTTTATTCTTGGCCTTTGCCTGCCGTGTTCTTTGCTTAGTGTGTGTGTTTCCTCTTGTTGCATAAAATATGTTGTTACTCATCGTGGTAGCTTAATGATAATAAATTTGTTCTTTTGTCTTACGACGGAGTCACATGGATGTTGATCGCGACGTTTCGACAGCTTACTGCTAGTCTTCTTCAGACGACAGTTTCTGGTACAGCATTATGTATCACAGAAATCTGCTGCCATTGGTGCATTTCAATCTGGGTATTGTTTTTATATGCTGTGTTTCCTCAGAGGTCCGCTGACTTGTCGCACGCTTGCTTTCATGTTTTCTGATTGTCGGCATCCACCCTTCCGGTATTTCGGCTCCGTTATCCCTGTTAAAGTTGTTAGGGTTAAGTCTTTGTGAATAAAGAGTGTATTTCGCCAATGATGGGATCTTTAAATTTATGCAGTGTATTCTTGAAGGTAAGTTTTCTCCGCTTTATCTGTCTTTTACTTGGCTAACGCCGAGCTAACAACTGCGCACGTAAATTTTTATATGAAAGCGAAATGCAATCAAATTAACTCTGATGTTAGTTGTTTCTCTATCTCTGTAGCGCTGTACCAGGAGATATGAATAGAAAACTACATATACTTAGCTCGATTAGCCTTAGCTATTTCTAAGTGGCTGTGCTCATTTTCTTTTTTGTTAATATTTTCTCCTTGAAAAGTGTGTATTTATATATTGTAAACTTTTCTGGGCACGAAATAAAGATTGTTGTTGTTGTTGTATCACCCCCGCTCTTTTTCCTACAGATAGTGCGCAAGTCGCCTGCAGTGCACCTGACGAAGAAGAGAGGAAACTTCTGTCTTCGTACCTGTCCAAAGTAACATTCACCGCGGACGATCTTGATGGATTACAACTCTCGAAGGACAGTCAGCCCGATGGATTCCACCTTATTCATAAACGATGCTCCCATCGAACAATGTACACTCCCTCACCGGGATTTGTTATCATTCATTCCAGGGAGAACTCCTGGCGCAGTAACCTTATGGAAGAGGATGAAAGGCAATCGGTGCGACTCAAACAGAATTCCTTTCAGTTAATTAAGTAGATACTTAAGATATCACATGGCGGCGCGAGGATATAGATTTTATTTTCGAATGGTGTAAAAAATACAGCTATATTTTCAAGCCGACTTGTACGCGGAAAAATTCCAATACAGAAAGATTCGATCTGAGACATTTGTTTAAATTTAAGGCCAAAGATGGCGACAGCGCTCTGAGCATCTGAGTGAGGTGAATGGTAAAGGTGCAAACGAACCACAGGAGGCCCACACGGCCGGAGCTTATCCCGGTTTCTGTAGCATGAAGCACCTGGGAGTATTATTACTCCCCCTGGATGGGATTTTAGTTCATCGTAGGGTCACCCCCAGCATTATATCGCTTGTACTCATTTATACACCTAGGTGGAGAGAGACAGTGTGGAGTAAAGTTTCTTGTCTAAGGAAACAACACAGTGCCAGCACCAGGGCTTGAACTCCAAACCTTCTGCTTGGAAGTCAAACACGCTAACCACTACACCACTGTACCTCCACTTCTGAGTATCTTTTCCTTGTTAGTTAGCAAATTGGAAAAATCAGTTGGTTAACACTGTACGCGGGATTGTTGCTCCATCCAACGTTGGCACACTGATCTTTAAGACTCTTATTTATCCTAGACTGACCTCCACCTGCACTGTGAGGAGTGGGACCAAGCACTTAATGGCGAGGACTGGATTCCAGAGGACATCGCCGGGAAGCTACCAGAATTCCTCGCGTTCGTCCAAAAAGTGCAGGACTTTGTTTCCGATGAGATCAAGTAAATTTATTAATGAATAAGTAGATAAATAGGTTAACAACAGCATTTAAACGGAAAGCCGTCCCACCCATGGGTGGGTTTTGGTTGTTCCTGTTCAGAGACGTCGGCGATTGGCCAAAGTATCGTGACTTGTCATTGGCCAGCAGATCACCTGTCAACAGCTAACAGGCAGGGGCGTGGCTGTTTATAAGTAATAGATGCGGTAACGCATCGTTCTTTTACCGTGGTAAGTTAAAAGGGGTCTTTACCTCGGGATGCTCACAAGTCATGTGCGACCGCCATTTTCCAAGGTAAATTTACCGCGGTGTCTATCCATATCATGGATACATAAAAAAGAACAAAAGAATCACCCATGGTATTTACCGAGGTAAATAGGAAGGCTTTTCAAATGCCCCAAGATAAAATGTGGACCAATCGCAAGGCAAACCTTAAGGATAAGCAAATAAAATAAATGGAGGAATTTGAAATTAAGTATGATGACGTGAGGTTTAACTTTCCGGAGGTCAACTTTTTTTCAAGGCAGCAAAAACGTAGACTTTCTTTCACCAATGATCTAATGCATGATCGTTCAGTAGCTGCTGAAACCACTTTTGTGGACGTGGAAGAAGTCAAACACTTTTGGGAACGCGTGCACGTGCACGATTATTTCGCGCTCTGTCAAATAGTATAGACTGTGAGTTATGGCATTTATAAAGCGCAAACGGAGTCTTCGTCTTCTAATTCTTTGCTGTATCAGGAAGCACTGACATAACAAAGCAGTGGAAGTAATAAAAGCGAGATGATGCTAGAAAGCTCCCTCGAATTATCCATTTTCACATTTCGTGCTGAAACCAGTCAAGTATAAAACTTTGACCTTGGTAAAGTGTTAAGTGTGCGACCGTAAACACCTTGGTAACGTAATTCCCACGGTGAGTTTACCTTGGTGATATTTACCTTGGGAATGCTGTTTACCTAGGTATGTGTAACCACAATTAATGAAGCCCGGGATTGACAGGAATGTGAGCCAGACAAAAAATAAATTGTTGTGATAAATTTATTATTATTATTATTATTATCATTATCATTATCATTATTGTGGGTCCCCACAATAATAATAATAATGTCCACACTTGACAGGGCTGGTGTTTATTTTATTACCTTATTAACACAGAAGCTTTTTATCAGTCATTTTATCTAGTTTAACAATCTGTGATCTTTGTCTCGTTTGGTGAGTTATCAGTTGAGTAAGGCAAAATTGCCTTCACATCCTAGCGCCGAGCCTAGACCCTGCTGCATGGTGCTAGTTACCAAATAGAGTTAAGCTGATCTTAATTTAAAACGATATGTTCTAATGTTGAAACTCTTCTATTGACCAGCTAGGCGCTTTCGTTGCTAAATCCAAAGCGCTTGAACGTAGTGGTGCAGTGTTGTAGTTCTAATTGTTAAATTAGATGTCATTGATAATTATTTTTTCTAACTGGAAATGTTAATTGGTTGCGAAATAACCGTATTCCTCTTTCCTTTTTGACGCGCAGGTGGTTTTCCATGAACTATATTTATTTGGTTTAAATTACTTGTAGCGAGATCTTTAAAAGTGTATTTGTATCAAAGATGGAGCGAAAGGAACGAAAACCCGCCTTGACAATCTTTGCGTCGGGCTCGACACAACAAAAGCCATTTTGAAAACATGTGCTGCCACTTTGTCTCACCCCCTCCACCCACATATGTGAACATACAACGATTGCACGACTTTGTGGACAAAACCAAACCTCACCTCGTCATGGCATGACGTACATACCATGAGGTAAAAAGGAACAAAGTTTTCTGTTTCACTTAGTTGATATGAATTTTGGTTCTTGTGATCGCGTATGCCGTTACTTAATTTTAACTGTCTCCTCTTTTAGCGATTAAACAGTTAGTGGCTCATTGTATAAGAAATTAAAGTTGCCAGTTCTTGCAGTTTCTTTCTCTGCTTTTGCTTAAAGACAAACAATGTAAATATAATCTCACTCAATCAGTTCACATTGAAATCTAGAGTCGGTCATAATGCAAACTGGCAATAGGGTTCCTTAACACGCAAGAAATTGTTCCTTTTTACGCGGGATGACGTAGTCAGTCAGCGTATAAAATTGGGTAGCGCATTCCTTTCGTCGTCTTGGGAGTCAAAAATTGCCTTGTTTTTTTAACTTTCCCGTATCCCGAGCCCGTCCCGAAAAAATTGCGTGATTTTTATTGGCTGTAACTCCGAATCACGTGCAAGTCAGGTTGGATTGCACCATGGATATCCATGATCGCACAATCAGCAAAAAAACATACTTCGTCTGCAATTTTAAACCAACACATCCCGCGTAAACGCCTTCAGGCTTCTTCTTGTTTCAATTTAATTCATAAAATTTTAATTGTCCCTCTCAGTCTGAATAGTCTGACCCAATTGATGAATGGAATAGCATAATGTTCACAGGGTGACTTTGAAACGAATGATAAGGAAACGTGTCAATTAGAACCTTAGTACAGTGTAAAGGATGATGATAGTAATGCAGGAAAAATCCTTGCATTGCACGATGGATTTATTACATTCACTTCACATTTCCAATTCCCGAGTGTCTATTGATTTATTAGTTAATTGAATAACTTCAGCTGTCTTGCAACTATCAAGTTATTTCTCTCTATCTTTGAACTCGTTTATTTTTGTTATTTCGATATCGATTTGGTTTTTGATAGAGCGCCTTAGATTTTGAACCTTGTTCTTCTCTTCCTTGTGTACTGAGAAATGAATGCATATGAACAATTTTTGAGGATATTAGGAGAGCCCTATCTTGATGTTTGTCTATCGGTGGAGAATGTCCGTGGAGAAACCAGTTTCTTATACGACTTTGTAACGTTTTCCACCTGCGTTGTAAATTTAATTTCTTTTCGTCTTTTCGTCAATTGCAGTGGCGGGTAATTCGCTGGTTTTATTGGCCATTTACAAGAATCAGAACCTCTAACTCCGTCCTTTCTTTTCAAAACGTTGCTTCATTTGTTCACTGAAAAAACGTAGAACCATAACACAATCCATTTTTTGGCCCCAGTTTTCATATTTTGTTTTTGCTCCTGTCTTAAAAAAACATGGTTGATTATTTTTGGCTTTATTGTTTCCATTTCGTTTTCTTCTTCCGGATTGTTCATGATCTTGTTCCAGTTTGATTTTTTGTCTTATATGGCTTTATCAATCCTGTAAATATATTTAACTGGAGTCATTAATATGCAACAAGACACTCTCTGTGTTGTTATACCTATCAGTTATTAACTTGCATTGCTTTTGCGCACGAAATAAAACACAGAAATTTATAATAAAGTGGCATATTTGTTTCTATTTTTTGCTCGATTTTCAGTTTTTGTTTTGACTTGTGTTTTAACTGTCCATGATGTTGATAATTTTTGTCGAGATATTATCATTTTTTCATATAAATTTACCAAAGCTGTAAATACATTTTACTTGTAACATTATTACATCTAATAAAAAATTGTACGTCATGTGTTGTTGTTGTCGCTATTGCAGTTATTCAATGTTTTTGCAAAACGCTCAAAAATACAAAAAATGGCCCTTGTACAAGGACATCTGTTTTAGCTTAGTTAATTTTCACCTTTTTAAGCCCGTATCCCTAGTTTATATGATTGTCGTTCTCGTTGGAATAGAATTTCTGTTTAATAGACTTTAACCAATTCCATAAAAATTTTATGTACAACAAAAATGGTGCGTTTTGCTGATATTATTCGCAAAAGTGATGAAAGGTGCAAACAGTCATTAAAAAGGAAAATAAACTCCACAATGGGAGACTTATTTTCATTGATTTTTCCATTAAGGACACGCCAACTTGACTCCATAGATGAGCATTATGTAGAAACCCTGAAAGAAGCATAGAGTGCCGTGATGCAATATTGTTCAGAGAATCGATAGTTTTCTAAATTAAACTACGAAATGTCTCATACAGGGAGTGCTCGAAGGAGTGGCACGTTTTCTATAATCTTTATCTTCCGTCTTTGCGACACTTTTTCAGAGCGTTGCTAATGAGAAATTTGTCATTTTTACGATGAGGCCTCAAAAGGCCAAGACGTCGACGTTTCAGCCTTTTCATTTTCCAGGCTACATGGCAATAGGTTAACATTACGTAAATAGTACAAGGTCGAATCTTCAAGTATTGTCCCATCCCGCAGTGCAAATATATGATTTAGTTCATATGCTCGAAATGATGATGTTGACTTCTTAGCTCAGAACGTTTCGACATGGCGTCTTTCTTATATAACTGAGACAAGTGCCGTGTACCTGGTGGATTCAATAATAGAATTTTAGTCTTCATGCCCTTAGAATCACAGTGCAACTTTCCTATGAACCTTCTTTTCTACGGTCAGATCTTGAGTAATTCGTGTTCAAATTAAAATAACGTAGCTATAATTTCACAGTTTCGACACACTTTTGAACATGCAGTGGTTAGTTTAAAATGTTTTCGAGATTAATAAATATGAAATAAAACAGTTCGTTCGCAATTTTTAGCGTACAGTATAACATTTTAGTTAATCTTGCACTTTTTAATTCAAAGAATCGCATTTTAAAATAGTTCACGTCGATGCAGTGGAAACCAAAGAATTTTCTATTCTGATTTTTTACTTTTGAGGTATTAGAGCAGCTAATCATTTTTTTAGTATTCAATTCGAAAGGGTTCTCGTTTTGCAATAGACGACTGTTGAATTTAAGCTCTTACTTGAAGCTACATTTTAATGGGAGCCGAAAGAGCCTTCAATTACATTAAAGCAGTACCCTATCTTGTGAGATTTTTGCTATCTCAACAGTCCTTTTCTTAGTATGAGTATCACTGTAATGTTTATGAGCTTTTCAAGGTTTTCTCAGCAAAACTCATTGGCAGGTTTTTTTGGTGGTTCCCGGCCTCCCCGTTGATACTCCTCAAGGGGATACCAAAATGTCCTCTATTTGCAAAGCTTTATAAATTTGGGTGAAACATTTCTCCGAGTGTCTCACAGCCCTGAAACTTGGCGAGACTGTTTGTAGATTCATCTCCTTTCATTTCCTAGATTCTGGACTTAATCTACTGAATAGTTTGTAAATTTATTTTTCATGGTGTGACAGTGAAAACCAGCAATAACGCAAAGGGTTCATCTGAGTTTCTAGGTTAAACGCTGGCCCAACTTCATCCAGTAGATCTCATATCTAGTACTCAAGTGCAGCAAAAACCTGTACTATGAGAAACAGTCAATAAAAAAATAACCGAGGTATGGTAGTATCTCACTAGCTCTCACTATTCTTACAATTTTCCACTAAATTTAATTGAGTGCATGGCATATGGGCTTTTGTACTGATAGCCTAAGGTAACTATAACAAAGAAATCCACAGCTTAAAGTTTGTTAAAAAGAAAGGGACGAATTTGACGATTTGCAATGAAAACGTTGTACTATCAAAAACAGGATATTACCGATAAAACCGAAATTTAAAATTAACTTTTAATATTCATTCACTGGATTGTATTTTGTGATATTCTTCTCTCCTGCAGTGTTTGTCAGATAATTTCATTTGGCAGCTGGCAGCTGCTAAGTTTCACTGGAGCATACCCTCGCTGTCATATGTACTCCATTTCCATTACTATAAGACAGCGCGGCTTGCTTTTGTTGCCTCACGGATTTGATTTTTTTTTTCTCGTTTTTAAGTGGAAATGAGCGCATTTACAGCGGGTTCAAATGTATCTAACGAAGCATATCTTGATGTGTGCCTATCGATGAAGAACGTTCGTGGAGAAAACAGTTTCTTATACGATTTTGTAACAGTTTCCACCTGCGTCATAAATGTCCTGACATTTCCAATTGCTATAGTGGGAAATTCACTGGTTTTATTGGCCATTTACAAGAATCAGAGCCTCCGAACTCCGTCTTTTCTTTTCCTTGAAGTACTGGCCCTGTCGGATTTGGGAACAGGCATGGTCTCCCAACCTCTTTACATTTCGTACAAACTGGCAGAATGGAAAGACAACAAACTGTTGTTCTGCTATGCATTTACCCTGTCAATTATTATTCCTACTTACCTTTCGGCTATTACAATGGAAATGATAACATTGATGGCTGTAGAAAGATGGTTGCACGTTAGCCGTCGATCGCTGATCACGGTACGGCGCGCCTACATCCTGTGCGGGGTAAGTCTCTTACTTCCGACGCCGCTTATCTTTCTCCGTTCATGGACGGCTTTCAAGCAACCATACATCGATGCCGAAGGATACATGGTCGGAATTTTCGGAACATTTTGTTTTGTAGCATCCTCTGTTGCTTACCTTAAGGTTTTTCAAATTATTCGCCGCCACCGTCAACAGATCCAAGGACATTTGTCATCGCAGCCTATTCCTGGACGACCAGCAATCGACCTGGCAAAGTACAAAAAGTCTGTCCATACGATCTTGTACATTTTGATCCTGTTCGTTCTGAGCTTTCTGCCGCAATTGGTTTGTTCTGTGGTAATGGTGTCCTTAGAAAATTTTTCAGAAGCAGTTATGATACCATTCTTCGTTACTTTAACCATCGTGTTGACATCTTCATCCTTAAGCCCACTTCTTTACTGTTGAAGGGTCAAAGAAATTAGAAACGAAGTTAAATGAATCGCACTTCAAATCTTTTCTGTCGGCTAAAAGGTTATAATTGTATAGTTAACGACCCAACAATGCTGGTAACCAATGCCAGCAAGTGAAATTCTAACTAAGCAGAATTTTTTTTGCTTTTTGGAAAAAAAGAATTGCTTAATTCATTTGCCCTGGAAGGGTGTACATATGCTTTAAAAACATATTTGTTTCTTGCTATACACATTTCAAACGAACTTACTCTCCTGTTTTAATTATGTTTTTCTGTTTTGATTGCGTGAAAATTCAAGAAAATACAAAATACACGAAAAGCAAAATTGTTATTTGTTGTCATCTCCTGCCCGGTTCTGTCATTGTTGTTCCCTTCGTTCCTTTGGTTTCTAACTGAGCGCATTCACGTGTTCACTTGTGTATTAGATCAGTCCTGGGATCAAAACTTTTATACTGTAATTTACAAGTGTATAGCTATTGTGTTTAAACAAAACAACAGTTACAATTGTAATAGATCTAATAAATTTTTTTTTCCCAATACAGATCATGTGATGATACTCAGGATATTTGGTCCTGAGTTTTGCTCATTGAAAAAGGGGCATGGAGACATATTCATGGTTGCCTGCACTCTTTTTAATGAATAAGACAAAGGATCAAATCTCCTCAGTATCATCACGTGATTTGTATTGGAAAAACAAAATGTACAACCGAATAAGGTCTAATTACACCTGCAGTATTGAATTGTCCTCTGTTAGTTTTGTTTCATATCAGTCATCACTCCTGTGAAATAAGTTTAATTATTAAAATCAACAATCAACGTTCAACAAAGTAAACTGTTTGTTTTTCTTGGTTTTAAACAATATACATAATAGATTTAACAATGCGATTAAAAAATAATGCCGGCTGATTATGAAAACCAAATTCAGTTTGGAGTTGCAGTGGTTATTACATTCCAAAACAATCTTTATAGTGCAACAAACAATATCGCAGTACAGTATTGTTGTCAGAAAATGGTTCCCCTAACATTGTATGGTTTCATTTACAGGCGAAAATTAAAAAATGAGATCGCACACACTGAATGGGAAACCGAACAATGCAATACTCTAGTTCAGTTCAGTAGCTTTCTAAAAATTGGTCACGCTGCATGGTTTGATCGGCAGCTGATGAAAAAGTTAGAGTCTCACTGTACAGTAAAACAAACACTATCACAGTACAGGACTGTTCAGTGGCTTTCCAAAGAATGGTCACGTGGCTTGATCCACAGATAAATAAGTTAGAAACACACTAACAAAGTACAGTGCTGGTCAGTAGCTTTCCTGAGAATGGTGACACTGCATAGTTTGATACACCGCAGATGAAACAGTTAGAACTACACTACATTGCGAATAAAAAACAGTACCCACAGTACAGTACTCAGTGTTCAGTCGCTTTCCAAAGACTGGTCACACTATATGGCTTGATCCACTGATGAAAACGTTAGAGCCACATTATATAGTAAAACAAACAGTACCACAGTACAGTACTATTCAGTGGATTTCCAAAGAATGGTCACAAGGTTCCAGGATAGACAGATGAAAAAGCTCGAACCACACTGTATAGTAAAACAAACAGTATCACATTACAGCACTGTTCAGTAGCTTTCCATAGAATGGTCACACTGCATGGTTTGATCCACAGATGAAAAAGATAGAACCACACTGTATAGTAAAACAAACAGTATTACATTACAGCACTGTTCAGTAGCTTTCTAAAGAATGAGGACACTGCATGCATCACCCGCATATTCTCATTCGCAGATTGAAAAGTTTTGACCGCACTGTATAGGCCAGTGAAACACCTAGCTGGTCTCATTTTTCCCAGCCAGCAATCATCTCAATCACTCAATAGTTTCTTATTGTTAAAGGATTTATTTTATTTCTGCATTGATCAATTCACCCTACAGGAAGTCACCAGTAAGTATAAGTATGATACATTACATCTGATTATTGATATTAAATAAATGAAAGCTCCAGGCTGTTAATATGCAAGCAACATATTCAGTTGCCAACTGATTGGGCCTGAAAAAATTCGGGCTTTGCACCGGTATCGCAAGGTCCTGGGTTCGAATTCCTTTCAAGCCTGAATTTTTTCCTGCCTTATCTTGGCATATAATTCATGGTAGGCCACCATATAGTCTCCCATCTATCTCATAATAATGCCTATTATATCCGTGTGAGTCCATTGGCTGGGAGACTATATGGTGGCCTACCATGAATTATAGGCCCTTATCTTGGCAACTGACTATGTTGCTTACTGCGAGGATCCCTCATTTATTAAATATCTTTCTACCGCAGTGCACATATATTAAATCCTCATATATCTACATTCATTTCTTCATCCTCTACGGGTACGGTACGAACCCACAAACAACCAGCTCCCAGTTGATTTGGGAGGTCTCATCTTGGTCTCATCTTGGTAACTGACTATGTTGTTTACATAACTGCGAGGATGTTTCATTCATAACTTCTTCCAGAAGTCCGGAAACTCTGTATGGAAAGAGGAGTCTGAATAAAACCCAGTCCATCATACTGGACCTGGACGGAGAGGTCTGGATCGAAAGTTGCCTTCTAGCCTAAAAGATCTGAAGAGCTTCCGGGATGGCAGTGCATGCTGTTTTTGGATTAAACAGTCCAACAATTTTAAACTAATACGATGGCTGACAAGCCGAAACTCGTATAGCTAGAAAATAGAAGGTTTCTATTATCATCTTTCTGGAAAGCTCCTGAAAAAGCCAACTCAGTAAAGGAAAGGAAATGGAAGGAAACGGATTATGTCGAAGGCGATCAAAGGACGGTACAGAAAGGTAATATCTTGCATTTCTTTTCATTGTTGTATGTAACCTCGAAACACTACGATTCCCAAGTTTACGGACTGCAGCTGTCGATGACGAGACTCAAAAATCTAGTCGTTAATTACTAGAAATACGACTCCCGCAAAAACCTCGCGAAGCTAGTTTTTGAAGAAGTCACAATGCTTTCATATTTTATTCTTTATTTTTTTTTATATTATATATTTTATTTTTTATATTAGCGTAATCCCCATTATTTTATTTCTTATGCTGTGTTTGGTACACAATTAGTGACACCTGGTGCAAATTACAAGATCAGTATACCGCTCAACACAGTGCTTAAAAATTGACCTTCATTTAGCTCTTTCACTGCCACTGAGATTGCACCAGAGGGAATAGAAGTAAAATTATTTATTATCTTGACAGGGAATACAGAGTCGATGAAGTATCACAATAATATTCACTTAACACAAATTGAAAATGATTGTAAATCTTTTGCAGGTGAAATCTTGAAGAGTTGATATGAATGCTTGTGTTTACCACGGTGTAAAAACCTGTGTTTTTTTTCTTTAGTTTTATTTTCTTAGTCTCTACTGCTTTGTCTTCTTTGTTGTACATCACTTTTGAACACAATATGTTCTTACACAGAGGATGAGCTGAACGCTCCAATTATTTTTTGTTTATGTTTTTTTGGTTATAATTGCATGAGATTCATTGTAAGAAGAATCTTCTGATTAGATATTTTATTGTCTACTGCAGTCATTATTTCATTCCCGGGTAACCACAATTGAGAGCATTATGAATAGTGCATGTTTTAATGTGTGTACTCTTTCCTCTTCCCTCAAAAGAGATGCCATATCAACAAATTGGGGGTAAAACAATTGGATTCTACAAAAGCTTTGAATAAAGGTTTGGTAATAGTGAGTGCCCACTGTATAGTATGTGGTTGTGCTATTTTTAGGTCATATCATAAAAACAATACATGTAAGAAAGAGTTATTGAAATCTTAATATGTTCAAAAAGATTGCTGCACTACGTACTCCTGTAAAAAAATAATGTGAAATCAACATCAATCAGTCAAAAGTATATACCACATGAAAGTTTAATTGTGCTGTTACAGAAACAGGCAAAATATCCATACCCAACCATAGAATAGTACATTATTTTGAATATATGAAAATTTCTATTATAAAAACTGCAGAAGAAAGATTTAATATAAGGACGGTATTTCATCGAAAAAGTCATGGCAGCCAGAGGTATTGAACTGTAACCAATGACATATAGTAACGAGAAGAACTATCATTATATTATTATCATTATTATTATCATTACTATTATTATTACTGGTATTGATATTATTATTGTTATATTTTTTATGTTAAACATAATATATTTTTATGGGGTGGGATTCATGTCTTAATCTTGGTAAAGTTATTGTTACTCTACTACTAAAAGCAATACAAAAATCTTCTTAATAGGCTTTCCATCAGAGGTGGTAGTAATCAAAACAGCTCCAAACAATACCATTTCTTCTTAAAGGCTTAGAATCTAGTGCAGTCATTTGTCTAGAAAGTTTGTGTGGAAAATCATTATTGAAAGCATAGGGCATTTAGGAAACTTGAAACACTTGTTACTACATACAGCACACTTGCAATGAATATATGAGAAAGATCATAAACATTTTGGCATTACAAAATTTATTTTCTTCTTTATAGAGTTTTTCCAATGTAAAAGGTTAATTGCATGTTGTGGTTGTTATGAAATATTGATATTTGACATAAAAATAAAGTAAACGGCAGAAAGTAACAAAGTTAATATGTTATGTCTAACTTTGCAAATTAAGGCTTGAATTAACATTTCATTTGTGAAAAAAGGGCAGGGGTTCTAGATAGCAATATTATCAGGGGGGGGGGGGGTCATTGCACTCTAAGGTAAAACTGACCCATTGTGAAAAGGCTATGAAACTTGTCTCTACACAATATTATTGAAACCTTTCAATCAGAGAATACATACATATATATATATATATATATATATATATATATATAGCAAAGAGAAATACTACTCAGAATTCAGTAATCACATTTGCTTTATTTTAAAATGATCACATTGATCACTGATAATATTGCAGAACCAGTACTTTATAGTGACACAGGGTATACATTCTGTTGAAAATGTTTAACATAACTGCTAGATCAAGAAAATTTACAATATTTTCACTGTTGCAATGATATCAGATCACATCGTTATAAATGATTGCTATAACAACTGCAACTCTCTGTGTTGGAAATTACTTCAAACTGGAAACGCTATCGTTTTATTATGAAAAATACCTATTTACATTCTCTTGTAATCTGTTGGTCGTCTTCCGATTCCGGTTTTAGACTAATAGAATTATTTTCCAGAGACATCTCCAATCGTTGAAGTCGTTCTTACTCGGTGTCCCTTCTAAGTCGTTTTGCTAAATGTAGTACACCAATATATTTCGTTATGTAATCGTTCACTCATGTCCTGTATTTCTATCAATAACACATTCAAATTCAAAACTAACTTGATTGAATTCCTGGTCCTTTTCCCTGCTGTTTCGTTTGCCTTTTTCTGGAGCGAGCAGTTGTTGTCTTGGCTGCGATTTCTGTTGTTATTCTCCCTGCTGTCGTTTCTCTATCCCTGCTTTGAGTCGTGCTTTCCTCGTGTTGATTTTCACGGTATTCGAACTTACTCGACGACGATCTCGTGCTAATTCCTCGCGAAGCGAGGCCGAAGGCCGAGCGTAGCGAGGTTACTAATCGTGTCGCTTTCGGTCAGACCACGTGGCTCGCAAGCGCGAGTAAATCGAGCCGAGAGTTTTTATATATGTATATTTATATATATATATATATATATCTATATTTTAAAGGTGTCCGTTCGCAGGCCAGGTTACCTGGCAACATTACTTCATGTGAATTTCCGCCATTTCGAATTCCGTGAATGATGTTTTGAAAATAATGTGAATTTTGTGGAAGCCGATTTCACTAACCCTGGAAGTACATCTTAGCAAGAAGATCTCCGAGATATACAAGAAAGAGCGGCGAGGGATCGTCGTCGAGTAAGTTTGAATGCCGCAAAAATCAGCGCACGGGAAGCGGCGACTCAAAGAATAGATTAAGAAACTACGGTAGGGACGATAACAAGAGACATCGCGGCAGAGACAACAACTGCTCGCTCAAAAAAGGTAAAGAAACAGCAAGAAAAAGGACCAGGAATGCAATCAAGTTAGATGGGAAATTGAATTTGTTATAGATAGTAACAAAGACTCGTTTTAGCTATACAGGACATGAGAGACTTAGAACGGAAACCGAGAAGGAACGACTTCAAAAAGATTGAGATACACTGGAAAATATGATAATCACAAGGCAAACTGCAATGAAAACAGATTCAGAATTTAAGGAAAATCATGGCAACAGCGCACAGACAGAATCAGAGGACGAACGAGGAAACAGATTACCATATCGTCGTGAAAAAAGTTTCAGGAAAGGGGAAACAGAAACCAACCGCAAAGAAATGAAAGATGACAGTCACGTAATATTTATACTGCAATGAGAATGCAGGTAGGTATTTTTCGTAGTGAAACGATTGCCTTCCGTTTTAAAGAAATTCCCAATACAGAGGTTGCAGTTGTGATAGCAATTATTTATAATTATGTGATCTGATATAATTGCAACAGTGAAAATATATTGTAGATTTGTTTGATGTAGCACTTTATGTTCAGCATTTTCAACAGAAAACATACCAAACAATAAGTGACTGGTTCTGCAGTATTATCAGTGATCAGTGCAAGTATTTGTAAATAAAGCAGTTGTCATTACTGACTTCTGAGTAGTATTTCTCTTTGCTATATTTCTTTCCTATATATATGTATTAAGTAATTACAAGGTTTCGTGGGGACAAACAAGTTCCATAGCCATTTCAAAATGGGTTTTTACCTTTGAGTTCCAAGTATCCCTGGGAGTTACTCTCTTAGCCCCTACCCTTTTCCCACAAATGAAAAGTTAATTTAAGCCCTACATTGCAAAATTAGGCGTAACATCTTAACCTTTTTCCTTAATGCTGTTTAAATCATTTTTATGATGTCAAATACAAATATTTAATGACAACCACAATACACAGTTGACCTTTTTCATTAGAAAAACTCTATAAGGGAGAAACTGAAGTTTGTAATGCTAAAATTTTTAGTGATCTTTCTTATATATTCATTGCAAGGGTGCTGTATGTAATAACAAGTCTTTGAAGTTTCCTAAATGGCCTATACTTTCAGTCATGATTTTCCACACTAACTGTATGGACAAATAACTGCACTAGCATGATTGCCACAGGTAAGAAAATGGTAAGGGAAAAAAATTCTTCAAGGTCAGTGAAAAGTCAGGGAATTTCAAATCAACTAAGGGAAAGTTTAAGTATTTGAGAGAATTAAGGGAAAAGTGAAATTTAAGACTACTAATTTATTTCTTGCCAATTTAGTGATGGTTTGGTGTGGTCAAGAATGTGACATGAAATGTGTTGGATTGGTAGAATTAAATGGCTGATTACCTGATTTTGGGTATCCAAGAAAATCAATCCTTCTTCCATAACCTTGTTATTTTAAGAAACTATAAATCCATGTACACTGTATGTGAATTTCGGAAAGCATATTAAATAAATGGGTGGAGAGGTAGGCTGTTAGGAGAGGTTGGAGGCCATTACCAGGACTAATTTTGGACTTTTCTAATTTAGTTGGAAAGGGAAATTTTACATTTGTCAGGGAAATGTAAGGGAATTTCAAGATCCTGTGGCTGTGCAACCATGACTTGATTATAAGTCTAAACTGAAGAATAAATGGTATTGTTCATAGTTGAGTAATTTTTACCACCTCTGATACAAACCCTATTCAGAATAAAACTGTATTGCTTGTAGTAGCAGAGGAACCTTTTCTCAGAACAGGACATACACCCCCACCCCATAACAGTATATTATGTTTAACATAAAAAAATAACAATACCAGAAATTATAATAATAATAATATACATGAAAAAATTACTCGATTCTGATTGGCTGAGAGCAGTGCAGTTCAAGTGTAACACCAGTGCAAAAAGTGTAATACCAGTGCAAAAAGTGTAACACCAGTGCAAATTACAAATCGATTTTCTGGATTATGATATTCTTTATTTTTAAACGAATCGCTTTGAGTTCGTAGCGTTATCAGTTGATCTTCATCAGCCAATCAGTAAATAAAGTGTCAAATCCGCTTCAAATGCTTACCTCCTGTCCGCAATGAGATCTTCCGGTACTTCTTCCAGGCGAATTTTTTCATGTTTATATTATTAATAAGTAATCATACGGCTTTTCTCGTTCAATTTGGAATTAAGTTGTACTTGTGAGTTTTTCAAAAAGCTGAAATTGCACTCGCCGAAGCGGCTCGTGCAATTTCAGCTTTTTGAAAAACTCACTCGTGCAAATTAATTCCAAATTGAACTCGAAACCGTATGATTACCTTTACTAATAATAATGCAATAACAATAATCATAATAAATACAAGAAATGAGAAAATACAAAAAGTGATAATGATTTAGTAACCGAAGTAAATACATAAATTGGGGTCTTATCCCTCATGAAAAACTATTATGAGTTCTTTAAAAACTAGCTTCGCGAGGTTTTGCGGGAGTCGTATTTCTAGTATTTCTTGAATATCTTGGAGATCACCTTGCTGGGATGTACTTCCAGGACGAGTGAAATCGGTTTCCACAAAATTTACATTACTTTCAAAAAGGCATCACCGAATAATGGCGGAAATTCAGCGTTCGCAAGTGCGTTACTATTGCCAGGTAACCTGGCCTGCGAACGGACACCTTTAAAATATAGATATATATAAACATATATATAAATATATATATATATACATATATAAAAACTCTCGGCTCGATTTACTCGGGCTTGCGAGCCACGTGGTCTGACCGGAACCGACACGATTAGTAACCTCGCTACGCTCGGCCTTCGGCCTCGCTTCGCGAGGAATAATCTTAGCTCCTCTTAACGGAGGAGAATTGTTTATGCATTAACTTATCACTCGAAGGCATTAACTAGAGTCTGAACTTCGAATTTGTTCAATTTTGACTCGCCTCCTTTAACAAAGATTGATCGCAATTTGAATTTCTCTTTTTGTTTCGAAAAGGTGGATAAATTTTGCCTGGGAACCTCCGACATTACGGACTCTCCGAGAAAGTAAACGTCGAATCCTATGAGCCGTGATGGTTCAAAGAGTCTTACTTCCGGTTGCTATGATTTCGTGTTTCAAACAAAGATTATGGCTTGAGAATAATTATTCCATCGATCGATCGCATTCAAAATATTGCCTCCTTCTTTACTCTAGAATGAATGAGGTTTTTTTATTCTTTAATTTATTTTTTGCCTTTATTTTATTTTTGTATGAATGTTTTCTTCGTAGCCATGCATAGCTAACAGACGAAATGGTCGTTTATACCCAGTGCACTATTTTGGTCTTTGTCGCTCAGTGTCTGAATAGTTTCGTTGTAAACTGCTATAACGTCCGGCTCCGGTCATACTCGAAAGAGGTCTGAAATTTTGTCTTGAGACAATCCATTTACTGTGTAGTGTGACGGAAAAGAGGTTTACGCTTTTACCTTCGTAGCCAACGGGAAATTTGCATTTCTGCAGAGTTCATTTGTCGTGGAGTAGCAAACCCAGTATCCTGCAGTAGTGAATAACAATGTAGTTAAATGATAACTGTCATGATATGAGGCCTATGTAGGCCTCATATCGGCTACTCTTGTTCCTTGTAAGAAGTTTGACATGCGATCCCGAAAATGCGGCACTTATAAATGAAGTTTGTTGGTAAAATTTTCAACAATGCAATAATAACTTGATGTATTTGAACGTTGCGCTCGGATCTCGGATCTCATAGCCCCACAGCAGCGAATAACAATCCAGCTAAACGTCATTCTCGTTGGGAAAAATTGGTAAAAAGTTGGTATTCGGTTCCGAAAATGCCGCAGCACTTAGAGCTACCGGCATTGTTCTAGGTGAAATTTGCATAGGAGAATCCTTCAGCTTCCTCCTCTTGTGCAGGGGTGCGAAAGCTGCAGCAATGCAAGGCAAACGGTAAATGATTTGCTTAATCAAACAAACACAAAGAAAGAAAATTTCGATGAATGATTTTGTAGCATTACACGTTCCGGATTATCCATGTCCTAAGAGATAATGTTGTTATAAATATCAAAATATTTATATAGAAATTAATATCAAGAGCCTCATTTAACGTCGATGTTTATCTTACGCAGTGAAAAACGGAAATCTCTTAGAACGGCGCCCTCGGCAATTGTTGCGCTCGAGCAAAGAGCCCTTCTAAACCTGAAAACATGCTAAAATGTCTTGCTAACTATCAGAAATGAATAAGCGCTTTCCCCAAATTTATATTATTGTTTTTGAACTGGTCGAACTAAAAGCTTAATGTTAAGCTGGGAACATGCTGTTGGGGTAGTTGAGTTTGTAAGGTTCGTTTGTAAATCCTTGGAAACAAATAATTCTGACCTCGTGTCCCAGGTACGACATTGCTCTCTTTTATCTAACATTGGTGACAGCTTTCACGGGTTGTCAATGCTGTATAACAAAACTAAGAAATCTAGAGAGCGTACCCGCGCGAAATCCATTGAATATGAGACTGTATTGCGCTTCTTTTCAGCGATGTAACCCTAAAAATGGCCAAGAATACATTAGGAGATGTCTGTTTTTGTTTCGCCATGAATCTCGTACAATGTGACCTCTATTTAACGGACACCCTCAGGACTTTTGAAATTGGCCGCTTAATAGAGATTGTGTAAAAAAAAGAAAAACAAAACAAATAATTGACCTTGTAACAGCAAAAAGGTGCCCGTGGCCGTTGAATACAGTTGTGAAAAATAATTCGAGACTTTGGAAAGTGGCCGTTTAATGGAGGGTGGCCTCTTAACAGAGGTCGGACTGTATACTAAATGATTTATTCAGTAAAAGGTCTGATGATGAGACTGGACATTTTTACTCGTCATTTTTTCCACGCCAACCTGGCAAACTGAAAATGGTGTTAAACCTGACTTGTGTTCTACGCGTAAATTGCCCTAAGATATTAACCCCCGCAAAATTATTTCGTTAGTATTTGAAATATTTTGCCCGGCTACCTGTAGGTCTTCTTATACAAACCTCAGGAGGAGAAATCAAGAAGGAGACTCCAATTATGAGTTTGTCCCCGTTCCCGGAAATTTCAAAGGCCATATCATCGGCAAAGGTGGTTGTGTTATAAAAGAAATTCAAAGAGAGTCTGGGGCCGAGATAACTTCAGAGCGTGATAAAGACGGATTTCACGTCAACGGGAGCGAGGAACAACGAGCAAGCGCAAAGAAACTTATAAACCAAAAGCTGGTGAGTGATTTATCCTAATATCCTCAAATTCTCAAGGGCTTTCCTAGGGATCTAGAGGACAGCGGTAGAAGCTTTTGTCATTACATTTTGTTAGAAACGCACTGTATAGCAGTAGAACACAGGACAGTAGTGAGTACCGACCGTTCAGAAGGCTTCCAGAGAATGGTCACAATACATGGTTTGATCCACACATGTACATGAAAAAGTTAGAACCAAACTGTATAGTAACACAACCGAAGTACAGTACTGTTCAGTAGCTTTCCAGAGAGTGGTCACACTGCATGGTTTGATCCAGTGATGGAAAAGCTACTAACTGTTCAGTAGCTTTTCACATGATGGTCACACTGCATGGTTTAATCCAGAGATGAAAACTTTAAAACTTCATGTGTATTAAAAGAAGTTCTTGGCTATGGTACACTGCTGTGTAGGACCCTCTCCCAAGAATTGTGTCGTTGTACCATTTCGGCTATATACTGTATTTAAGCTCCAGTAAAGTATAACACTTCAATTCCAAGCCTTGAACCATGAAAGCATCAAAAGGTTGAGGGTTGTTACGGCGTGTATTGATTTGTATTGTTTCCTTTATCATCAAGGAGGAAGTCAAGAACGGGGCAGCTAGGAAGAGCCCCCCGGGAGAACACATTAAGATACCGGATGAATACAAAGGTTTGGTAATTGGCAAGGGGGGAGAAAGTCTTAGAAGAATAACAATGGCCACAGGAGCAAAATTTATTCGTCATGAGGGAGAGGTGTATGTAATTGGAACAGATGAACAAATACAACAAGCCAAACTTCAAATAAAGAGTATTGTGGTAAGTAAGAAATCCAATGTTTTTTTTAGTAACAAATCAGGGCAAAGAACGACTGCAAACTATTTTTATCTTTGATTTTCGCACTCTCAAAATCAGCGAAGGAATTTCGACAGTGACTTGAAAACCGTTCCACCAGATGTACTTGAATTTTACTCTCGTGTCATAGAAAGGGATGGCAATTAACAAATGTAAAATCTTATTTAGCTTTCAACATTAAATCTCCAAGGTAAAATTTGAGAAGACGAAAGTCTTGGTATTCAACTGCACTTGTTTACTGATTTTAATACTTTTTCATTTTGCAATGATCATTAATTTCTCTGATCAGGCGATCTAATTCCGTCGTTTGAAGTGTTCGACTTCCGTTCTTTAGGTAAGTGGGAGAATTAAAAACCAGGCCGGGCTTCACAAAGTTTGTTGCTATGTGGACGACTGGAACCTTCCTAAAAACTGTTGGTTAAAACTTCAGCCTGCTGAAGACACAGAGCGTATGGTAATGCATGCAAGTCGGCATGTGCAGTACAGATTACGTCCATTGGATGAATGCGGACCTGGGGTTTGTCAACATTTTTATTTTAATCCTTTAAGCTCAAACATCAAGATATAGATTCTCCTTAATTGTCACCATACATTTTATATAGTAACAGTACGGAGAATAGTGATGTGTTATTATCTCAACACTGTTCATTATTTGAGACCATTCTTTCATATTCTCTAACTGTATTCGGGTGTGGTCTCATTCTCTTTAGCCTTCCCTTTCTCCTTTGCGCGTCCTCTCTTTTTTTAAAAAAGGAAGGACATGTCAGTTTATGCAGCCGTGAACCAGTCAATTAACAATAAGTGTTACAATTGGCTTGAAACGATCTCCATTAACGATTTTTGGAGCCGACGATTTGTTATGTAATATACTAAAACACGAGATACAGTGCTATCAAATACCACTAAGAGAGTTGAAAATAAGACTCGTAGCGGAGTAGTTTTAGCGAAATTCGAGGTTTGTCATGGCAAGGAATGAGGGAAATGCGTGCTCAGTACGTAGCGACCCTTTGAAAAATCATGCTTAAAGTATGTCGAGCATAAATAGGGAGACTTGAGTGAAGAAAATTATTTTATTCTTACAGACATCTTCAAGCTTTTGACTTTTGCACTGATATCAATTTGAACCTGTTACTTGACACAGATAGCCTTTCTTTGATACAAAAATTACCCACTTTCCAGCTTTATCCGCCATGGTTTTGAACTTTAAAGTTAAGCTTCTTCTTTGGTAAGAAATGTATGGCTGAATGCCGTTTCTAGCTGGATCCCCTTCGAAAAATCTAACTCTGCAAGCCCGTGCGGGAACGAATTCCGTGGTATCAAGCAGAATTATTTTTCCAAAACAATGTGACCATTCTTTCATAGTTCAGAATATGAAATAATGATCACATGTTTTCTTTCGACCACGATAATCAGCTCATAAGTTGGACATTTTTCAAGTCTACTTGACGAAGATAAGCGCGCAATGGGTGCTGCCATGGATGTTTCGCTTCTCTGCGTTACGCAAGTTTCATGAATCGCCATTTTGTTCTATAGCCTTTCTTCTCTTTCCCAGGCATTTACAGATAGAAGTCCTCGTTAAAAGACTGAGAATGACAGTAAATCATTGCGGTGAGATCGCGGGAAAATTAAACAGGAGATCAAATTTTCAATGACGTCAGTGTGATCGTTCAAAGTATAGTACACTCTCATATAGCCTGTGCCAGGCTCTCGGTTCGTGGGCACGATCGAAACAGCGTGTGAGCGGCGGGAGTCTGGGAGGCTTCTCGATCGTGCCCAAGATCCGGCCGGGAGCCTGGCACAGGCTAACTCTCATACGCTAAGAATGTCCGATATTTCGCCTAAACAGGCAAGAATCGATTTATTTATTAGTGGAAATTCTCCAGATAACAAACTTATAAAACCTGAGGGCTCTTCACTGTTGTGGATAACCATATACTCAAATCGGCCGCCATGTTTTCTCTCCATTTTGGACCGCATGCAAGTTTCTATAGCAACGATGATCCAATAGCATCTCGCCAAAGAAATAAAATAATTTAAAGCTCCTGGAGACTGCTCTGAAGTGAGTCCGCCCCCCTCATCTCCTTCATTCCTTGCCATGTGATATTTGATGAAACACATGTGTCGAGTGTTTGATATAGCTTCTGAAACGAAATTATTTAGGAGAAATCAGCGATTCAAAATGAGCCGTGTTTCATCAGATATCCATACACGTCACGGGCCTGATTTCCTTTATCTGTCTCCTCTGCATTATAATGTAATGAATTTGAGAAGGGTTGTTTCTATGTTATTTCAATTCTTAGGCATTCTGCAAGAATAATGATCATGTCCGAGCTTACCGATCCAAACTGGAGAGCGATGTCTTGGAAACTCTTTCTAAAATTAAATATGAAATAGAATCCAAGCCGCACCTGAAAGCTGATATGTGGTGTCACTTTGGAAGAGTTATCATCCGGGACCCTGATGAAGGTAGCGCTGTTTGTAAAGCTACATTAGCGATTTCTAAATTTTGGAAAGTTTGGGTATAGTATGGTTATCTGTGGCTGGTTAGGGCGGTGCAAGAGCGACTTATAACTCGAGTCATTATAATACGAGATGTTATAATATAGGCTTTTATTATATAAAATTAAGTGGTATACCGAGAGATAGCCAATCAATAAAAATGATATCACCTACGAAATTTCTCTTCTCGTGTTGAAAATTATTACTTTTCAAGACTTGAAGAGGAATCTGTATCCCCGCGAGGCCATGTAATATCCTCTATATAAGATAAGATCTACAATTGATAACGCGAGATTTTGACCTATAACACGAGTTGTCGACTTAGAACTTGAGATGTGGACTTATAATCCGTGATCTCGAGTTATAACGCAAGATCTATATCTTGTAACACTTGATCAGCCCTTATTGTTCCGGGAACGGGCGGGAAATCCAGGGTTTTGTGAAGTAGCGCCATCTTGCATGTAAGGGCCAGGGTAGCCAATGACATTGTATCTTGTCCGCATGCGTGGATCATGTATGTAGATTATTGACCAAGTTTCAGATCAGTATAGACAGAGTATTTGTAACATCCACACACTACGCCATTTTGGAGCACATTATTCTCCTTTATTTGGTTACACATGATGGATTGCGCTCTTAGTACAATACAGTATTGAAAGTGAAATTGTTTTACCCAGACGAGATTGAGGAAACGTGGAGTATTGATGGCGCCAGCGAGAAGCTCAGTCCACAAACAGATGATGTCAGTTTCTGGAGGGTAGCGTTTAAAGAAGGGGTTGATCTTGACGAGAACGTTTTAGAAAAAGCCTTTGGAAAGCAAACCTCTGAGGACTTCATTGCAAGATACGACCTCACTTTTGTTACGCCAAACGGGAGAGAAATGAGATGCAAGGTAACGGATTTTCAAATGATTCCGAACGTAATTTGGCGATTTCATTGATTCTGCACTGTAATGATAATAATTTCAAGTTTTTTGCATACTCTAGTATTGCTTTTTTCATCAAAATAAAGTAACGAAACTGTACCATAACGAAATGTGATTGGGTAGGACGTTTTGCACTACTTTCTCAACCAATGAGGTTGAATCATCATTTCTAGCTGGCGCGAGTTTTCACCTGCCTCCTGCTGACGATATTAATTTGGTTTGAACTACAATTGTCTCATTTTACTGCGTGCAGAAGATCGACGGGGCCATTGCTTTGATTTTGGGTTTATGAAAACAAATTATAAAACATTTGCATCTGTAAATACAAGACAGCCGTGGGCAGCAAAAATGTTGAATTTTGTTTCCATCTCGGAGCTGACGAACACTCTGCGAGTCTTGATTATAAGTCATGTGCTGATTTTATGAAACTTTTCTTTAATTTTCACAATTTGTTGAAATAGATAATTAAAGACAAATTTTCAAGCTCAGGTAGGAACACTGTGAATCATCAACTTCAACGGCGCGGGCCATAAATCCAACCGGAAAAAACGAGGATCCATTACTTACAGTACGGACCTAGAAAACGAGGTTTATAAGATGTTTATTATATCTCAAAACAAACTTTTGAATTTAGCGGGCCGTACTTCACTTGACGAATCACAGGGCGCGTACTATCTGAGTAATAAATGTGCATATTATTCTGGTTGCAGTGCTCAAAAGTTTCGGAACTCATGCTGAAATTATGCCAGTGTCTACAAATTATGCTTTCTATGATTAGGTAGTTTTACAGAGCGAGTACTCGAACCAAGCCTACCTAAATAAATTTTCATATAAATTTTGAATGTCTGACGCTGAACAACAAATTTGTGGCGATTTTCTAACAACAAAGATTCTTTTTCAATCTTGATATGTTTTGTACAGTTATAATCTCGTACCCAGATCTCGCGCTTGGCTGTGGGAGGTCTGGGTACGAGACTGGCACAGTGATGGACTAAAATATAAAACATTTTTAGAGATTCTACCGTTTAGATACTCAATCGTGATTGGATACTTTGTGTGAAAAATTCGTTTTGGTGGCCTTGGTTCGAGTAGTCACACTGTGAGGAAAATAAAGACAAAAAAGGTCGAATAATAAAAAAAAATAACAAGGAAAATACCGTTATCTAGTGACTGCAGGGTTGTATAAGATACCATCTGTTTTTTGTTTCAGCAAAACGCTTGTCTTTTTTAGTTTCAACATCAATTAAGATTTGTCAAACTAAAGAGTACCGCGTTGTACGCGTGGGACCTAAGACCCAGTTTTATTTCTACTACTGTAAACAACTAAAGGCATTTACAAGATTGTAATTATAAATATATAACTAAACAGTACAGTACATACAGTAGTGGGACACCCAAAATAACTAAAAAGCTAAACTAGTTGGGTGACCGTAATTATAATAATTAAAAATGTCAGGAAAGAGGCACAACAAATACATTGGTACACATAAATATCACAAACTTGGTACAACATTAAATATACAAAACTAAACAAAATAAATAGATATAAACCATCAAAATTTATCAGTAAAGATTAATAGAGACTAATGAAATGCGAAGGTAGTTCTTTTTTAAATTGATTAGAAGTACAAAACTTGAATCTTTCATCGAGTTCATTCCATAATTTAGGTCCATTAAATCGAATATTAAATTTGCCATAATTTGTTCGAATTTTTGGAAGATAGAAAGTAGATCTAGATGCAAAGCGAGTATTGACATTATGTTTACAAGATGTTTTGACAAAAAAAGAATCAAAGATCTTTGGTAGTTTGCCAGTATTAAACTGGTGCATGAAAAGGAGAAATTGAAGCTTAATATAATCTTGAAGTTTAAGAAGGTTAAGCTTAGCAAACAAAGGACTTGTATGTGCATCAAAATTTGAGAAAGTAATTAAACGGATTGTTTTCCTTTGTATTATTTGAAGTGGTTTAATATTATGATCATAAGTGTTGCCCCAAACTATACAGCCGTAGGAGAGAAAAGGAAGAATAATCAGGCATGGTATAATTGAACTAGTGTTTTCGTATTAACAAAATGTCTAATCTTAGATAGGACACCAATACCCCTAGATATTTTTTTTTTGAAATTTGTTGAATTTGTTCTTTTCAATTTAGATGACAGTCTATGAGAATGCCAGAAAAATCACACCAACTAAACCTACCACAGGCAGCCTGAAAAAAAAAAAAAAATAGAACATACAGGAAAAAAAGTCCATTTCTATGTAAAACGAGATTACGTTGCTTTTTAATTTCATGATAGCCAAAAGGCCAAATAATGCTGGCAGTGCTAAATTTGGATCAAGACTAGAAATTATGCTTGGCTTTCCAAATTATGCCAAGAACTATACCAGTCTAACCTCCACATTAGGAATTACTGGCACACAGGTTTCCCGGTACATCTTTTAGAGCTATTCAGGCATCACACAGATTTGATTTTCATCGTCTAACTCACCATAATCTAATCAGGTGTGGGTTACCAAAGAGAATTTGGGAAAGAAGTTGGAAGAAGTCCAAATTCCATTCCGTGACGTCAAGAATATCGTGGAGGAACTGCAGTTTGATGATGACGAAACGCGATCACGGTGTCGAGGCTGGCTTGTTTTGCCTTCTGAGAGATACTTCCAAGGAGACATTCTATTTCCCGGATGTCAATTCGATTGCAGAATTACCATAAGAACTCGAATAGGTAAAACGTATTTAGCACGCGATGAATTGCAGTGATGTGACTGACTTGCGTAGCTGACACTCCAAGAGTTGGGAGAAGGAGCGTTTGAACGCGAAGAGCGAGGACCAGGGTAAGGGACCTCGCGCGTCGCTTTCAAAGCTCTCGCACTCAAACTCTCCTTCTCCCAATCCCCCTTACTTGAATGCCATGCACGCGGGCTATTGGGAGGCTGACCGACAATCAAGCTATAAGATTGTCAACAAACATTCCCGAGCGCTGGTTAATTAGATGCGGGCTCTCGGAACGAGATTGAGTAGATATAGGAAAGAAAAGCCACCCCTTAATGTACATTAAGATTGCCTATCTTTCTTCTGTTGCGTGATAGGTTCCTTTATTCTTGGCCTTAGCCTGCTGTCTTGTTTGCTTATTGTGTGTGTTTCTTCTTGTTACATAAAATATGTTGTTATTCATCGTGGTAGCTTGATGATAATAAATTTGTTCTTTTGTCTTACGACGGAATCACTTGGATGTTGATCGCGACGTTTCGACTGCTTACTGCTAGTCTTCTTCAGACGATAGGGTCAACAGTTTCTGGTACAGCATTATGTATTATGGTGCATTTCGATCTGGGTATTGTTTCTGTATACTGTGTTTCCTCAGAGGTCCGCTGACTTATCGCGCGCTTGCTTTCATGTTTTCTGATTGTCGGCATCCACCCTTCCGGTATTTCGGCTCCGTTATCCCTGTTAAAGTTGTTAGGGTTAAGTCTTTGTGAATAAAGAGTGTATTTCGCCAATGATGGGATCTTTAAATTTATGCAGTGTATTCCGGAACGTAAGTTTTCTTCGCTTAATCTGTCTTCTACTTGGCTAACGCAGAGCTGACAACTGCGCACGTAAATTTTTATATGAAAGCGAAAAGCAATCAAATTCACTTTGATGTTAGTTGTTACTCCATCTCTGTGGCGCATACTGGCAAATTCTGTACCAGGAGATATAAATAGAAAACTACATGTCACCCCCGCTCCTTTTCCTACAGATAATGCGCAAGTCGCCTGTGATGCACCTGACGAAGAAGAGAGGAATCTTCTGTCTTCGTACCTGTCCAAAGTAACATTCAACACGGACGATCTTGATGGATTACAACTCTCGAAGGACAGTCAGCCCGATGGATTCCACCTTATTCATAAAAGATGCTCCCATCGAACAATGTATACTCCCTCATCGGGATTTGTTATCATTCATTCCAGGGAGAACTCCTGGCGCAGTAACCTTATGGAGGAGGATGAAAGGCAATCGGTGCGACTCAAACAGAATTCCTTTCAGTTAATATTTAAGTAGATACTTAAGATATCACATGGCGGCGCGAGGATATAGATTTTATTTTTGAATGGTGTAAAAAATAAAGCTATATTTTCAAGCCGACTTGTACGCGGAAAAATTCCAATACAGAAAGATTCTTTCTGAGACATTTGTTTAAATTTAAGGCCAAAGATGGCAACAGCGCTCTGAGCTTCTGAGTGAGGTGAATGGTAAAGGTGCACACGAGCCACAGGACACCCACACGACCGGAGCTTATCCCGGTTTCTGTAGCATGAAGCACCTGGGAGTATTATTACTCCCCCTGGATGGGATGTTAGTTCATCGCAGGGTCACCCCCAGCATTATATCGCTGGTTTCTCATTTATACACCCAGGTGGAGAGAGACAGTGTGGAGTAAAGTTTCTTGTCTAAGCAAACAACACAGTGCCAGCACCAGGGCTCGAACTCCAAACTTTCTGCTCGGAAGTCAAACACGCTAACCACTACACCACTGTGCCTCCACTTCTGAGTATCTTTTCCTTGTTAGTTAGCAAATTGGAAAAATCAGTTGGTTAACACTGTACGCGGGATTGTTGCTCCATCCAACGTTGGCGCACTGATCTTTAAGACTCTTATTTATCCTAGACTGACCTCCACCTGCACTGTGAGGAGTGGGACCAAGCACTTAATGGCGAGGACTGGATTCCAGAGGACATCGCCGGGAAGCTACCAGAATTCCTCGCGTTCGTCCAAAAAGTGCAGGACTTTGTTTCCGATGAGATCAAGTAAATTTATTAATGAATAAGTAGATAAATAGGAAAGCCGTCCCACCCATGGGTGGGTTTTGGTTGTTCCTGTTCAGAGACGTCGGCGATTGGCCAAAGTATCGTGACTTGTCATTGGCCAGCAGATCACCTGTCAACAGCTAACAGGCAGGGGCGTGGCTTTTTTTAAGTAATAGATGCAGTAACACATTGTTCTTTTACGGCAAACTCACAAATCATGTGCGACCGCCATTTTCCAAGGTAAATTTACCGCGGTGTATATCGCGATCCATATCATGGATACATCAAAAAGAACAAAAAAATCACCCATGGTATTTACCCAGGTAAATAGGTAGGCTTTTCAAATACCCCAAGATAAAGTGCGGACCAATCGCGAGGCAAACCTTAAAGATAAGCAAATAAAATAAATGGAGGAATTTGAAATTAAGTATGATGACTTGAGGTTTAGATTTCCGAAGGTCAAATTTTCGTGTTCAAGGCAGCAAAAACGTAGACTTTCTTTCACCAATGATCTAATGCATGATCGTTCGGTAACTGCTGAAACCACTTTTGTGGACGTGGAAGAAGTCAAACACTTTTGGGAACGCGTGCACGTGCACGATTATTTCGCGCGCCGTCAAGTAGTATAGACTGTGAGTTATGGCATTTATAAAGCGCAAACGGAGTCTTCGTCTTCTAATTCTTTGCTGTATCAGGAAGCACTGACATAACAAAGCAGTGGAGGACTGTCGGAACAGTATAAGTCATAAAGGCGAGATGATGCTAGCAAGCTCCCTCGAATTATCCATTTTCGCATTTCGCCCTGAAACCAGTCAAGTATAAAACATTGACCTTGGTAAAGTGTTAAGTGTGCGACCGTAAACACCTTGGTAACGTAATTCCCACGGTGAGCTTTCCTTGGTGATTTACCGTGGGAGTGCTATTTACTTAGGTATGTGTAACCACAATTTTAATGAAGCTCGGACTTGACAGGAATTTGAGCCGGACAATTGTTGTAATAAATTTATTATTATCATTATCATTATCATTATCATCATTATTGAGGCTCCCCACACCCTTGACAGGGCTGGTGTTTATTTTATTACATTATTAACACAGAAGCTTTTTATCAGTCATTTTATCTAGTTTAACTATCTGTGATCTTTGTCTCATTTGGTGAGTTATCAGTTGAGTAAGGGAAAATTGCCTTTACATCCTAGCGCCGAGCCTAGACCCTGCTGCATGGTGCTAGTTACCAAAGAAAGTTAAGCTGATCTTAATTTAAAACGATATGTTCTAATGTTGAAACTCTTCTATTGACCAGCTAGGCGCTTTCGTTGCTAAATCCAAAGCGCTTGAACGTAGTGGTGCAGTGTTGTAGTTCCAATTGTTAAATTAGATGTCATTGATGATTATTTTTTCTAACTGGAGATGTTAATTGGTTGCGAAATAACCGTATTCCTCTTTCCTTTTTGACGCGCAGGTGGTTTTCCATGAACTCTGTGTATTTGGTTTTAATTACTTGTATGAGGGTCTCAATGGGGTTAACCGTTAGCCGTAAAACGGGCAAAAAAAAAATTAGCCGTTAGGCGTAAATATTGAAAAATTTTAGCCATTAGCCGTAAAAAATATTAACCGTTTGCCGTAAAACAGCCAAAAATATTAACCGTTATCCGTAATAGTCACCACCCCATTGAAACCCTCTTGTATCTTAAAGATAAATCAAAATTGGTTTTGTAACACAAATATGACATCGAGTCAATGTAATAATAGTTAAACTTTAATTAACTTTAAGACCGTGACAGAAATTGTTAATAATTTAATGCTTCAAAGAACTTTTTTACTACTTCCAAATTGCACAGTTCTAAAACACCTGTTTACAAACCTGTCGATATACCAAAGATAGGAAGGTTAAATAAAATCAGAGGGATTTTCTTTTAATTTGATCATATATGTACATTTTCTCACAAAGGAACGAAGGCCCGTAAAGTACTATGGGAACCCACTTTATTATGTCATCGTTAAGTTAGGGACGGACCATTAGAAAAGTAATTGGGGGGTGGGGGGGGGGTGGGGAATTTTCAGCTTGCACGAATTTTTTTTTTCGCTCACTGCTTTTGCAGGAATTTTTTTTTTCAGGTGAACCTCTCTGCACGAATTTTTTTTACTACGTGTGAAAAAGTCACAATTGGACCTTCCTTCTGCATGAATTTTTTTTTTTACCTTCTTCTTTGCATGAATTTTTTTTTTGGCATTTTGCCTTGCATGAATTTTTTTTGTTTTCCCCCCCCCCCCTCCCATCACTTTTCTAATGGTCCGTCCCTTACGAACATTTTCTTTCTGTGGCACTAGAAGACGTGATATTAACTGAATCCCACTGTCTAGGGCCGGTGAATTTATGAACTAGTGCCCGGCACAGGTGTCCAATTTCTACAGCTAGAAGCCGAGTAGTTCCTAAGAAATCGTCAGTATTTTTCCTTTAAAATTCTTTTGGGTTTTTCTGTTTTATCAACAGTTTATTTTGATTGCTCTGAGTGTATCAAACAACGTCTTCAACATTTGTTTTACCCTTTGCTTAATGATTTTAAGTCTCCAGAAATAAAGAGCTGGACTCAACGACGAAGACAGAAACATCAGAGCAGACGTATAATTACCTGCAACTAAGGAAACTTCGCTGTAATCATTTCCTTGAAGAATGGTGATAGAGGAACAGCTAACCGGGACGTAGGTTGCTAAAACCAGCAGCAAAATGTACAAAATAGTGAACACCGATTTCTTGTACTTTGCAAAGTTGATGGCTGGTTCGCCGTGAATCTGCGAGAATTCCCTTCCTTGAACTTGCCGCTGATGACGGCGAATTATCCTAAATATTTTGGCATACGACACTGTAGTAACTAGGATAGATATAACCACTATAGACGCAAGCAAACCTTGACAAAACGATTTCGTGGTTTTGGTAACTGAAGGCCAATAAGCTATGGTTAATACAACTGCCGGGAGAAGCAGAAATATGGTGTACGCAAAAACTGTACGTGAAAATGTTAGACAATGTCGATGACTCATATGCAACCACCTTTCCACGGCCATGAATGCCAACGTCATAGATGTTATGGAAGGAAAACACAAAGAGAGAACTTCTGATGCAGTTTCTGATTTGCAGTAGAGTTTGCCGTTACTCATGAGGTAAGCGAACTTGCGCAAAGACATGCAAGGTTGGGCTATCAATCCTGTACAGAAGTCTGTAAACGCTAATCCTCCAAGCAACATGTACGAAGGCGTTCTAAGACTTGTATCCTTCCACACCACTGCCATGATCAGAGCGTTGAGAATCACTGCTACAGGCGCCGACACCAAGTTGATGACGTTTGTTATTGCCGTCGCGAGAAAGTATGGCGAACCCATGTTGATTCGACGGCTTACAAACTCTGCGCAAACGATTTCTGTGTTGTTCGTAGACGAGTTCGAAATGTCACCAACCATTTTTTATATCAAGATTAGATATATTGCGGAACATAGGGTAGGGAAAGTGAAGCTAGCGTTTACATTAGAAACTATTTTTCATTAAAATTTGAAATGGTTTATAAATGTTTCATCGGTAAACTGTTGTCTTTCTTCAAGTGTACTCTACTTATTTCCTGTGGATGCAATATATTTGTTATTCAGTTTGTACAAGTAGTTATTTTTATTGATAATTGTACTTCAAGTTTCTCTTTCAAATTGGAGTTCAAAGCAAGATGAATTATGAATCTTCCTAAAATGGAAATATAAATCTGCTAGCACTGTGATTAGGAAACTGAAGATCCCAAAATCCAGATGACGTAGAACTTATAGAAGAAGTAGAACGGATTGAAAAGAGTGCTGCCTGGTAAGATATCATTTGTTTTTTTCTTTTGTAATATAGATGAATTTTTAGCCTTAAAAAACTTTCAGTCTATAGCAAATTCTCTCAACATCCTTTGTTATCGTGGTAGAACTCCAGTAAACGAATAATACGCTTCCAAATCCTTTGAAATGGAGAAAAAAAAATCATTGCTATGCTTCAATTTAATTAGTTTGTACTCAGCCTTTTTGCTTTTGGTCTTTTTAATTATATGAATCTTTTTAAGATTCTTTGTTAGATTCAAAAATTGGGGAACATTTGTCGTTTGCAAGCTGTGCCTGATTCATTAATCTTTACTCGTTGGCGTTTTGTTTTTGATCTTTTTTATTACCTTTCTTAGAATTAGCGTACACTAATTAATATGCATGTTGTGCGACCAACTTCAAACTTATAAAAAACGTATTATTTTTTAATTAAAGTTTAACCTAGACAAAAGGAGGATAGACAGCGTACAAATATAAAGAAAATGAGATCGTGGGAAATTGTCGGGGTATCAATCTGGTGAGTAAAAACCGAGGGCCGTGTTCAGACGGCAGATGTTTCATAGATTACTAGGAGATTTTCTCCATCCTCTTAATTCTTGATTCTCCTACTTTAACCAAGCTCACAACAATGTCCAGCAATACAACTTACTTGGTTGGTAACAACTCAGAAAGCTACACCTATTGCTCAGCTCCGTCCATCTTGGGCTTACCTTACCACGTCGTGTCTGTTATTTCTCTCACTATCAATCTGCTTTCTGCACCAGTGGCAGTGTTTCTCAACGCACTGATCATAACAGTGATCTGGAAGGATTCAAGTCTCAGAACACCCTCGTTTATCTTACTCGGTGGCTTAGCCTCCATGGATTGTTGCACTGGGCTTATTGTTCAGCCCTCCTTGGTCATGCTCAAGTTAGCTTTTCTAACAGACAAACACGAACTGTATTGCATGTCAGCAACTATAACAGAGGCACTTTCAAGGTACTTTCCCTGTGTAACGGCCATGGTTTTGGGATTTTTGTCCGTGGAGCGATGGTTGCATATGTCCCGTCGAGCGTTACTTACAGCATCGCGGACTTTCATTATATACTTGATTTTTTTATTTATTCCCGTCCCTTTACTTGTTGCAGAAAAATGGCGTCCTTTCAATATCGCCAGTAAAGGGCTAATGGTGCTTTTTGTTGTTACTTCTGTAATAGTGACGATTCTATCTTATATCAAAATCTTTGGAATAATTCGCCGTCATAAGAGGCAAATTCGAGATAGCAAATCATGCAGGCAACCGGCCATCAACTTAGCCAAGTACCAAAAATCAGTCTTAACTATTTTGTACATTTTAACGCTGTTTTTAGCAAGTTATACTCCTGTTATTTGTTCAGCTATGGTCATGTTAATGTTCTCGAAACACAGGGAACTGAGGGAATCGTCCTTGGTTGCTCATAGCGCAACTACCACTGTCTTATTCCTGTCTTCGTCTTTCAGCCCCGTTCTTTATTTTTGGAGGATAAAAGCCTTAAGACATGGGGTGAAACAGCTACTCAAATGAGTACCAGAAATGCTGAAAGAAATTTTGCGAGGGCTGTGTAAGACGTGTAGGCACAAGGAGCTCAAAATCGCAAGAGATGTCAGTCCGTTAAATGATGAACATGGTATATATTTAGCCTGGAGAATCTCTGAAAGTTTTATTTTTCTGCACCGCCACAGGCAAGCTTGAAAAATGCTTATCCGAGTTCTCCCAGCGGGCGTCGAACCTGCAATCTTTCAATTACTAATTCGGACGCTTTACCACTTAGCTATAGGAGGCTCGTGGGAGCAAGGCCATTAAAGAAGTTTCATGTCAGTCTGTTGTCAGTCTCCATGCTACTTTATATTCTTTAATAGTTTTACATTTAATTTCGAAAAATGTTTGTCGTTATTCATTAGGTGCAGGTCTCGTGCATCATATATCATCAGACTTTCTAGCTTTCATCACCACAACATAAGACAAACTGAATTTTAAAAGGAGCTTTCCTTAGAATCGATTACGTTTTCAATGAACGCAAAGTAAACAGATTAAAGGCTGAAAGCAAAGTAGCCTACGTGTAGCCGCACCCTCCCCCCGAAGGAAAAAGCGGGAGGAACGTCTACGAAAACCAACTTCGTTCCCAGGGTCCTCTCTCTACCGAGGTAGAGAGAGGACCCTGGGAACGAGGTTGTACGAAAACCTGACACAATTCGTGTTATATGACGTCACTCTAATTTATGCAAACTTATGTCTCAGCACTTTCCCAGATTGTGTAAACAAAGGCCTTGATATTGATTCACGTTCCTATTCTTTCGAACACATTTGCAATTTAATGACCGTTTACAATTGTATTCTTTGTTTTAAAGAGATCGACAAGGATTAGGTTATGAGAGATATTTGGTTAAAAGCAGAAGGAAAACTATGTCTGATGTAAGTGTCGCGCCTGTGAATTTAGATTTTTACGTTCATGCGTTTTCGGAGTACATTTGTAAGCCTTGCCTTGGTCTTCTTAAAAAGATGGAGCATTTGGAGCACAATTTAGAAGACTTGAAGAAATCTATAAGAAATAATTACGCCAGGAAACTTTTGATAGGACACTAAGTGTCTGATCTGCATTTAGTGGCTTTTGACTGTTTTTCAACTGGCACGCAGAAGAAAACTTAGTGGTGAACAATAAAGACAATAGAGTGTTTATGTCTCGGAACTATCGGCCTGATAGTTGCCCCTTGGAAATTTTGATGTTCTTAAAACTAGCATATTTGTTTTAAGAACATCAAATTTTCCAAGGGGCAACTCTCAGCCGATACACGGCTGACTGTAAGCGAGCCGTGTAATTGTGTTAGCATCACCCAAAGCCCGGTCTTTCCAACACATTAATATTTCCTTGTTACTGCAAACGTTTCTACATAAGTATCGATAGCCGATAAAGGTCGCTCCAGAGTGGTCAATGAGATTGCAAGTTAATACAGCAGTTGGGTGGTTGTTATGGTAGCAATCGATGGCCCCCAAAGAGAGCGCCTATCGACTTCTTAGGATACTTTCGATTGGGAAATCCGGATTGAGATTTTCAAATCCGTTTTTCCCAATCGAAAGCACCCTTAACGTTGGGATCAAAGTTAAAATGAAATTAAAAATACACATACGTTTTGTTATAAATTTTGAATCGAAGAGGTCTTGGAGAACTCAATGCTGGTCAGCAGTTCTCTTGGAAACTCAGTTTTCGTGGGAGAACAAAATATGAAACTAAATGGCTTCAACTCCGGAGTCTCGGAAGTTGATTGTGGAATTCGATCGTTCGGGTGTTTGCAGATCTGAAAAGAACTGTTGCTTATGACGCTGACTGACGTTTCGAGCGGAATTCATCATCAGAGCCAAGTAATTTCCGTGTCATCAGGTGGTGGTATTTGTCTCTGTTCAATGTTGTGATTGGTCCTTTAAGCCGAGCTGTTAATGGCTGTTAGTCATTAAATCCATGGTGTTATTGGACTGTGAATGGTTAGTTTTTGGCAACTCCTTGATGACAAAAGATTATAAATGACAAAGTTTACAGCTCTTGAAGTCGAAGTCCAGCTTTATCTTGCTTATGGAATGACATAAAGTTTATTTTGTGTTGTAGTTAAGGTTTTTGTTTGTATTATTTATATTGTGTCTTGGCTTTGAATTAATCATGTTAATTGAACTGTTATTTTGGTTACTTCTTAAATTCTTAAAATTCTTAATTTAAATCAGTTTTTAGTGTTTCAAAATGTTTTGCTATTTCCTCAAACCAGTTTAACTTATCTCCGCGTAAAAAATGAAATATGTCAGGGACTTTTTCGTAGAATTTGTTTTATGTTTGAGATACCCTTCTTTTTTCCCAAAAGAGATGATTAACAAATATTTACACTTTTAACCATGGCCGTAAATAACAGCGCCGTTCCAGTGCTCCATATTTACAGTATTGAATGCACGATTCTCCCAGTCAAAGAAAATGGTAATTTATTAATTAGGTGAGGAAATGGTTTTGGTGAGTAGTAATTCCTATTTTGAAGGAAACAAGTCAGAGAAAATTCTTGCAAACAAGATAATTTGAAAAGAAAGGCAACAGTTTATTCCTTTCATTTTTTTCCCACGAATAAATTTGAATTTGAATTAAGAATTGTACAAACTTTTTTATAAACTTTATTGAATGCGGCTCTCAGCATGTTGTGTAAGGCTTTGCTGTATTTGTGAATAATTTCAGCCAGGGGTTAAGAAATACAAGGCCGAACTGGGATCCTAGCAGATTATCCAACAATTTCTTGTTTAAAGAGTTGAAAGTGTAAGTTAGAGATGAAAGCCGAAAACGCTTAAAATGGTGTCTCATTGCATCTTCCAGTGGGTAAGAGTACACTAATTACTCGGAAATGGTACTGAAATTATTTGTTATTTCGTCTTTTAAAGAGCATATTTACGTACTTGAAAAAAATTGTGCACACGAACGAAATATTTATTGATCGGCTAAGGTGCTTTCATAAAACCAAGTCATTGCCAGGGGTCCGTCGGTTTGTCGCGATACCTTTACGGACCCCGAGCCCCATTTTTAGGTCGAAGTCTGCGGAATGTTTTCGTAGTTCTTAGCGTAGAAACCAGCCTAACGAGCAAGTTAACATAGACGTGTATTGCCTAACCATAAAAAATAACTAAGCTGAGCTGTACTTACTGATGTCATCACTGCCATCATAAAACAGTTATCCAGGGGTCCGTTTCTCGAAAGGCCCGTTAAGTTAGCGTGCCCGGCAAGTTATTTTATGATAACAATATTTACAACGGAAATTACAATTTTGCTGGTTTTTAAGTTTAAGTCAGGCAGTTCTAAGTCAGGTCGCATGTTGGGCTGGTTTGTATGTCAGAAATTACACAAACAATCAAGAAGCTCCGACTTAAAAGTACAGCTACGGGCCCGTTAAGTTAACGGGACCTTCGAGAAACGGGTCCCAGACCGGCTAAGGTTACTGGTCCTTTTGAGAAACAGGCCCCCACTTTCATCCCAAGACATGCTCCAATTAACTACAACTTTAATTCGACACAATACTACAAAATCTTGTAGAAATGACCCTTTTTTCAACATCTTTATCGAACGTTTGTCATTTGTATCTGTTGCGCCAAAATGATGTAGTTATGGTCTACCACTGTATAAAAGTTTGATTCTGATTATGACTATGTGGCTGTATCCTTTCATCGTTTCTCAACTAAAACCATGTAATCTAGTCACCATAAGCTATTGAACATTACGGCACTGTTGCACAATTTGTCCTACTGTTACCCGTTTTTATCTGTGGGCAAAAAAAAGTACTGTTCCACACTGGAAAACTACTAAACAGTACTTTATTGTAGCAGTTCTTGTGCATATACAGTATGGTAACCTTGGGAGCATTTCCTTGGGAAGCAATTTATGTCGAACGTTTTTATCTCCGCACGTACAAAACTACGCATTGTTACCATTTGTTGGAAACCTGGAAGCCACTAAAGTTGTTTCTAAATTTGCCGCATTCAGTGTTGATCTTCATTTATAGTTAAAATCATCTTTTCCTTCTCGATAAGGCAAGGCAAGGGCGTCGGTAGCGTCTATCATGATATACGCACATACGCCCGTGCATACAGCTGAAGTCTGAAAAAAATTAACTTTTTTATTCGCCGAGTCCATTTTTATCATTAAATCAGGATGACGTAAGTTTTTCGCATTATATTAGTGTCTTTGTGTTAGTATTTCTTTCATCCTTTTATTATTTCCGTAAACGGACGGCAAGTAGGGTTACACTTCTCTTCCTGTGAGTACACCTTCAAAATATCACGTTACGTCCGTACAAGGAATAAACGTTAGGCTTGAAACTACGTATGCATAAATCGATGCTCTGCGACATACGATATAATGATTTTGTCTAGACCAACCGCGGCTGATAAATATATTTGTGTTCTTAGGAAACAAACGAAATGACTACCCAACATATGCTTTTTTTCTAACACAGCTTGCTTAGACAAGGGACTGTATCTTTCTGACATTTTTATGTTCAACATGGACGTGACCATTTTGAGTGCTTAGCTATAAACTAGCTTCGCGAGGTTTTGCGGGAGTCGTATTTCTAGTAGTTGAAATATTTTTGGGCGTTTTCACTTCGACGTATACGTAACTTTCATTGAAAAAAAATGGCGGCCGGACTAATGTTGATCGAGCAAAGTTAACTTTTTAGTCATTATCTAAAACCGTACCAGTGTTGAGACATATGAAATCAACAATTTGAATATACAGTCGAACATTGGTATCTCGAACTCGGTTATCTCGAACCCCTGCTATCTCGAATTTTCCCTTGAGAGTTCGAGATAGCGAGTTTCGACTGTGTATAAAATAAACCATATATTTATTTTCAAAATTTGTGACTGGGCTATTCACTCGCACATGAACTTGGACTATAGTTCTGAAAAACCAAAATATCGATGAAATATTTGAAGGGAGAGTAATCCACAGTTCAATTTTTATTGACTTTCGCATGAGACGATGAACAAAACTTGAGTCATTAAGGATACATTTTTCAAGTCCTTATCCTATATACAACCGAAACCAAAAGCAAATTGTTTGAGTGCAGTCTTCAGTGATAATTTACACAATTGTGGGTCATGATTTGTTGGTTGTTGTTGATGCAAATAGCTCTCAGTTTTCGACAACTCAACGAAGAATCTTGACTTGAGATGCGCTTGGCAAGTTAACTTCGTCATTGTGGTCATGATTTGTTGGTTGTTGTTGATGCAAATAGCTCTCAGTTTTCGACAACTCAACGAAGAATCCTGACTTGAGATGCGCTTGGCAAGTAACTTCGTCAATTATTCAGGATACAAGACGCCTGGGGGGCGTTGACGCGGGATGAGTCATGTGTAGAAGACGGTACAAAACGATTCTTCCCAAAGAAATTTTCTTACATGAAGTAAATTGGTCAGGCCCCCAAGGGGAAACCTGTGAGGATATGTAAGTTGGATACAACTAAAAATCTGGGATAAGAAATCACCCAAGAATTCCGGCAATCTCCGATCACTATTTGAGAAGTGAACAAACTGGTTCGACTTGAGAACTTCTGTCTCCACATATGATGAACATTCCAGTAGTGTTGTGCTTGATCAGCGCTTGTGTTTATCCACAACCCATGACCTTTAACGTGATTCCAGTATGGACTGGAGCCAATCAAATTGCACAAACTGAAAAACACGGCTATATGTGACAACGATAAAAAAAAGAAACATCGCAAATGAATCCAAGAATTCAAACAATTCAATCTATTCAATCGACGGGTGCCCAGTTGGAAGGGCACTATGTGCAAATATTCACCTTTTCAGTACCGTGACACGAAAACAGGGTAAAAGAGGGTCGATTCACACGCAGGGCCATGTTATACTTTTGCTCCGAGTTCCATGCGGCAGGTTGAAAAGGATTATTTTCCCTACCTCCTAAAACTTCTAAAACCAGCTTGAGTTTTGCTTCTTGGCGTCGAGTCTGAACTCCAAGTTTGGAGTCAGCTTGGAAATCGCGCAAATGGTTAAAAGCGTAATTTGCCACTCGTGGAATTCTAGATGCCTTGGTACTTGCCGTACAATCTGATGTTTTGCGAGGACTCGTGTTCAAACCTCGGAAGATGATGTCTTATTCTCTTGTCGTAAATACAAGAACAAGTCTTGCGCGATGCCGAGTCCACTTTTCACCGAGATTGAAGAGAATAATTGTTTTTGTATATACCAATTAAGCAACCTAGTCGCGTCTCTTAGAAAAAAAACTGCAGCCATTTTAATTTTCTCTACCAAAACGTACTTGAACAAAGATTTCACGGAATCCCCGGCACTAATCATCGCATAGGAGGCGAATGGTGTTAAATATCCCAAGTTATTGAATTTTCAACCTCGAATATTGCATTTCAAGCCTTCTGATTGGCCCCCTCAATCTCGTTTATCAGCTCATATATATCATTTTGATCATATGTACGAAGCGATTACGCCAAGTGATACTAAGCTGAAAAATCTGGCTAAAATAGGAGGAAGAAAAGTAGCTTTTATAATCTTTCTACCGAGGAAATGCAAGAGCAAATGGAAAATACCGTACCAGCAACGTCCAAGAAAGCGAAAAACTTCCCTTGAAGCTTATTTCGGGCCACGTGTCTTAAATTTTCTTATAAATATCGAAAGGAATTCCAACTCTTTCGTAAGACGAAATGTGCGGAGCACTGATAAACAATACGCAACAAAAACAAGAATAAGGTTTACCTCTAAAATTCTCAAAATGGCTTGAAGTCCGTGTAGAGGTAAGTTTTCGGCGAAAGCGAGTGAAATGAATGAGCAGTGAAGAACTTAATTCAAGCCTCATGCAAGACGTTTTACACATTGCTTAGGAAAAGCGACGGATGTTTCACCAAGGGTACTTAAATAACATCGATAGGGACTGCACTGAAGTTTGTGATGGGACACAATTAGCTCACAAAGCCCACAATAGCAGTTACACCAAAACACTGGAAACCCTCTCGTAGAAATTTATCTTCGCTCGCCATCTGTGTCACATGGTGATCAAAGTTTTCCGTAGAAGTTTTACGACGGTGAAGCACAGGTGCACAATTATTAAACTCCACGAAGTGTTAAACCTTTATTAAGCAGATTTTGAAAATTCCCCACCGTGGATTTAGCTCCTTCATTTGGTGCACCTTCTATTAAGGAATGTAATTACTGTGCTACGGTGTGTCTTGCTTCAAATCTTTTTATTCAGCGAATTTTGCAAACAGCGTGCATGTCATGTGATTTCCTGCGGCCTTGTTGATGTTTTTGGTATGATTTATTCCGGTCGTTTTGTAAAATTAAAACGGAATTCAATAAAATTTAGCTTAATCCTCAATTGTCAAATTGTCAGAATTCAACAACATTTAATAAAACAATTATTCCATGAGCGCTATTTACCATCTCATATCCAACTCGCGCTCATGGCATAATTATTTAATAGTAGTGAGCAAATGGGATTGCTCAAGAGGAGAAGGTTGCAGAGTTAGTATGTACTTAATATTTATATTCTAAATATTAATAGTATTCTTGGGGTATCTTTGGTTACAAGCATTGCATCATTAGCATACACATTTCGGCCTTTGATGAAGCTAAAAAATTATCACCTGAATATTAAATTAAAGTGCATAGGGTAATTAAGTATCCCTAGAAGGTTGATGCCAATGGGACACAAGTTTTGTGTGAGTTCATGGGTTTGAAAACTTATGGTAATTTAAAAAGAATTTTTGAACTATTTGTAGTTCTTGCCACCCAAAAACTGCGGAACTTTCCAAAGTTAATACCTTCCTTCCCATTACGCACAGCGTGCTGAAAATTTCGCTAGATGCGTAGTTTTGTTATCTTTTTTTAAATATTGCACTATGTTTCAGATTGTTTTCATAAGTTCTGTATAAGGCTATTTTAAAAGCAACGTTCTAAATATTTCGCGCTTTAGTGATCATTTACTCATGACCTATTATAGGTTCATCACCAGATAGACACACGACTGACGACATGCATCAGTTCTGTCATTATCACAGCAATGATAATCAATAGTTTTGAGCAAAGAAATCTTCAAAATTAAAAATTTAAGCAGGTGCCGTACAGAGGAAAATGTCCATGACGGCTTCAGTTAGACTGTGCGCGTAGTGGAATGAATCTTTGCAAATTATAGCCTTGTGTTCACTCTATTGTAGAAGATAAAATTTTGTAAATCGATCTCGGAAGACGTCAAAATGAATTAAGAACAGCGGTGAGACACTGGCCTTTGGTTTTTATTCCGATTCTGTTCTTATCACATTTTGATATAATCTAAGTTAACTAAGTTCTATACATCAGAACAAAATACACGACAAAGTGAACTTTCTTCATTTTAAAAGTGGTTTTTAATGTCTCAGGTGCAAACTTAATGCCGGTATTAGGGTTAATTAGAGTGGCGTAGACGACCGTGTTTAGTTCTGCCGGTCAAGCATCTCACCGGAATTTGCGAGGTCAGGGGCTTGCACAGGGGTTTCATAAGAGAGAGGGGGATGGGTGGGCTCTAAGTACTCGGACTATCAGTAAATTTGTTTCCCTACTGATTTGGCAAATATAGACTCATGCGTCAAATGGTTTGTTTGCAAAGAAGGGGGGAGGGGGTTCCGGAACCGTTGGTACTCCCCCGGGCACGCCCCTGTAGGTCACAGGCCGCAGCCCCGTTCTAAGTTGTTCCGTTTTTGACTGAAAATTGCGTTAATGCTGCGATGTTCAAATCATTTATAACGGTTGAAAAAAGAGGTAAATAAACTGTTCATTCAATTTAATCAAGAGAACATAAGGGACCGAAAGGGACACTCGAGGCTTCGGCTGGGATCTGGGATTTAAAAACTTCCGTTAAGTTACTCACAGAAACGGAAGTGCGTTTTCCCAAAGATCCGCGTGATTCCAATGTAGCCTAATCCCTTCCAGCCATTTGTATTTAATGGTCGCTCGCGGTCTTGAATATGTATGAGTTTCTTTAATCATGGATGAATTTTAACAAAAATCCTACTCGATACGTCATGAGCGTCCATGAGCATCACAATGGGGCATGCGAACCACTCGGAAAACAGACTTGGGTTTCCAACAATAACTTTTGTGAAGTAGTGCAGTAGCAAGGGGAGGGGCCGGGAGGCCCGTGCCCCCCTTCACAGTTTTTTTTTCCCAAAAAGTAAAAACAGACCCGTATAAAATGTCGCGTGCCCCTCCTAACTTATTTGACCCTTCCTACGGCACTGTGAAGGTTGGACTGGGAGTCGTCTCTGTCCCTTATGTTCTCTTGATTTTATTAATTTTTCTTAGTGCGTTCTGGTTCTAGCGACATTTCACCTCTTGGTTGGAGCTATGCCTGACTACTGCCCGGGTAAGTATGTCAACCTACGGCCCGATAAAGTCTTTTGAACTAATTCAAGGAAGTAACTAAAAGCTTTAGAAAGGACAGTATATGGCGAAGTTGAAATCTACATGGGACTTAGAAAATTTTCACTCTTCACTGGAGCTGTCGGACGCATAACATTAACTCTTTATGTTTTTTTTTTTCTAGACTATGTCAACGATAACAACTATGAACTTTTCTTCCCAACCCGAGACATAAAGGAATACGCCATGTTAGACGGATTGCCGAGTATCCTGATTGCTTTTACATCATGCTGGTGGACAAAATTAGAGTTTGGTGGTGATGGAAGCGTTTTATCTTACGCTGTACCTGCGAACAAGAATGAGATACTGTTTCTTGGCAGGGATAGTGGAAATTTGCTCGATATCTATATCAGAAACAAAATTCGGTAGGTTGATCTGTTACAAACATTTAATAATCATGATCCTGCAAATTTCGCGCGGGATATTGCCTGATACTTTGCCGACTTATTAAAAACGAAGTGTCTCCGTGTCCGACAGTCGGCTGGGATTTCATGGAAACTCCGTGTCCGACAGTCGATAAATTTCTGAAAATTACAGCAAATGTATCCAGTCCTTTCCAACTTAAACATAATAGTATTAATAAGAAGGTCCAGTTGCACAACATTACCGCCACAAATCTTCAAATCTATATGCCCGGCAGTATATGGCGAAGTTGAAATCTACATGGGACTTAGAAAATTTTCACTCTTCACTGGAGCTGTCGGACGCATAACATTAAAATACTCCGTGTCCGACAATCGAGAAATCATCATATTAGATGATCTTGTCTATATTTTATGGATAAATAAGCTCGTTCGACTACGCTTATCTATGTTCTTGCGAATAATCATACTTACCGAGAAAACTCGGGCCACAAGAAGGACTATAATAAGCTTATATCATCATGCGCTGCACATGCGCAGTTGATCAGCTAAACTTTTGAAAACGTCGGGCCGACGATTTCGAACTTGTGATACTGAAAACAAAATGGCGTCGGAAGCTGGAAGACAGCGAGGAGGCCGTAGAATTAACGCTGGCCGAAAGACGATCTTCAGTTCCATCAGTATTGGAAAAGAGTATGGGAAAAATTTTGCCGACGAATTCATTTGCACGAAATAATTTACAAATCTTGGTTAGAAGCCAAATACACTGGTTCCGAAAGAGCACTGAGTACGTAAGTATATTATTCACCATTTCTTATGATTTGCCATGCTATTGTCAAATTGCACACAATGATCTTACAGAGTTTGATTGTTATCTTAGGGCATCGATAGAAGAGCTTACAGGATGTACACGCAGCTCCATCCATTCACGTAAGATGTAGAAAACACTTGGCAATGGAAGAACCCGAAAACCAACATAACATCTCCACTGAAAGTACGTCAGGTTGGATACAAGAAAAATAAACATTTTGAAAATTACAAAAACGTAGCATTCGAATTCTCAGTTGAAGTCATTTGCACAGGGCCATGTACCTCCACTCCTGCAAAAATGTCTGGGAAGGTTCAGCTCTTGACTGAATCAACTATACAGGCTATGGATGCCACTAAACCTCAGAGAAATGATTTATCCTGGAACAACAGTGATAAATCAAAAATGTAAGATCCCCTTTTTGATGAGACAATCCTTTATAAAGGATAGACTTTTGCCTTTTAGTGCAGTCTCAGATGTATTCCTTTAAAATCTACTTGTTAACATATATTTTGCAGTTTGGACTCTTCATTATTTTCTGACAATTATGAAGTGTCTGATTCAGAAGAGTCAAGCTCTGAAGCTGAACTTCAGTACATATGATGTTGTGTCATTCATTTAAAAGTAGTTTTAAGTATTTGAAGAAGCACACTTATTCTAGATACTATCAATGTCAACAATTTTTGGCCACTATTCTTATTTTAGTGCATATAGATGCAGGTGTGTTTTGGAATGGGTATTTACAGTGAGGTTTCAAATCTTGAATATGATAATACTGTTTGACAAACAAGGCTTGCATAATACAGTACTGTGTCTTGCAACACATTATTATACAATAACGGGTCATCTTATTAATGTAAAAAGTGTTTGCTATATTCCATTTCACATATAATAATATACATGCAAAAATTTCAGCATGCTCATTGGCTGAGAGCACGTCAATTAATCTCAAACAGTGCAGAAAATTGAAATTGAGTGCAAAAAGTTGAAATTGAGTGCAGAAAGTTGAAATTAAATTTTTGCATGTATATTATTAACAAGTAATCACATGATTTGTCTCGTGCAATTTGGGATCAATCAGCACTCGTAAATTTTTCAAAGACTACAAATTGCACTCGCCCTACGGCTCGTGCAATTTGGTTAGCCTTTGAAAAATTTACTCGTGCTGATTTATCCCAAATTGCACTCGAAATCATGTGATTACCTATACAAACGGATAAGTGGATTGGCCTGCTTTATCATGTGGGTGACAAACATGAATGGGTGAATGCAAAATGTGACCATGAAAAAGGAAGCCATGAGGGATGATCTACCCTGGTTTGATAGGAGAGATGCAGACTTGTCAGAGCTGAAAAAAATTATATTAAATGCTGAATTACTTGACAGCTTCAAGTACTATGTGAGGTTCAGGTAATAAATTCTTACAAGAACATAAACAAACCAAATGATGAAGAAAAGGGGAGTTATACATATTTTTGAAGACTTTAGAAGTGCCACATCAGTCATGATTTCTTTTTTCAACCACTGAGAGCCATTCAAAGTATTAACTTAATGCATTTTCAACAGTTGCAACATCAATTTTTAAAATGCTTATTCTCTCAACAGACACACAGGTGGCATTGAATGTGTCAGTAGTTTGTCACTGGAGTATTCAGCAAAGAGGATACCATTTAGGTAAGGGTCTTCAAGATAACAGTATTACAACAACATGTTTTTGTATAACCACTTGCAGGTATAACTTTTACTTATACTTTCTGGCTATTTTAAAGGGAAAAAACATGTTGGCAGAGTTAAGTAACAGACATGCATTATAATTATGGTCTAAATATGAACTTTTTTGTCTTCTAGTTACAAGGCATACAAGGTCCCAAAATAGCTTGTGGCAATTGATTCCAATTACCACAGAGATCTTCCAGATGCTTCAAAGAGTACATGGGAGCAAATCTTTTGCTGGAAATACAACCAATGTTAATGAGACATCAAAATTATCAAAGCAGAAAAGGGATACAAGTACGCCCAAGTTCTTATTGCCAAGATGTTTCATAGCAGGATTCCGGATGTACATGCTGTGGCCAGAAGCATCTCACAGAATGAAAGTGATCCAAGACAACGCAATAGGTTCACTGGCCAGAAAAACTTGCTGAGGAAAAAATGTCTCTGATGGAATAGGATGTAGTTGAATCAGTTTAGCCCTTGCACTTTGGATAAACAATAATATTTTTAAGACATATTTGTGATATATAGATTTCACAACATCCAAACTTGCAGTAAGAGTTCTGCAGTGGTTGGTTGTATAGGTGGGTAAGAGTGAAAGGGTGCAGTTGTCTTTGTTTGTAATTATAATTTTATACATGTTTGCTAAGGTTTTTCAAAAGCAAAATCATTTGTACATGTACCAGGATTGACTACACAGCCACTGCTATCATTTAGCAGACCAACATGCTGATGACACAGTAATAAACTGTTGTATGATAATGCGTCTTGATGTCTGAAAGCTTATGTTATAGCAAAGTTTTCACAACAGCCTGTAGTGGATGTCAATAAAATTAATATATTGTACAGGCTACATTTCATTTATTATACACAACTGTAACTGTAAACTGAATAACTGAATCAAACCCATGTTTTTGAAGCAAATTGCAACTGTAGTTTTTTTCTGGAAGCTGTGGTCAATACTACATTTCAGAGCTACAACTGATCAAACAATTTTACCGCTGCAACGTCATAACAAGGGTAATTGTGCGATGAAAACATGCTTTGTGTGTGTACAGCTGAAACATGGCACCTCTAAGAGCATTTAAGTACACAGAAATGGAAGACTTCTTTTATCATTATTTTCTTTGATCCTCTCCTCCTCTTCTGTCGGTCTATCGCAAGCATGAGCACGGTTGGTTGGGGTGGGAAGTGAAAATGCCTGAGCGCTAGCGTTTCGTACTAGCACATTCCTAACACTCGGAGTGGATTTGACACCTTGTGATTGCTGAAAAGCCCAACGGATACAAATAGTGTTCGGTTTTAAATTGAACCAGTTCACATGAGAATTACAGACAACGCGAAGTTCAGGTTTATTAGCACTTCAAACTTACTTTGTTCTTAGCCTGCCTACAGGGCTTGTCTTTTCCTCCACCTTGACAATTGTCACCAGTACGCGTTTCGGGTTTTACACGGACAACCCCGATTACTGGATTCTTCTCATTTCGTACTAAACGAACTTTTACATTGACAGCATCACGGTTGACATTCCTAAACGAAACTGAAATAATTTTTCGGGTTCTTGTTTTTTAAATCACAGTAGGATATGAATAATTCGCCCCTACGGAGGAATCCAAATGGCGGCCATTGGCTTTGCGGGCAATAGGTCACGATGATTAATGCGCATGTGCAGCTGATGAGACTGTCCCTTTAACTCCTTTATTGGATCTGGCGCCGATCGATCAGTTGTCAACAAAGAACAATCTTCATTCGTATGCTTTCCTCTCGTGAAAACAAAACGTTACTTCGTCCTACTTTACTCTTTAGGCCTTAATGACTGTGGTTTAAAACACTTTCACGATCTTTGGGCGACTGGTGTGACAATAACAAATAAACGACTGTCGGACACGGAGTACTTTGCATTTCCTGTCCGACAGTTAAGATTACAACTCATGGTTATTTCCAGCAAATGTGTTCTATGCAGATAATAATGATTATATCACTATTTTGCACTGCCTCTTTCGAATATTCTAGATAATCTTTTTTTTATTTTTTAATATTTTTCATACTTCTCTTTGGCTGTCGGACACGGAGTATTTTAAAGTTATGCGTCCGACAGCCCCAGTACTAGTAAAGAGTGAAAATTTTCTAAGTCCCATGTAGATTTCAAATTCGCTATGGAGTGCCGGGCTCTACTAGATAATTTACATGAAAATTTGTAGCGGTCATCTTGTGCAACTGGACCTTCTTATTAATACTATTATGTTTAAGTTGGAAAGGACTATAAACATTTGCTGTAATTTTCAGAAATTTATCGACTGTCGGACACGGAGTTTCCATGAAATCCCAGCCGACTGTCGGACACGGAGACACTGCGTATTAAAAATGGGAAATATTCCGCAAGACTGAGCAGGATGATGGTTTCAGGAAACAATTTAATGATTATACATATTGTTACACGTAACATGATAATTTTATTCCATAAAGCTGATTTGTAGAATTCTATACGCTTTATTTTCACATGTGAAAAGAGCGTATACAGCCAATCAGAATGGCGTACAGCTGTTTCACATGTGAAAGTATAACCAATCAACGATAGCGCAAGGTCTTTCTGAGCCAATCAGAATCGTGCATCGTTACATTCAAATTGCTTTTCAGTTTTGGCGCCATTTTTAGCGGCGCGCCTCCTCCAGATTTTTCTTGTGAAAACGGAAAAGGCCGAGGCTCTAGGTTTGTGTCGGTTGGTTGCTCCGTAGACGAGTTTGTAGACTTTGTACAGCATCAAGAAAACAAAAACACATTTACAAAACACAGACAGATGTCTCGTTGCTCAAAAAAGTTTTAGTCTCAAGGAACGAGCTGAGAGAGAATGAAAATATTGAAGGAAAAGATCTCTCCAATTTTCTGCTTCTAGTTCGAACGAAAGACGGATAATAATACGAACCCACATCGCTCAGGTATTTTCTTTCACGCTTTGATCGTTATTTATGAAAGAGTATTCTTCAATCATTATGAAGGACATGACTTCAGCAGTTTATTTTCTTGATGTAGTGCGGACCAGTGCGATATTTTCCATTGTTATTAAATTTGCATTTGCTTCTGTTGTTGGTGAGTTTCAGTACTCGGTTCTAATTTTATTTGTGTTCAGAAAACTATTTCAATGAAAATTCTTCTGTTACGTGTAATAAACAGCTCACGTCATAGAAAGTACTTTGTACGGGGTTGTATTCACTCGTTGTTTGTATCAAAAGCCCTCACTCGATCGTACCTCGCTCGTTCGGGTTTTTGACACAAACAACTCGTGAATACAACCCCGTACGTCGCACTTTCTATGAAGTAAACTATATTTCTTCATATTCTACGGGTAGAGTACGAACTCACAAATGACCAGTTCCCACTTGGCTTGATAGCTCAGTTCGTGAGAGCATTACACCGGTATCGCAAGGTCGTCGGATTAAATCCTGTTCAAGGCTGAATTTTTTCAGGTCTTACCTTGGCAACTGACTCTGTTACTTACATAACTGCGACGGGTCTTTCATTTATTATACAAAAAAATTTATCATAATATAAAATATAGTTTTGACACAAGAAGCTTAATTGTTTTTTGTTCAGTTTTTTATTAAGAACAACATTAAAGATGTGAATAGTTGTCGGTCACGCATGAATGCAAGTGACACCTTTGCCAGAGTTTGAATGAAATAGAGTTTGCCCTCAAGAAAACTAAATTGTTTACAAAACTTACTGTCACTGTTGAAGCTTGGCCCCTTTCTTGGTATTTTAGGGAACAGCATTACAATATATTCGTTTCTTTCCGATTTGTTTACGTTTTGAAATCGTGCCGCCATTTCTTCTCCTCACGAAACTACGGATATCGCAGTTTAATATATATAATACTAACTCAGCAACCTTGGCATTTTGAGCAATCTGATTGGGTCTCGACCTCGAGATATTTAACAATGTCTACCTCTTCGAAGGTGAATAATGTAGGGGCTTCTGGGTAATCCTTGTGTCAGTGAGTTTCTGTTTAGAGAGAAAACAAAATGGCGTCCAAGCTACCGAAACATGGCCGCCGTCAAAATTCTCGCTTTACAGCTTTCTCGAAGAGGTTTTACTAGGGAAATTACACAAAACACCCCCACGTTGAAACGTTGACCAGGGCAGGACAAAACAATAGCGCAAATGAACGACACAATAAAACTGCAAGTGCAAAATAAAGTCCGGTAGGTCTCTGTCGTAAGAATTGTGTTAACCTCGGAGTGGTCGTCGTGTTTACATATATACTAAAACAATTATTCTCCTCAACCTCAGTGAATAGTGGCTTTAAAAATCATTACCTTAGCTTATCATTACATTAGTAGACCACACAGCTATATCATGGTGAGCCGGAATCAGTCGACTCTATCGCCATGAAAAAGACGAGCAGTAAGCAGTTGAAACGTCGCGATCAACATCCAGTTACTACATTGTGTGACAAAAGGAGAATTAACATCATTGTTACCTCGCTGTTTGGCAGCTCGGCGGTAAATATTCTGCCACTATTCGCCTCGGTTTCAGAGAATAATTGTTAAATATCTCTCATGTTAGGATGACAGATTTCTTTACTGTGCTATGCCATATTTGGAAAGGGCTTCGATAGGTTGTATAATAACATGCTCTGTTATTAATCCACAGTGGTCCTCTGATGATTTCGTTAGAATATTTGTAAAATCTATACTTAAAATTTTCAGGTAAAAGACGTAGTTGGCCTTGATATGATAAAATTATCGCTCTTACTTTGCTTCTTCCTCTTCCTCTTCTTCTTCTCATTATTATTGTTACTGCTACTGCGTATTGGACAAAAGTGTGGCTTAGTTTTGTGCACCGTTGCTGTGTTGAGATTGCGAGTTGCTTTTATTCTCTTATTTATTTGTTGATAATGTAAACGAGTCGGCCAAGCCACCAGTGAAAGTGTAAAATACCTTTTTCACTAAGACTAGATGCTATCCTCGTTTCTGACTCGCTCCAGAAGCGTTAGAATTGTAAACGCTCGGCACAGCCTAGTCCATTTTTCGCTTAAGCTTGTAACATTTTCCTTGTGAAAATTTTTTTAGAGATTAAGAACACGAAGCTATTTCCCTGAACTAACTGAAGGACAATTCCCTTGTTTATCGTGCAAAGGAGGTTATCTTAAGGGATGCTTGAACAGAGGACACGTTTTAGTGGTCTCAGTGATGACTACAACAGGGAAATAAGGGACGGACCATTAGAAAAGTGATGGAGGGGGGGGGGGATGGGGAATTTTCAGCTTGCACGAATTTTTGTTTTCGCTCACTGCTTGTGCAGGAATTTTTTTTTCAGGTGAACCCCTCTGCACGAATTTTTTTTACTACGTGTGAAAAAGTCACAATCGGACCTTCCTTCTGCATGATTTTTTTTTTACCTTCTTCTTTGCATGAATTTTTTTTCTTGGCATTTTCCCTTGCATGAATTTTTTTTTGTTTTTTTCCCCACCCCCCCCCCCCCATCACTTTTCTAATGGTCCATCCCTAAGTAGCTAGTTACCGTATGAAGATATTTGTTTGACAGCAAATAAACGGATCAATGTAAGTATCTGGGCAACTGTGCACCTACCCCTCCCCTGCCCCAACAAATTATAATCAGGGACGGCGGAGCCGGGGGGGGCTTTAGCCCCCCCACTTTTGAGGAGGATGACATTTTATTACCGGGGCCCAGCCGAAGGCTAGCACCGGTCATAAAATGCAGACGGTTTCTGTCGTTTTTTCAACGTTACATTGTTAGGGATATATCGCTGATAGATATATCGCTGGCTCGTTATTTTTGCTCGCTGGCTCATTGAAGTCTTATCCGCCATTTTGAAAAGGAGGACAGTCAAGAGAAAGATTATAGCTTTTTGTTCCCCAACCTTTACGATGCACTAGTTTATGAGCGAAAATTCAAGAGTGAATATTTGGAGAGACAAATTTACGAGCGATCACTTAACAGTGAACCTTCCATCGTGAAACTTATCGAGAATAAGAGCGACTTATCAAAGCTATCTACATTAAGTGAACCTTCCATCGTGAGAGGTGCGACAGGTTAACTATATCTATGCAATCCCGTGTCCCACTGGGCCCCGGTAAGTTCCACGTAGTGGTTCTCGTTCTGTTTAAGCTACAACTTTATACAAGCCTCGTCGGAAACTTTTCGCGTTTACGTATTTTTAACATTTTCTCAGCGTGTGCTTCCTTCCCACAGACGGGCTGGTTAGCTTTGGAGACCGGAAGGCTGAGAAATAACCTCCAAAATATTGCTGTAAGCATTAAAAGTATCTTTCATTTTACGCTTTATCCAGGCTAATTATTTCAAGAAGTATGTCGCGGAGAATGTTGTAAATACGATTTCCGAGACTCTAGATTTCAAAATTTTCTGTGGCAGGATGCCCCCAGACCCCCCGACCAACTTGCGCCTCCGGCGCTCGTTTTCAGCCCCCCCCCCCCCCCCGCCACTTCAAAATACGCTCCGCCGTCCCTGATTATAAGTTAAAAAGTTAGCGTTAATGTTGGGTTATGTGAGGGGAAGGTGCATAGTTGCTCAGATACATTGATCCAAATAAACTATCTTTTATTTTAAAAAAATAATCAACTGTCAACCTCCTTGGGGCAGGCAGCGTGTCCCAGTGGATGGGGCGCCAGACCAATCAAGCTAACTGACTGTCTCCCACCAGTTGGGATCCATAACGAAGTTTATGTTCTATTTGTAATATTTGTTTCTCTCTCTAGCTCGATCGGTCAAACTAGCACTCGTGCGCTACATTAATTATCACTTAGTTTATATAAACGTAATTTTTTTTTAATTTTATTGTTAATCATAACTATAGCAAAATTCTCAAATCTGATTGGCTATCAACTGCCTTGATTTTAGCCTCAATAGGACAGTTAAGTGAGGGTCTCAATGGGGTGGTGACTGTTACGGCTAACGGTTAATATTTTTGACTGTTTTACGGCTAACGGCTAAAATGTTTCAATATTTATGCTTAACGGCTAATTTTTTTTAACGGTTAACCCCATTGAGACCCTCTTAAATAGGACAGTACATGTCATGCCTCAGTAATTTTACAGTGCGCACCATCACGCGCGCGCTTAAATGGCTTTTTTTCACTGCTAGCAAAAAAAATCTTACATGTGATTTGATTTGAAAAAACTCACAAAAATTGTTAAAGTTATAATTAATTGGTAAACTCGTGATTAAACAAATCGGACTCCCATTACCCGGTTGTCCAATTTTGTTAATCACTCGTATGATTACAGACCGAATTGGACTCCACTCAGTCCTATTACCATTTCTAATTGTTTTTTAACCAACAGTTCTGTGAACCTGACGAGCTTGAGGGTCGGTTCAAAATGGCAGCACACATGTGTGACATGGAGCAATACTGACGGACTAATGAGGGTGTTTTTCCAGGGCCAACAAGTTTCATTGTTTACAAATATTTCCGTCAATGAAGTAGTACCTAACACAGGGAGACTTGTGATTGGTCAAGATCAAGACCAGATAGGTGGTGGATTTTCTCCAGCCGATGCGTTCGTTGGACAACTGTCAGACCTCAACATGTGGGACCACGTGTTAGATCAGGAGTCAATATCGTGGTTGGCTAAAATTTGTGGTTGTAGGGAAGGCAATATTTTGAGATGGTCGAACGTGCAATTTCATCTGCATGGCAACCTAGAAGCTCGAAACACAGATTGTCTTACTTTGCATGGTAAGTAGTGTATTTTACACTAATGTGAATTATATGAAAAGCGGGAAACCTCCTTCACAGGCACTTTAAGGAGAAATAGGCCATGAAGTGGAGGAGACAAGTTAATGACATGTTTGCGAATTACACAAAGTTGTATGCCGGGAGGATGAGTAACAAATCCAGAGCATTCTCGTGCATACTTGAGGTTCTCAATGGAGTTAACGGTTAGTCGTTAAACGGACCAAAAATTTAGCCGTTACGCGTAAAACTTGGAAATTTTAACCGTTAGCCGTAAAAAATTCTAGGCACGAAAATTTTTTTTTTACTTCTTTGAACAAAGAAAATTAGTTATTAACTTTTTAAAAGAATGGTAATTTTTAAGTTTAATGTTAACCGTAAGGCAAATAAATGAACCCTCAGCCGTTAAAAACGCAAAAACATTAACCGTTAGCCGCGTATAAGCCACCAGTCCATTGAGACCCTCATATTTTGTTTCAGTTGGCAATTTCTCTTATTATACTACTACATGAGAAATTGCTGTAATTTGATTGGCTAAGAGCAGTGGTATTTCCGCTTAATTTGAAATACCTACATGTGAAAATTACAAACCCTTTGCAAGTAGTAGTATAAACAAATAATAGCATGATTTGTACGTGATATTTGGCATTAATACCACTCGAGATATTTCAAAATTGTCTCAAATTTCACTCGCCTAACGGCTCTTGGAATTACGTACAACAATTACGAAATATTCCTCGTGGTATTTATACCAAATACCACTACAAACCATGCTCTTACCTATTCAAAAAGTAACATCCCTCCTTTTGTTTAATGCTACATATTAAATAAAGGTGTCTTTGTATCTATATAATTTTGCACGCTTAATTTGTGTTGGCGAGGGTGTTAGAGCAGCTTATCAAAAGTTTTCATATCCCACCAACCTACTCTATATAGCGAGTTTCCCTATAGTAGGTCGAGTTTATCAAACGAGTTGAATAATCAACTATTATTCTCAGAAATCTAGGTGTATATTGGCAGAATAATCCTAAAACCGCTATTTACCGAGATTGAAGAAAATGATAGTTTTAGTATTTATCCACGGAGCAACCTCAATAGGGAGCTAAAACGAAGACGACGACGACGACACCAAGGATAACACAACCGGTAAAAAAAAATTATCTATTGAAGTGTAATTCGTACGACAAAGAGACTTATCGGACTTAATTTTGCACGTGTGGTTTAATTGTGTCGTTCATTCGCGCTATTGTTTGGTTCTGCCCTGGTTTAACGTTTCACGTTTCTCAGTGTCGGTGGCCAGCGGTGGATATTTACCTTGCGGCTTCACGCCTCGGTAAATATCCACCACTAGCCACCTCCACTTCGGTGAATAGTTGTTAATTGTCACATGGTTTGGAAAGTTTTTTGTTTCCTGCTTCGTGGGTCACAAGTGATGAAGTTCAAAGGTAATTTGTTGCAATAAATTATATAAAATTGAATGGTATACTGAGTGGTAGCAAATTGACTCGAATGTGTGTGTATACTAATGATGTCCTTTATATGTGTGATATCATGGAGTAGCATTCTTACAGTTTCTTACCACTTGGTACTCGGTACTACCAAGGGACCAGTCATTAATTATGGATCATGGGGGGACTGCAGGAAAATTAGTAGGGGCATCGAAAAAAAGTTTCAACAAAGAGCAGGGTTGGCGCAGCGGTGAGAGCGCTCGCCTTCCACTAATGTGGCTCGGGTTCGATTCCCGGCCCCTGCGTCATATATGGGCTGAGTTTGTTGGTTCTCTACTCTGCTCCGAGAGGTTTTTCTCCGGGTACTCCGGTTTTCCCCTCTTCAAAAAAACCAACATTTGATTTGATTGGTTTAATTTAATTAAATCTGATTTGATTTGATTTGATTTGTGCTTTACAGTCCAATTAGTACGTCAGTGCTAGATACAGTTGACACTCAAAGAAAGGTTATTATTATTATTATTATTATTATTATTATTATTATTATTAAGGAGGGGGACTCCCAAAATTGTTTTGCCTGATAAGGGGGGCCTTGAAAAAACATAAACTTGTTTTTAAAGGTACAGTCGGTTTTTTACCTGGTTCATAGGGTTGCTGCGCTCACTCGAGAAAAACTTTTCAACACTCGAAGAGAAATTTCGTATCTCCGCGCTGTCAAATAATATCCTCTATATCGTGAGAAATCGGTTTGCTTTTGTAATTCCTTATAATTTGTAACTTTGTATTTAAGGTCGTGACTGCCTTGATGTCCTTCATAGAGGCCACAATCAGACAGGCTTCTATTATATACATCCAGACGATCAGAAACCATTCCATGTTTTCTGTGATCAAGAAACCAATGGCGGCGGTTGGACGCTGTTTCAAAGGCGCCACGATGGTTCGGTTGACTTTAATCGAAGTTGGCAGGAATACAAAGATGGATTTGGCAACATGACAACAGAATTTTGGCTCGGAAATGACAGATTGCATCGCCTTACGTCGCAGAATCAAGAGATTTTGATAGAACTAGCTGGCAACGACGGAAGTAAATCATACGCTTATTACCAACACTTTTCAGTCAGTTCAGAAGCCGAGAATTACAAGTTAGGTTTGAAAACCTATGCTGGTCTCGCAGGGGATTCCTTAAGTGAACACAACAACTTTCCATTTAGCACTAAAGACAGGGATAACAATGGCTATACGACTGGCAGTTGTGCACAGAGTCAGCTTGGTGCTTGGTGGTTCACGGATGATTGTGAATTGTCAAACCTGAACGCTCAGTACGCTATTCAATGGCCCACTTGGAAAGGATTCAGCTACCTCATAAGCACCACATCAATGAAGATAAGGGTCGTTAGGGGTAACTAAATTTGCTCTACAGCTAGAGCCTTGTATAAATATATAGACTGTTCTTAAATAATATTAGGAGCCCATTATCGGGAGCGTTCCTCTTCCCTTGGCATTTTAAGCAATCTGATTGGGCTAATCTCGGGATATACAGCGTTTGTGGAAAATACTTGTGCAAGTGATTTTTGGTCGAATAAAAACAATGGACGGAGTCAATTCTCGCTATGCAGCTGTTTCCGAGTGGTGTTACCAGAAAAGTTTAGCAACACACGACCACGACGAAGAATTCGACTAAACAATGTAGAGTTAAGACACAAGCAAACCATAGCCATTCAAACACGACTTAATAGGCCAGAAGTTCCAATAATTCAAAGTTTAATCAAGGGTTGCTCACAGCGATCGAAGTGTAGACAATTCTGAAGAAAGGCGTTTGAGTCGAGGTTGACGTTATAGCAGCGATTGAAGTTATTGTTGTAGAGCTGAATTGATTCTGGCGTAAAGCGGTTTGAACTAAGAGTGAAAAAGCAGAGAATAACACTTCTAAGTACTTGCGTTGACGGCAAGCGTGGGAACTGACTTGAAATGACACGCCTTTAACATAGAAGAAAACTAAACTAATATATAACTTAACGTAACAATTAAATTCTTCTTACTTTGGTTTCCTGACTTGCTTGTTCCAAAAAATAGCTTAGATTGGCTGTAGCTTTTACGATAGCTTCGTTTTCAGCGTCGCAGAACATGTTCTAAGCTATTATCGAAGCGTGGTCTCAAAGCTAATTGCACGCTCAAATTACACGAGTCAGTGATTGGTAGACCTTAAAGTGCTAACTAATTAACTAAATTATGTTCGCGTTGTAAGCTAACAAACAATAGGGACTTTAAGATCCGAGACGCGACGGCTTCTAGAACGCGGTGGCTGTCAAAGGACTGGAACTAGAACGTCGCCGTTTGCGCGGAAAAAGTAAAGTTAAGATCCCCGGCGCGATGCAAGACGACGCGGCTGCGAAACGCTCTTTATCAGTGTGATGCTTCAGCAATTCTTTCGCAGAAATATCCATGGAAATGCTCTGTTTGTGTCTATTAGAAGAGATCATAAAAACACACAAAGCTTAAATGTGCTAGTTAAGCGGCAGATGAACGCAATAAATCGAGAAATGTAACGGTACAAGAGACGAGGAAAGTATGCAAAAGACTCTTGCATTCACTTTTTGAAGTTGTAGATCGTGACTTACTTAGAAGCCTTGCTCGAAGACATTGCCATTTTATAAGCTTAGTACACCTGAAAGAAATTAAAACTAGAAGGGCACTCGGTAGAGCGCATACCTCCGCCCCGCCCCATATTGTTGTCTTAAGAGTTTGAATCCACAAATAAGAGCTATTTCAAGAAAAGTATATCCGATTAAGGAGTAATATTGTCGTTTTTCCCACATATCGCTTCTTCGCCTTCGATAACTTGGAATCAGGTGAATGGCATCAAGTTTCACAACTGTTTTCTACCGTGGGAACCAAGAAAGCTGATTGGTCAACATTAATTCGATTAGTAAACAAACTCAATTATCACTGAAATTTCTGTAAAACCTTAGAAAACTTTCTGATAAAATCGCTCAGCTTAAACACGACAAGAATTGCGGTGCGATATACAGTCTGGTAGGTTTTTTGCGGTCGTGGAACCAGCCATACAGTATACAATATATACAAAAGTTAGGCGTAAACTGACATTCACGTTTGTTCGAAGCCGTACTATCAAGTGTAGCCCGAGTGAACGCTCCAGAGAGCGTCTAGTCTGGATCTGAGATCCGGAGTTTAATCCGGATAAATCCCAAATTTTAATCGATTGATCCTGGGTATATTTGCGACCTTTCCACCAAATTTGGTGCTAATCCGTTGATTAGTTTTTGCGTAAAACGATTAACAGACAGACAAACAGACAGGCGTGAAAACATAATCTCCTTGGCGGAGGTAAAAATTCAAAATCCTTCCATAGCTACGATCTAAAATGTCACCAGAAATTACGTCCAATGATCCTAGATTGCTAATTTTTCATGTTTAGAGGAATATATCATTATTTAAGTTAAGCACTGGTAGGAATATGCTCACGTTTTGTACAGAACGTCAAAATTGCCAATCCCACGTTCTCGACGCGACGTGATACCATCAGGAAGACGGCGTGAGCATGCGCAATATGTCACCTCTTTAAAAATTAACTTCCGGCCGCGTCTTACAGCCGTCGCGTCTCGAATCTTAAAGTCCCTAATACCGCTTATGAACGACGCAATGAAACCGCACGTGCAAAATACCGCCTGGTAAGATTCCTGGTTGTCCCCTGCAAAAATCAACATCTGAAATATTTTACCATTCGAAAGGGCCTTAGGGTTTATCTAGCTTGGCAGCTAGGTGAATATTCTGCCACTTCGATTTTAGAATATGATTTTAGTTGATGATTGTTAGTTGGTAATTGGTAGTTATTATTATTATTATTATTATTATTATTATTATTATTATTATTATTATTATTATTATATCATTATTATTACTATTACCATTATCATTATGATACTCGAACCAACGTTAAGGTAATCATTCCGTGTTGTGGCTCAATATTATTAATAATAATAATAATAATTAATAATAATAATAATAATAATAATAATAATAATAATATACTCCATTTCTATTGCGCATATTCTATATTAATAATCATATGCGCATTACAATCAGACTTATTGACCATAACACCGGGAACACGCCCTACTCTTTTCGAACAGTGCCATGGGTTCTTTTACGTCCCACATTACAGATAGAGTTGTGAGACGGGGCCTACGGTTTATCGTCCTTATCCGAGAATACTAGAAAGTCTAACCATTTGCAGATTTCATTACAAAGGCAGCACTTTCTACTCAATTATTTTAAGACCACGAGTGTTGGTCCGGCCGGGTTTTGAACCCGTGACCCTCTTCTACATTACTATCTTTACTCATCTCAATACTACTATCTTCTATCTTCTTCTCTTAATTATTTTAGCTATTTACATAACTGTATAGCTATTTCAGCAAATATTTTTCCTTTCCTTCTACAGCGAGGACCTGGGGTTATGTTGTAGACTTTCCAGAAAACCAAGCCTCGGAACTAATTGTTCTTCCAAAAGTTCTGTCAATCAACAAATTTTCTGCTTCGTGGTGGATGTGGTTCCACGTTGGCACTCCTCCAAAAGAGTGGAATGCAGTATTTAGTCTATCAAACACCGACCACAAAAGAGCAGCGTCGTTTCACGTAAAAAGAAAGGGAGAATTTCTTGCAACCATCAACTCTCAAAGAAAGTTAGTTGCATCCGGCAGATGAAGCATTTTTTGACAATTTTGTTTTTAAATGTTGCTGAGCAGCACTGTTATTTACTGTTATTTCTGAGCCATACAATATTTTTGTGGCCGAAAATAAGTGATAGTAAATAAAAGTGCTGCTCAAAATGAGAAATAAGATTGGACATCAGTGCCGTAGCTGAGTTAAATTTATTGGAGGGGCACATCACGAGCGCTGAAGACGCGAGCTTCTACGGGGGTCCTGAGGTATGCTCCCCCGGAAGATTTTCAAATCTGGGGTCGGTAAAAATGCCTTCCCAGCCTTTTTTGGGCTGGCAATACTATTTTCCAGCGTATTTTTTAGCATTTTCAATTTTTTTTTTTTTTTGGGGGGGGGCATAGGTTTCCCCGGCCCCTCCCCATGCTACGGCACTGGATATTTGTCTAATGACGTCATCCTTGAGCCACGCTCACGGAAAGTGGAGAGCTTTGAGAAACAGTTTAGGTAACGTCCAAGGACAAATACTATGATCTGCGTTTTTTTCAAGTCAAATAATGTTTGGCGTTGTAAAATAGTCAAGATGGTATATTTTCAGCCTGGAGAATTTGTAAAAGATGTATTTTTCAGCTCTGTTGCAGGCAAACTCGGGAAAAGAACCTACCGATTACTACTTCGGACCTCTATCACTGAGCTATGGGGTTCTCGCTATTTCAAAATCCATCATATTGATATTCAAATCCTAGCAGTAGCGCAGGATATTTGTCCGATGAATGTTGTTTAATGTTCTTGCCCCCACGAGTCTCCTATAGCTCAGTGATAGAGCGTCCGAAATGGTAATCGGAAGGTCATAGGTTCTACTCCCATTGAGAGAGCTCGGATTTGATTTAGGGGGGTGCTGACGGTTCGAGCGTTAGCCCTTCGTCAGAGAGAATGACGGAGGGCTAACGCTCGAAACGTCAGCACCCCCTCTTTTAGCTAACAGTGGTACAAATTACTTTGTCAACGTGTTTAATTATCCTAATTTCTTGTGTTTCGATCCCCCACCGACCTAGCGCCAGTTTCTTTAGAAACTATCCCCACAATACTTGTATATCTTTGTATAATTTAGTATTTGATAACCAGTTGAATAAAACACTTTGCCTCTGAGTTGATCTAGGCCTATTCTGGGACCTCAAATCGCCTAAAATCTCCTTAAGTCGCCATTTCCGTTTCTGTCAATTTTACTTAAGTCGCCTTAAATCTTCTTAAGTCAGCCAAAGTTACAGCGACTTAAGGTCCCAGAGTAGGCCTAGTTCTCTGCGTAGCAGCCAGCAGCCCATGAACTCGAAGAGATGCGAAATTTCTCTTAGAGTGTTGAGGGATAATGTTTTTAGGAGAAGAGAAATTTCGGTTCCTTATCCAGGTACCGGCACAGAGGACGTAAAACAAGGCCAGAGAGTAAAAAAGATGTTACGTATACTGAATAATTTACACACAATGGTGAAACAATGCGCTAAGTCATCTGTGCCGGTACCTGGAGACGGAGCCGGAATTCCGTATGTCCACGCGGTCATATAATATTCTATTTATTATATCAACACCAAGGAAATACCAAAACCTTACACTTCAAGTCGCGATTTATTACGTTACCATAGCAATGTGCTATTTTTGCGTGGAAAAATAACGTTCTTTTAACGTGGGAAGAAATAATGTTTTCGCGAAAAAGCTCACCTAGTATTTCACTGGTGTTTATATGATAATAAGGAAAGAGAAAAAAAAAAAAAAACGAAATACGGTATACCATTTGATTTTATCAGTAACTCTAAACTTCAGCCGTCTGCACATCAGAGGTTAAACGCAGAGTCGGAATTCTAGGGATGATTCTGTTCCACTAATTTTAACATTGGTTGTTGGCAACGTTTGATGGTGTTTATGATTCCTTCCCTAGGAATGAAACGTTATCCACTGTCTTTAGAACAAGTGAGTGGTACCATTTAAGTTGGAAGTGGGAATCGGAAAATGGCCAGTCAACTGTCCTTGTGGGTGGTCAGGAAAAGACCTTTAACCATGTCTTGGAACTGACGAAAACGGTGTCAGAGGGGACGTTAATGATCGGAGAATCATTACCACTCGATGATAAACCCTCTACGTTCATATTTTCTGGTAAAATAACTCATTTCAACATGTGGAATAAGTTTCTACCGTCGTCAGACTTGGCAAAACTGGCCAGTGGTTGTACAGTTGCTATTGGCAACCTAGTTCCTTGGCCAGAAGTGCAGTGGTGGAGTAGAAACGATGTTAGAATCAACAAGTTTCCACCTTGTAAGATATCGGGTAGGTTTGAACATAATGATTTTAAAAATAACTGAATGTTAATCGTGTATATGGTATAGGGTTCTTTAGGTGCTTTAATAATAGCCAAAAAACACGGGAGAAAAACTGAATCAACCCTGTAACGTTCCTATGCCTACCACGAGGTCACGTTCGGGGGGCCTGGGAACGTTATTTAAAACTTGAGCACTGTGCCCGACTATCTAAACTGAACAAACGAAGCATTAAGTGGTATTCTTGGCTGTGAAGAATTAGGCGGGTCAGTTGAGATAATCAGAGATATTTTGACAGAATAATAATGATAATGATGATCACAATAATATTAGCAACGACATGATTACTTGGAAAACTACTTGAATATAGAGTATTAAGAGAAAGCAGATGGGCTCCCGGAGAAAGACCCTAGGGGGCCTTTGCTCATGGGTCATTACTCGCTCCATGGAAATGAACGGCTTAAGGTTACTACCCATCTATTATTATTATTATTATTATTATTATTATTATTATTATTATTATTATTACACCTTTCTAGTTTATTAACTTTATTTGAAAATGCGTTTTTTCTAAATAACTCCGCCGTTTTTTTAGAATTTTAATACTTTTCTTTTGTAAACACTAGATAAAATGACTGGCTTAAATTTTGCCAAATAAAAGAAAAAACGATTTTTTGGCCTTCTGAAGGTGGGAAGTAACCTTACGTTCTGCCAAGGCAAATAACAATTATATCAATTATATGATAATATTAACGATAACTGTAACGATAACGATAATGATAACGATAATAATATTATTTATTATTGACAGAAAAATATAGATGGCTTTTGTCGGAGAGTATTGGCAATGTTATTGTCGACAAATTAGCAGGAAAACGAGGAGTTTTCCATGATAGTGAAGTGGACACGGATTTAGGTGTGCTCAGCTTGCACCATCAAAGTTATGTTGATTTTGGTGAATATGATGGAGAATGTCTGGGGAATCCTGAACTCTGCAATAATGGGCTGTCAGTCAGTTTTTGGCTGAATCATGAAGGTCAGTAAACGATAATAATTTAGGGAATAATTTCTTTTGAACAGTAGTCTGTAGCAAGCTTTTAGCCTTGTGCTACTTCTTTAGAAATTGTTTCACCTACTGAGGAACACCATCATCATCATTATCATCATCACTATTATTATCATCATCATCATCATCATTAACAATATCATCATCAGTCGTTATTGTCATCGTCAACGTCAGCATTATCATTATTATCATCATTATTTTCATCATTATCATCATCATTATCGTAGTCTTCGTCGTTGTCGTCATCATGATCGTCATTATGTTTTTTGAACCACGGTATTCGTATTCATAAATACCCTCTTCAAAAGAGCCGTGTGCAACTTGCACTAAGTCATTCGTTAATTAGTGATCAAAATTGCTGATAAAAAAACTAAAAGAAGTTCACAGCGAAAGATATTTTTGCAAAAAAACACGAGTTACCTGACTTTTAGCGAGCAAAGTCTGTGAAAATGCAAACTCACTGATTAAGTTCAATTGTTCGCTTCAGTTGTAACGCTTGCTGTTATTGGCTCAAGCCCGTGTTCGCCTCACGCTACGTAAACACGGCGGTGACGTCTAACCCAAATTCTTGACTTGATTTTGTAAAACGATAAACAGAAAATGGCTGTGTTTACGTGAGTACTCCAGATAGTCTTGTTAAATATTAACAGGAACTCGGATTTAAATAAAATTTGGAATTCCTTCAAACTTTCACCCGTGTTTGCATCAGGTTGTGTCTAAGAGTATAAGCGAACCAGATTCTTTTTTACTCGGGCTTCCGTAGTAATGCCCGAGTTTAAAAGTGGCATTCGTTTGTGCCGTTTATACACAAATCACCCTCTTGTCTATACTGTACATGCTTGAGCTTTTGTTTTGCACGAACAACCAAGAAACCTGCCCCACTTTACATTCCAAGTGCACTCTAATCGTGTTATTCTATTTCTGATTGTATGATGCCACTGTTGACTCTCGCTGCAGAACTTGCAAACCACAACAGGGATATCAAAGAGTGCGACAAATCAATATATGTTATTTACCGGGCGGAAGGTCCATATGGGAAGAAACCGTGCCTGAGGTCTTGACTACGGCCTCGAGACCGAAGGCCGAGGGACATACTTTTTTTTTTACGACATACTTTTCTTTTTTGGATGTCTTCTTTGTAAGTAAGAAAAAGAAAAAAAAATCCGTAAAAAAGTATAGAAAAAATCCGGCCCGTGGGCCGTATCGTAAAAAGCTGGACCGGTCACGCGCGCGTGATTAGCCAATCAAATTCGAGGATTTAGGATTCCGGCCCGCTCAGATGCTTGAGATAACGATAATTGCCTCAACTGCGGAGGCTGTAAGAAAATACACGAAAAAAAATTTAACACGAGCAATATTTCAAGTATCACAAATGTTAATATCAAAAGGATTAATCCTGGTTTGCGTAACTAAGCCCAAAGTTTTCTACTATTGTCTTAAAATGGGGAACCCCGAGTTTACGCAGTTATGCGTTTAGCTTAAAATAAATTGCCAGCATAATCTTAAATGAAACCATTTCTTCCGCAGCACTATTGATCTCGCATATTCTGGGACTTGAAAGAGACCTTCATTACTCTCTTTATACTTGGATTTCACCTCTCATGGGGCCCAACGGAAAATGGAGTCGCTGCTACAGAGCCGCAAAACATGGATGGAGCTCACAGACGTTTCACGACCTGTGCGATGGTCGTGGGTCAACGCTCACGCTAGTAAAGGCAGGAAAATACATTTTTGGAGGGTATCTAGATCAAAGCTGGGGAGGTAAATAAGCTTTGAATTTTCTTTCTTACAATAATTATTGAAAGAGGTAAAAAAGGCTTAACAAAAATTTTCAATGATGTGAAAGATGTATTTTTCAGTACTGTCACAGGCAAATTTGGAAAAAAAAAACATTTCCGTGTTCTCCCAATAGGAGTCGACTGACCTACGACCTTCCTGGTATGGTAATATTCCCGCGACACTCATTCACATCAACAGTGAGTCACTGTTGATGTGAATGAGTGTCGCGGGAATTCTGAACATTCTGACACCACCAAGGTCTCAGAACCTGCGAGACATCCACTTGAATTCCCGCGACACTCACGGACATGGAATATTATCACCGGGCAACACAATGGGCAAAAACGCAAGATTCTGGAGGCTTTGTTCATTGCTTTAAGGAACCCAGAGCCATAGCAGATGCCAGAGCTAAACAAAAAGCTGCTGGCACATCCAATTCATCTGTTCCCCATGGCAGTGACTAAACATTTAAATACGAAACCACGCTACAAAAACATCAACCCTGATGATGCTAGTTGAAAACGTTCGGTTTTATATTTTTAATTTGTATATATAATAGCCTTTGAACTTTTAAAGATTTTAACCTTTAAGCGAACATTACAGTGAAAAATGTTTTTTTGGAACCGGGAAATTTTGTAAAAGATGTATTTTCTAAGTGATATTTTATATTTCTGTTCGCAGTTTGCCAAGTGAACATTTTTTGTTTACAACATTGTAATTCCTGTATTTAAGTAAAAAGAGCCCTGGTATAATTAACGCAAGCAAACTGTGAATCAAAGTTGTGAAAAGCGCATAATCTGTGCTTAAAGATGTTGTATCGTAAAAGCAGTGTTCTTAGTCTCGTTTCCTTTTCTAAGACCACAGTTAACAAAGTTAATTATAACGGTAATGTAGTTAGTTAATCTGCTTTGTTTCACCCAAAAAAAGTGAATCTAAAAGTACACTGTTGTGACTTTGTTGATGGTTTGGCTCGCGATTCTCTCAAGACCCGAACAGTTTCTGGACTTTTTAGTGTGTAATAATTCACACTGTACTTTGGTAACAAAGACATTTCTGCAATCAACTTTGCCAGAAGGCAAGATTTTCTCATCTATACGATATATTCTAACAGAGCAGGTTTGTACGATGAGTGCTTCATATCTTTGCGGCTGACTTTTCGGGGCTTTCTTGAAACGTGCGGCGTAGCCGGTATGGGTGAAACACGCACCAGTTCTTAGGCTCCTGTTTAAAGTTATCATGTTTGTGGCTTACTTGATTCCTAGGAACAGACAGAAACGTTGCAAGCAACTCGTCGTTTTTATTCAGTATAATCAACGCAGACGATTTCAAACCATTCAAACTCAATATCAAACCTGAGGCTCAAGGCCAGGCTGCGAAACAAGCCATTGCTTCCGGTCCAGTGTTTGGACTGGACGATCTTCACATCGCAGATCGTGCAAACGAGTCTGCCGTGTCTTTCAGCGATCTCGGACAGTCGTACCAGCTCCCTTATTCATACCTCGTTCCAGGAATGCCTGGCGCAAGACGGTTCTTGGCAGGAAGCTACAAGTTTATTGCCGAGGATATTGAAGTGTTTTTCTATTATGGTGAGTACAGAAAACAACAAACAGAAATAAATCTTAAACCAGGAGTAAATTCACTGCCAGACACTCGGCCGCAAAACGCATTCTTAGTTTTCTTTGTATAACAGGACAGATTCAAAACCACGAATATGTTCTAATTTGAAACTAAACTACACACCTTAAGTAGGGTGGCCCATTGCGCGCCATATTAAAGGGCTTACATGGTAACGGTAATCATCGTAGTAAAACACATACTAACCGAGAGTGAGGTCATTACAGGGAAATGAGGTTGATTACAGGGAAATCTCGGACCGAGGCCTTGCTGCATTGATTGAGGGATAGCAAGGTCAATACGTCGGGGCCGAGATCTGAGAATTCCTTGTAATGACCGAACGGACGAGGTTAATACGTTATTTATTATATGGGCTTTTAAGCTGTTAGCACTGGAGAAAAAAACCGAAGGGTTCTTCAATATCCGCTTACGCACGCAAGAGATCATTAGAGGTCAGTCATGTTGACTGAACTGAAACACACCTCACCATGCGATCAAAACCAGAAGTAACAGAAAAAACAGTTTCTTTGAAAATGAGATAACTTTTGTCTATATTAAAGGAGAACGGAAGGCTACAGGGTATATTTTTTGTAGCTACTTATGATGAAAGGGAAAACCATAATTTCGCTTTGGGGATGAGGAAAAACAAGTTTTTCGATGTGAAAACGGCGTAAAACCAAGCGTTTTGGTCAAATTTGAATCGCCGCCATTTTGTAAGCATTCTCTTCCGGTCACTTCCAAAAAAGGAATGCCAGTCGCCATGTTGTGACGTCATTGCGCTCATGTGGTTCTCTTCTTGATGATAAAAGAAGCGGAGTGGGCTCATAGATATTGGTATTCCAAAAGCAAGCAGAATAGTTTACTTAGAGAAAGTGGTAGTTCGGTAGCAATGGCCGAGTTTGAACCATATTCATTTGAACCCATGCGAGATCTCTCGGATTCCGACGAGGAAGGAGCTGAAAATCCGAACGAGATCGCCAGGAGAGGAAATACAGTATGGTGTAGTTGTGGTCATTGCGAAAACTGGGAAAATCAACAGGAAAGAGAATGTCTGTGTTGCCAAGAGATGGACGAAGCTGTATCTAAACTGTCAGGTGAAAATTATTGAAAAAACGAGAATAAATATTACGATAATGATCGATCGTGTTGTTTCTGTGTGTGTAAGTATTCCGTGATATGAATTTCTGTGCGATCTTTTGTTTGCGAATTCTGTGATACCATGTTTTCATTATTTGGCTCAGATATGGGAACAGAATATCTCCACGGCTGTATTACTCAGCATCCTAGTTTTAATACAGTATGCTTGCAAAGAGAGGTGCTATAGGAGACAGCCATTGTTGGCTTGAGTCAGGCGCGTGGAATACGAGCGCCGCGAGAACTTAATAATATGTAGGTATCCAAAACAAGAATGTGGGATGTCTGTTCTTGTTACTTTATTTCGCTGAGAAGATATATAATATCTACTGATGGCATTCAGTTTTAGTCACTGGCTGAAGTATTCCAAGCTATTTTTATTGATGGAAAAGTGATTTAAACATTATATGCATCAACCACAATAAGCACGTATAAAACAGTAAGATATGAGCGTGACTTCGTGACCACATAACTGCACCTACAATTGTAAATAATGTTTTGATGAACATGTTTGGAATCACCGTCTTTTACCTACCAATAAGTACGATTAAACACCATACACCACAAGCTTTGACACTTTTGAAAAATGTTGGGACAGAGAAATCGCTTACCTTTTAAAATCAAAAACAACAATTTAGTGATTCAAGTCATTGTTGTAGTGCTCTCGAAACACGAAACATACACGTTAACTTCATTTCTCAGTTTTTAGTCGTCACAATACAAAATTGGAATAAAATAGAACCACTCCGCATAATATATTGAGGTTAACTGGCCTAGAAACTGAACTACAATCAACACCTCTGGGGTAGAACTTGATATTTACATGTTTCTTCTTTCAGAAATTATCGTTATGCAGCTTATCGCCAATTTACATGGTGGGTACATAATAGACTGGGGAGGTATGTCCGAAAAGTAATCCCTGCTTGCGTTGTGAAAGCAATTAGAGGAGTCTATCCTAATGCTGATGGGAATTACACAGGTTTTCGAAACCCTGATGAAAGCTACTCGGAGGTGGACTTATCCTGGATACAAGAAATTGTGTAAAAGAAATATAATAAAACTTTGTTCAGTTGTCTGAATTGAAACGAGATCTGTGTTTATCGATCAAATCCTCTTTCGCTGGCCTTGCTGTAGGAGCAATGTTCGGTGCTTCAGGCCTTAGGGGAAGGGCAGGTACCTCAATTTGTCTCCTCTTAAATGCCAGTAGACCAGTCATAAGATCTCCCAAAAACTGGTAAGACTTCTCTTCATATTGAGGCTTTGCAACCCATCCCTGACTTCCCTTTGGAGAGACAAATTTGTGTTTCTTTGCACCCTCCTTTGTCTGGGCTTGGGTACGTCCCACATTATGATTGTGGTCGAGAATAGCAAGTTGAGTACGTGCCCTCATGCCTTCGTAGGAGTAGTGCTGCAATTTTTTGCAGTACTTCTTTGCCATAAGGCCATGATACATTTCCAGGATGCCTGTATGGATGAACTCAGCAAGCATTGCGATGTCCTTCAGAAGCGACTTGTTCCAGGCAACCTCCTTCAATGCATCGTGGGCGGGACTTCCAACTTTAAGCCATTGCTTCCGTTGTTCCGTTTCTCTTGGGATGGGTGGATGCGCGCACTGATCGAAATGCTGACAGCCATCCCAGTGGTGGATGTTGGCCGTGTGGTACACTATGGATTTCCATTTTTCAACACATTCGGTGGCATTACCCTGTGAGGTTTTTGCGCACCACCACAAGTGAATTACAATAGCATGTACCCATGGTTTGAGGGCCGCACATGGTTTTGTCTGCGTCTTTTTGGTAAGTTTCTTTTGCACAGACTTAGCCATGTGCCAAACATCAAAGTTATGCTTGATATTCGGCCTCTCTTTTTTCATATGCGCTCTCACTTGTACATGCCTGTCAGTTGCAAGTTTGGAAATGGTGACATTTTCGTCTTGCAGGTGATTTAGGCAACGCTTTAATCCCTCTAGCTCCATTCCATTTGAATTCTTAACTTCGGTTACTTGTACTAGTGAAAAGTCGAGCACTTTTGATGAAGTTGTGTCCACTATGCTGTAAGTCCCGTATTTTGCCGAGTGGCCCGGACTATCACAGCGACCATCACCTCCTGCCACAACCTCCGTGTTTCTCACTTCGTTTAACATCTCCGCTTGATGTTCAGTGAACTTTTTGTTAACGATGGGGAACAAGTATTTTTTCTGAGTGAAGTTGAAATTTCTTTCACTGAAAAATTGGATGTTACTTGCTTTTGCAACATTGGCAAAGTTACCGTAATCATTCCCTGTAAAGAGAACTCCAGCACTTAGAAGTAAATTTCCTGCTGCCATCGAACTAACAAAGGGTTGTGTCTGCCACCGCAGTGGTTTTTCGCAGCAGGCAAGGGTTTCAATGGTCGCCAGGGAACCTTTCGTTTTCAGAGTTACGTTTCTTACCTCCCGTCCACAATTGGGACAGTGAACACATTGAGAGAAAAGCTCTTTTAGTTTGCTTTCAAACACTATAAACTTTCTCTCCTCGTGAAGATCTCCGCAGTTTTCTTCAAGCCAGTTGTTGGACTCCTTTTCCACCTCATCATCACTGTCATCATCATCAGCCGGAACTTCGCTTTTCGTGTCACAACGCTCTATTTCCTCGAAGAAATCGCTGTCTGGGTCGTCTCCAAATTCTGATTCATCAGACTCGGACATCTCCGGCAGCCATTCATCGTCACTTTGCTCTTCATTGCATTTTATTTCCATCTCGGTGAAATCTAGTTCCTTCTTGGGTTGTGCAGACTCCCTAACATCAGCATTCTGCTCGTCCGGGTGATCACTGGAGGACGCGTAGCTATGGTCATGAAATACAGCGTGCTGAACGTGAGCTAAGGGAATAGATTTCACCTGAGGGAAGTCGATGGCAAAGGGTATGTCCGTCTGGCATGCTTGATCCACTGTGGTTACAACAGTTTGACTACAGCAGTCGACTGAAAGGGTCCAGAAATTCAATTTTCTTTTTTTTCGTTTCGGCGCGGAACATTTCATGACACTTGACCGCACTGCCTTAGATGTCACGAAACCTTCGTTTGGAAAATTATTTGCAGCCTGAACTTGTTCACTGCTTTCCAAAATTTGATCGAGGGCCTGAAATGTTGAATACAAATTCAAGAAATAAAGGTCATTTGCTGTTTCGGACCCTGCACATTTGAAAAAAAAATCGACATTTATCTTGTCTTTACTGTTTCCTTTGTACGCACTCTGATAGAATTAGTATTTACGCCGCTCTCGTACGAATACCAAACGCCACTTACCTCTTCATGGTGAGCTTTACGTTTTCGGCGTTCACTGGCAGGCCTTTGGCTTGAGTTCTTCTTGTGTGGAAATTTAGTGGGGATAGCATCATCCTTTAAGCTGCCGCGTTTTGGGGCTTTACCGGGCAAAAGCACTTGCCTGTAGTCAATTTCGAAACACCATGGTTCAAAATGATCTGAACAGATGTGGCAGTTTTTCAGTGGCGGTAGGTTCTTTCTCTTTATCTGAGCCAGCCATTTATTGAGCTGTCCTTGATCTTTCAGTGGAAAGCGATGAAAACTTATTCCTTTCTTCGAATCTCTGGGAGTTCTATTCGAACAACCTACCACGACGCATTGAACCATTTTGAAATTTGGCGCGTATGCAAGTGAGCGCAATGACGTCATGCTCAGCCGCCGCGCCTTCAAAATGGTGGACAAGATGGCGGACATACAGCGTGTCTCTTTCGTGGGCTTTTTTCCGTGTAAAACAACCTTGCAATGGTCGTTAAGGTACAAAAACTGTAATTTTAACTCAATTAGTACTATTTAATTTCTTATAAAGGTGACTAAAAAATGTCGTTTATGGCCTTCAGTTCTCCTTTAAACAAGAATTTTTTTTTTAATTTTTCATAATGCCCGGTCATTACAAGAAAATCTTGCCTGCTCAGCAGTCAATCAGAGCGCGTATACTATTGTAGCCATATGATAAAGCACGTTTAAGTTGTGGGAGTAGGGTCTTGTGGCAAAAGGAGATCAGTGAAACCAATGCAAAGAGGTCAACAACAAAACAGCGGGCAGAATGGGTGTTGTAATCGGGACATTTACTTACAGTTAAAAAATCGTCCAGATCTGTCAAATCTGCACATTATTATCCAAAACCAAGAGAGCATAAGGGACAGAGAGGGACACTCCGAGTTCACCCCTGGGATATGAAAACTTCAGAAAAGTTATTTTTGGACACGGAAGTCTGTTTTCCGAGAGGTCCACATACCTCATTGTGATGCTCATGGTGCTCATGGCGTAGCGAGTTGGACTCTTGTTTGTTATCCGCCTGAATAATAGGACAATCGCATGACTTTTGGAGGGCATATAGTTTATTTTGTGGCCCGAGTAGCATCATTTGCGCCCGAGCGCGAAGCGCAAGGGCTCAAATGATGCTACGAGGGACACAAATAAACTATATGACCGACAAAAGTCATGCGATTATCATTATTATCAAGATACGCGGCCAAATCGTACAAATTCATTTAATAAGAAAAAAATGTTTAACAGAGATGTAGCATGAAATTATGGTATGGAAAGTTGTTGCTACAATACGATCAGCTAAACAAGAGCCAAATAAAATTCCTTTTTGTTTACAATAAATGTCAAATATAATCTAGTTTTAAAAAGATTGGTAACAATTATTAGCAAAAAGACAGTTTATATTTAAAAAAATAATAGTGTCCCCGTTCACAGGCAATGGACTCAGCTGCAGGGCCGTTAATGCATTAACGGCCCGCTAGGAGTCATTTGTGGCCCGCAAAGCGCGTGTTTTCAAGAGGGCGGTTTTCAATTTGGCCGCGTATCTTGATAATAATTCATAATTAGGGAACCTCATAAATTTTCAAGTGCCGCGAACGGCCATTAAATGCAGATGGCTAGAAAGACTGGGTTACAGTGGAGTGATACTGGAAAACATACTTCTGTTTCTATAAATAACTTTACAGAAGTTTCAAATCCCAGCCGACACCCCGATTGCCCCTCTCTGTTCCTTATGTTTGTCCTCTTGCCAAAATCCATCAGCCAAAGCCTTAATGACTGGTGCTACGAAAGCAATGTAACTTCATCAAGGCGGACGCCGTGAAGCAAGCAGACAATGAAGCCTTTGTTATAACAAGCAGTTCCATAACAAGTAACACTTGTAGTTAGTTAGAAGACGAGATCGATACTGAAGATTGAAACAAGTGAAATGCAAGATTACTGGCTTATAATTAGATGGAAAACAAGTCGAGTATACATCATTCAACTAAAATGGAGCACTGCACCGGTATCGCAGAGGTCATGGCTTCGAATCCCGTTCAGATCTGGATTTTTTTTTCAGGCTTTAATTTCACAGCTGCTTAAGTTGTGTACATAATTGCAATGATCAATCAATGTCATTACATATTACTCCGCAGTTCATATATATGGTCTTTCATATATGTTCACTTGCATGGACATGTTTGATGACACAATTTCCCTCTCTTCACTTGTAATTAAATGATTTGCTCATAAAATACAAGGAGTTTTGTAACCAAGTATGGTCACCTCTACACTCTCTTCTATGCAAAGGCTGTAATACTAGGGACACAATTGTACAATGGCCTATCAGTTGACGACGTGTAACACAGCAGGACTGGCAAACATTTCTTGAAGTATTTGTGCGCCATAACTGAGGGATATCTCATTTTGTTGCTAACGAAAAAGCTTAAAATTTTGTATCTTTTGTTGCCCGCTATTTCGCCGATGTAATAACTTATGCTGCTGAAGAAGTTTGCCTAACCTGAAATTCAGCGCACAATGCCTCATCTTGTATCCGCACGCTGTCTCAAATACCCCTTGTTTTATTGGATTCTGATAGCATGAATATTATTATTATTATCATTATTATTATTATTATTATTATTATTTCGTTGCTTGCTTTGTTCTTCGATCTTGAATCAAACCATGCGAGGCGGTCTGGGGAGCTTCGCGACGGTCCGCTTCAGCATCCTCACTCTCAACATCAAGGGCCGGTTGTTTAGAGGCTTAGACGTAGCTCAACAAAACCGTTGTTTAAATTTAATTTGAACTACTCAAACTTTTCAGTACAACACCAGACTGGGTAGTTAATGTCTGCTAAATCAAAATGAATTAGATTTATTAGATTAATCGCTAATTGTTCAGTTTCAAACCCTATAGATTTACTTCAACCGCGGACTTGGTTAAACGCCGTTTAAATAACCGGCCCTAAATTTCTTTGCTTTAGGAAATGCGTCGGAAACGAGCTACATCCTGGCAGCTGGTGGCGACCCGACCCAATCTCCTGGGCTCACTTTCTACCACAAGCAAGATGCTGCTAGTGTCCAAAATTTCTCTTATCATGTCACCATAGCAACGCTGAACCAACGATGGTCTGTTGGAATTGATGAGCTACCGTCGTTTTGGACCCATGTGTTTATCACATGGAGCAAAGCGTGGGGACTGAAATTATATCTTAATGGTTACCTAGTAACGGAGGATAATAGCTACAAAGAAATAACTGGCATGAGCTCGTCAAGCCACAAAAACGTATTTGTTGGGAAGTCCGCGAGTTCTAACGCCGTGGAGTATTCGCCAGGACTGCAAATGTCGGATTTCATTATATGGGATGCCTATATTCCTGCGTCTTGCGTCAAGAACAGATTCGAAAATTTTGGCAAGTGAACTTTATTGAGTTTTTAGGGGATTTTTTTTTCTTAACATTTTCAACGGAACAATGGGGTAAAGGGGGCATTCATGGGAACTTTTGCAAAATTATCGTGAATTGCTTTTCTTATTTAGGACACTATGGTAAGAGCGTCCAAAAAATATTCGTGATATTGGAGAACACTCAACGCGACAAGCCACTCACCAAGATGGGGAAAATATTTAATAATAATGGTGGTGGTAATAATAATGATGATAATAATGATAACAGTAAGGGTAACGATAACGATAACGGTAATGATATCGATAATGATAATGATAACGATAACGAGAATGACAACGATAATGAGAATGATAACGATAATGAGAATGATAACAATAATGAGAATGATAACGATAATGATAAAAGAAAACGCTCTGATTGACGTATTTAAATCTCGCAAGGCGCCGCTTACAGAACGTAGCCTAACTAGCTTAAAGATATCACTAAGTTGACAAAGACATGTACCTAAGGTTCAGAAATAAGGCCACTTAAAAGGAATGTTTCAATCTGTGTTTAGAAATAGCAACAATTGCCGACAAAATTGAAGTAGAGTAAAGTGAAAAGACTGAAAAGACTGAAACAGGCTATAGTAATCATCAGAGGACATGAGACCTCCGAGATCAAAGGCGATTTGTTGACCAGGATAAAAACAGTGTGGTTTTAAAAAGTAACTTTCCATTACAAAACTAAGAATGATTTTAAAAAATATTACTAAGGAAACTGTGTGATAAACTAGATATCTACCGAAGAGACCGGTCATTATTTTTAGGGTGCGTGGGGCCTGGTGCAAATAGGGGATGGGTAACCAGTTTTTATGCATGGCCAAAAAGGGAGGCTACATGAATTTGTTTAAATATATAGCCAGCACAAATTCTCTTTTATTTCTATTTCATACATTCAGGAGGAGGAGGAGGAGGAGGAGGATGAGGAGGGGGTGGGGGTCAGTAAAATCATTCCTACCGATAAGGGGTGGTCAGGAAAAACCAAACATGGGATATCCACTGTTGCTCCAGTCCCCAACCCCCCACCCCCGCCCCCCCCCAGCCCCCTATCCTATAAATAATGACCCGGCCCTAGGGTTCAGGAATATGGGCTTTTAAAAGAAGTCTTGCTGTTATCAGGTTTTGAAGAGCACATAACGGTTAAACCCTCCGATACAGGAGAATTTGAATGGACGACAAAGGGGTGTAATGTTAAACTTGAGCAAGGACCTTGTTGGACTACTCAAAAAGGTAAATAATCATGAATGATGAAATTGATGCTCTAAACGTCAGCTTCCATTTAATCTTTCGGTGGGAAAACTTACTTTATAAATTTGTTTTGATCAACAGTTTTAATGCGTTTCCATTTCCCACCGACATATCGCTATTTGCTTCAGAATCTATATTAGTCTGAGGAGTAAAAACGTCCAATTTATGTCTTAGGGCGTATTCTATTGGGCTCAACCGTTTCAACTAAAACCGGTTTTGGTTTATTTAGTTGAGGTTCCCAATAAAACGCTTCATCAACCATTTCTGGTTGAAAAGCGATTTTGACTGGGGAAACCAGACTTCTTCAACTTCTTGACATCAGATTGTCAACGTGGCGGAAGCGCGAATTGTTGCAGCCGCGGTTGACATTCAAGAAATATTGGAAGACAACGTTCTTCCAAACAACGAGGCAGACGATAAAGTTGCTCCAGCAGCTTTGTTTTTGGAAACTGAGATGACAACTGTCACTCGCCTAACGGGTTATTTTGAGATTGTCGTGGCTACTAGTTTGAAGGACACGCGAGCCGACACGCACCGCAAAAATTATGCGTGCTAGCTAATCAGCGGAAATTACTCATCGCTTTCAACCATTTCAACCGAGTTCTGAGCTGGTTGCAAAATTTGAAAACTCGTAGATCGATTGAACACCTTAGATTGAGTACCTTCAACTCGGTTAATAAGAGTTATGTATGTCTGTCCGTCCATCTAGTTATCTGCCTGTCTGTCTGTCTGTCTGTCTGTCTTTCTTTATAGAGTTTATTATTATTTGTTGAGACGCTTTTTTGCTATCAGATGGTTGCTACTTCTTAATGAACTCTTCGTATCCTCGGATCAAGGGTGATCGAGCTCGTCTGGTAAGTTCTTTCATCGCTCCAGTAAAGAAGTGCCTTTCATTTCAATTCCTTATGAACGGTGAAACTTCAGGAAGACTCAACGTTTACTCAAGCAAACTCAAAGGTATCGAAGAACTGGTTTGGCGGTTAGCCGGTTACTATGGTGACACGTGGATAGATGCGCAGGTACCTTTAGATGAGCATGTGAACGAGGTAAGTGTATCGCATGAATAAACAGTCAATAATCTGAATACATATACAACAAAGTTGTGTATTTTCTCTTCGGTTGAAAAGATAATTGAAGCTTTGACCCTCGTTATACTCATAAAATTTTTAGTAGTTGTGATTTGGCTCGAAAAATAAGAAAACAGGCTGGGACGACTGGATTAGCTCGGCTAGGTGGACAACTACGTCTGTTTAACATTAGCTTTTCTGTTCGGTGCAACATTTCTGTCGCTAGGAGCAAAACAGTGATTTGTTTTTTTTCGTGTTCAGTCTTTTATAAATTGTTCCATGAGATTTCAAAGAAATGTTTAATTGTGTTTTGTCCTACGTACCTATTGTATTTGTATTTGTATTTATTTATTTGCCACACGATTACAATAATTACAAAGAAATGCCAAAAAAATGTAGGAAGAAATGGCGAGGAGGCCTAAAAGAAACTATAGAGCTTATGTTAATTAGGCCTTCTCAATTACAATTTTTCGAAGATGGCATAAACATTACGGCGACGGATACAAAATAATATCAGGTGGAAAATTAAACTAATCAATATTACGGAAGTTTACAAAATAATGTTGAATATTAAAAGCCTTTTTCGCAAGATTTCTGTTGGAGAGTACTAATAATTATTACAAATAAATGCCTTAAGTGCTCTTTTAAAGGAAAGAGGTGAGGAAGCGTTGATGATGTTGGTGTTTAAGGTGTTGTAAAATTGATAAAAAACGGAAAATTGTTTGGTACGAGTACGACAGAAAGGCAGACGAAATTTACACCAGTTTCTTGTATTATACGAATGAATTTGACGTTGTAAGGTAAATTTACCATGAAATTTTAAAGGTAGAGTATGATTTTGATAGGAGTACATGAATAAGCCTAGTTGTATTAAGTATATATCATGAAATTTTAAGATACCAAGATTTTGAAAGATTGGATCAGTATGTGCATCGAAAGTGGTTTTAGCTATAGTTCTGATCACCCGTTTCTGTAAAATCTCAAGACGAATAAGGTTAGTTCTGTAAGTGGAGGCCCAAACTAAGTTGCAGGAAAAAAAGTATGGATAGACTAGAGAAAAATAAAGTGTTCGTAAGGTTCTCGTAGATAAATAGAAACTGGATTTACGAATAATTCCTGTACATTTAGAAACTTTATTGGCGACAGGTGAGATTTCAGATTTCCAATTTAAATTTTCATCCATGATTACTCCCAAGAAAACTGTTTCTTTTACTTGATCAATTTTTTGGCTATTAATTAAAAGTTGAATAGTTTGCTTTGTACGCTTTTGGCATGGTTTAAATACAATGAATTTGTTTTTTTTTTCAAGTTTAATGAAAGCCTGTTAGCTCTAAACCATAATGACAACTTATTTAGCTCAGCGTTCAGTATATTATTCAGGCAGTCTTTATCCTTGTGAGACACAAAAACGTTTGTATCATCGGCAAATAATATCAGTTGTAATATTGTTGACGTCTTGATTATATCGTTGATGTAGAGCAGAAAAAACAAAGGCACTAGTATTGAACCTTGCATTGGGGAACGCCACACATGATATTAGCACAAGACGAAACATAACCATTGCATTCTACAAATTGAAGTCTGTTGGAAAAATAGCTCTTAATCCATTTCAGAGCCAAGCCACGTATACCATAGTGTTCAAGTTTATCAAATAAGATGGAATGATTGACTGTATCGAAAGCTTTCGAGAGATCTAAAAAAACACCAACCGCTATTGGCTTCTTTTATCATATAGAAATAAAAAACACGCCCGAGTGCATTGTTGAGTTATATAAGCACGCGGGAATTTTTAAGAACACGAGAGAAGTGCATAGAGAAGCACGAGGCGCAGCCGAGTGCTTCTCGCACTTCTCGAGTGTTCTTAAAAATTCCCAAGTGCTTATATAACTCAACAATGCACGAAGGGCGCGTTTTTTTATTTCTTTTACAAAATGTAAACCACCACATTAACATAAAGACATATTAAACAAGAAAAGGATTGCGAATTTTAGTTAATCACAATAAGTATTCTCCTTACATGTACATGCTTTCTTTTTATTAGCTTAAATGCTGAATGAAAAGTAAAACCGTTCTCTTTGTGGCAAGAAACAAACGTTTTCTTATTTCGTGACGTAGCTTGCGTGCATATGTTGAGTTATAATGCACGCGCGTGACGTAAGCAGAGTGCTTTACGGAGCTATAATGAACTCGCACTGACCAATCACAGCGCGCGCAATTACTCGAACATTTTATAATAGTCATTATTTTCTGCCACTTCTGACCATATCCTAATTTACTGCTCTTTGTAACTGCGGCTATTTTCGAAGTGAGCCCTCGCGATGAGCATTGTAACTCTTAGAACAAACTTCGTCACATAGAAATATGTTTAAATAAATAAAAAAAGATTTACATGTAAAGGGCTATGCTTCCCATCCGGTACTCGATGCATTGCATAGCATACCAACAATAGAAGATCTTCGCAGAAATGTTAGAATAACAACAACCACCACAATGCGAAGATTGTGTTCACTTAAATCGTGATTTTAAAAAAACGCACTGTAAAAACATGTTAGAATCACAAATGAACAGCTGCATTATTGAACTTCGAGTCATAGTACAGTCGAGCCTGAATTATCGGATTCGTTGGGCTTTGCGCAAAATGTCCGGATAATCGAGGGTGCGGATAATCGAAAATTTAATATGAATATTGATGGAGAAGTGAAAGCAACGGAGATTAATAATAATAATAATAATAAACTGCCTGTAATAAATAGTGAATAGATGATACTCGAATATAAAGATGTTATGCTGTAATTATTAAGGGACGGACCATTAGAAAAGTGATGGGGGGAGGGGGGTGGGGAAAAAACAAAAAAAAATTCATGAAAGGGAAAATGCCAAGAAAAAAAAATTCATGCAAAGAAGAAGGTAAAAAAAAATTCATGCAGAAGGAAGGTCCAATTGTGACTTTTTCACACGTAGTAAAAAAAAATTCGTGCAGAGGGGTTTACCTGAAAAAAAAATTCGTGCAAGCTGAAAATTCTCCACCCCCCCCACCCCCATCACTTTTCTAATGGTCCGTCCCTAAACTTGTCTTACCAACCGGAGATGCTTCAAAGCTTTTTTCAATCCTCGGACCCAACAGCAATGAGAAAGGTTTGGCCTCACCAATGTGACATCTGATTAATATTTTTGACAAAAACGAGACCAGAGAACAAGTTCGGATAATCGAGCTTCAACTGCGGTCATTTTCTTTGAAATTTAGTTATCGTAATAATTACAATGTGTATCACTTGTATTGCGCTTTGTCTATAAATATAATCAAAATTACATTAATATTTACAAATTGATAGTGAGCTACAGACTAATCTTTGAAAACTAAAATCCAATTATATTATTAAAATTTTTAAAACTTGTACGTAAACTTTGCAGAATTTTTCTTGTTCCAAATATGGATATTCGTCGCCAATGGTTTCTTCAGCTGCAATAACTTCTAAATTCCTAATTATTTACAGGTGGTATTCGAGGGTGTGGTCGGCAATGGTTTCCTTGGAGATATAACTATAATCAATGCGTCCTTAACCGTTAGCGATAACTGTAGTTTTACACCCTTGGAAGCCAAGATACGGTTGACAGGTAACAGTCGTTCTGATGATCACATTGATATATAACGATTGTGTACATAACGATTGCATTACTCCACGCATGCTCATTGGTCGAGAGCCACATTTTTGTAATTATTGTCAAACTGTACGGAATATAAAGTCGAATGTTATCAAATTTTCCTCCTGACTGGCAAAATTAAATATTGTTGCACAGAATTGGTTTTTTAATCCGTTTTCGGTGGCAGATATTGCGGACCGTAGCCTTAATGCAGTGGTTACTACTATGACGTCATAGCATGGTTGAAAGCAAGGACACGCAACATCCAACAGTCAGTTTATCATAAAATAGGAGCCTGATATGCCTTCTCTGCCGTTTTTTAAGAAGTTCAATTAACATCTTGCACGTTTTAAATTTTTCAGGAAGATTATCGTTAGCAACAGCTCTTTTTTCACTTTAACTACCGTTACGTTGGGAACTAGTCCAGGTATGACAAACGGGACGAGTTTGTTACTGTCAATTCACTGAAAAGAAAAAAAAAACTAAACCAGAGATACCCGCCATGCTAAATGTCGATATTCAATCGTTATTTTTATCCTAAGGCTATTTATCGAGGTTGACCTGCAGTTATCGATACCTTGTTCCGCTTTGAACTAACGTACGTAGCCAAAGCTACTTTGATATTGTTGTTTGTCTTATTATAAAGCATATTTCTAACTTTTTCATAACTGGCCAAGCCTGTCAATATGACCCAATTTTTTGGAACAATAAGAACGTTATGTTACTCACTGTTTCCCTCTACTCATTTCCCTCATGACACTGAATCTTCAATGTTTCTTTTTCAAGGCTTAAAATCCGGCGTTATTGACCATATCCCTAGTTACCAGGATCTCGTAATCACGTGGCTGTCACAAGCAGGGTTTTCCGGGGGATACTGGGCTTCATGCTTTAGGGCCATTCACAGCATGTTGGAAATCAATCAATTTCATGAACAATGCGACAACGAAGGACCATTCCTGGCTATTGTTAGGAAAGGAACCTTTATCTTTGGAGGATTTTCAGAGATTGACTGGAAAAGTAAGTACCGTATACAGTTTATTCTCTCTCTTAAACACGACAGATTTACAGATGACAGTAAGGGCGTGAAGAGAGGCCGCCACCAACATTTCAAATATTTGCGGCCGAAAAGTTAGTGTCTTTCCCGCACTACGCACCTCCTGCTTCGCGGCAAAAACAACTATAAAAGGATTACACAGAGCAATCCACCCGCAACAGATAACATCCTAATTACGAATGCCAATTTTCTTGTATAGCTTCTGGTGTTACAAAGAGACCTTCTAGAAACTGTTAATATTCAGATATTTGCGTAGTCATTCAATATTCCTTCTGGAGAGTTCTAGAACACACTAAAACATGATTTAGGCGAGTTTAGTAATCATACTATAAATAGCTGTTATTGTAATCTTCTGCATGTTCTAGAATTCTCTGTAACTGTATATAAGGAACGTTACAAAACAGCTCTAGCAGTTAAGTACCTACGCTCTGAAGTAGTCTGGAGTTGTTTGGAGATCGCGTTTGCCGTGCCTGGAGAAGCTATCCGAAGGAGAATTGAAGTTGTTTCTACTCAAGTGGATATCTCAAAGGAGCTCGTGAGTTAAACTGTCAGTGGTGGCTAACGTTATTTAGTCTTAAAGTTAAAGGATAGCTTGTTAGCGTATATTTAAGTTAAGCAATCGCTCCTTTTGTAGACTACTCGAATTTCAATTGTCAGTTTCAAATAAATACTTGAGTTCGTAGCGGAAGTACGTTTGTCACTCTTTTCTGTACGGACAGACTGAACAGGCTAATTTATTTGTTGTTCCGTATATTTGTTGTTCCGTAACACTAGCAAGAGTTTTGAGGTGCCCTTGGAAGCTTCCATCTCTCCTTTTCTGAAATAGAGGTCCGCTGGAAATGCGAGTTCTAAAAATAGCCCCAGTTTCTACTGTGCTGATGACAAAACCCAACACATAGAAACCCTCCTGGTAGTGTCCTATTTTCTGCTATATGCAGTGTTGCTTATTGTCCACCATTATTATTATTATTTTTTGCCACAGACATAAGTCACGGATCTAAGCAAAAACCAGCTTCCAGATCCTTCCTGTTCAGTTTCAAGAATTTCGCCTCAAGTCAACCTGGAACAAAACTAGAAGTAAAACCTAACATGGGTCACATGGCAATCCAGTGGAATTCTACTGGCCCAGTCTTTGGAGTTGATGACCTTGCTATTAATCTAAGGGATCAGTTAGTCACCGTACGACTGGGAAGTGCTTATGAAAGTCCTGATACCCAGGATGTCAAAAAAGGTTTTCCAGCAGAGGACCAGTTCAGACCAGATGACGTGGAGATTCTTGTTCTCTCAGGTAATACAAGGAAAATTACTAAACGCGGAAAACCACTACCATTTTCTCTAGTTTTGAAACCAAAAAGGCGTCTACTCTGAGAGTCTACATTTGGGGTGAACGTTTATGTAATAAATAAGATTGTTATCATTATTATTATTATTATAATTCATTATAATTCACATTATTATCATTATCATTATTATCATTAATAGGAGCCCATTTTCCATTATTATCAAATGGTTTTAATTAACTGGTCTACTCCTTGGCTGTTGTTTGCAGCTGATTTAACTCGCATACTGGTTGGATACTTTTTATTAAAGATTTTCTATTATGAACCATTTCCATGGATACAAACCACTTTTGGTGTTTTATTCTTCCCCTGTTGAATTCAAAATGCATACAAACCAAATTTACGACCCAAGTTTACTGTGTATTGAAAGCCGGCTTGGTTGCCAATGACAACAGGCGGAGACAAAGACGGGCGAAAAATTCACGGTCATTTCTTCAGACATTATTTGTCTGATCAGTCACAAGACAGACTTTACGAATTGACTCGAAGGCTTGGTTTCTCTGGGTAGAATGGTGCCATAATTTATGAATTACTACCAATAATAAAGTAATCAATTACTAATATAGTACAGATCCGCGTAGTGGTCTATTAAAAAATCTAATTACCACGTTCTTTGACATGTTAGTAGCATCGTACAATTGATCTCTCTATGCACAATGCGTCAACTTGAATGGTAATTCGAGGCCCAGATTAGAGGACTTTATCTCATACCATAGATACTGTGTGTGACCCCCCTTGTTTAAGTGGAGAGTACTGTGATGAAATTACCGGAGTGTGCAACTGTAACAAGACTTACAGAGATGCTAAATTATGCAAGAAACGAAGAGGTAAGTGACCAGATATCTCCGTGGTCTTATGTTCTTGTTTTGTGCTCGCGATGTTAATGCTAAGTATTGCCATCTAACATTATTGAATTTTCAATCTCGAATATTGCATTTCCAGCCTAATTATTGGATGATTGGCTCACACAATCTCGGTTAGGGACCTTGCTTTAATTATGTTCGCGGGGGGGGGGGGGGGGGAAAGGGGGCTGGAGGAAAATTAAGCAGTATTCAAAACAATATCCCCTATCCCCCTCCATGGGCTGTAATGTTTGCAAGGGCCCCCCAATTTTCATTACATATGTTTCCGAGTTCCCCCCTCCACTACCTTCACCTTTCCATCAACCTTATTAGAGGGTCTGAATGGGGTTTAATGTTTGGTGTTATTTTCCCATAATGTTTAGTGTTTGCTGTTAAATTGGCCAATTTTTTAACGTTTACTGTTTCCGAAGAAAATACTGTTAAGTGTTTGGAGGATTCTTTGGACATATTCAGTAATGTTCGGACCTCCTCGTTAGCCTGCTAACATTTTCGACAGTCTTAGGAAATGTTCGGCAGCCTTCGGAAATCTTCTGAAATAATCCGGAATTGTCGTAAGATGGCCAAAAACCCCTTGATATACTAAAAAAAATAATATCGGCCTTTTTGGAGCCGTTTTAACTTCTTTCTGGAAAAAAATTACTGTTTCATAGATTTTTTTAATGTTAGTTTTAAGATACCTAAAATTTAATTGTTTCATGTTACAAAGCCAAAAAAAAAAGTGTTCATTGTTACCGAGGTACCCCCATTCAGACCCTTTTAAAAAAAACGAATGTTACTTTAAAAACAAGTTTTTTCAACCTCCCCCCTTCCCGTTATCATACATCGTTTTGACGTTATATGGGAACCAATTACGCAAAGTGATGCTAAGCTAAAAACGTTCTACCGAAGAAATGCAGGAACGAACAAAAGGTTAAGGGCTACGTATCTCAAATTTTCTCAAATTGTCTTATAAATAAAGAAAAGGATTCTAATTATTCCTTACACCTAAATGTCCGAAGCTCTCGTAAACATTTCACAACAAAAACAACAGTAAAGTTTACCTCTAAACTTCTCAAAATGGCTTGAAGTCCACGTAAGTAGGAGTACGTTTTCGGCAAAGTGGAGTGAAGAAATCAGCAAAGAACTTAATTCAAACCTCACGCAAGAATTTTTTACACGTCGCTAAGGAAAAGTGATGGATATTTCACCAAGGGTAGAAAGTATTAAATTGCAGATGGTAATGAAAAAAAGTTAAGGGTAGACATACTGATTTGCAAGGAATGGAGAGGAGGCCTCCAGAAACCACAAGGCTTATGCAAGGGAGGTCTCCTCAAACGCTATTTGATATTAACAAGCTGCTTCTGTCCTGTACCCTCAGGATATCCCGTGTAAAAGAAAACTTGGTCAATATGCAGCCATCTGGACCGTACGCATGGTCAATAAAGCAACTTTATTCGTTTTTATCAGCAAACTAGTTTTTTTTTAATATTTTTGTATATTTTACAAGTGTATTTGAGCGTTATTTTTGTGTAGGACCAATTAGACTAATCGTTTCTTATGAGTCAACTTTTGAAGCTGTTAAAAACGAGAAAAACAAGAAGTCCAATCGTTTCAATACAATACAATTTTATTTCCTCTTTTTTCTTAATTTGGTTAGAAACGTTTTATAGTTGCCAATGATGTGTCCATTGTATAAAGTAAAACTGCTTGAATAGGGTGACCAAATAAGCCATTCGGTTTCCTAGTTGGCTCCCATGTTACCTATCGATGTTAGATTTAATACAGGTGAGGAAACAGAAAGAGCGTGGAAACATAGAACAAAGCTAAAAATAATAACTATAGTAAAGTTAAATATAGCAGAGGTAAGGGGGACAAGTTCTAGGAAGGAATGTAGCTTTGAGTACAGAGCGAGAGATAATGCTTAATTTCAAGAGAGCAGTTATTTTTAGTAGCGGAGCTCCACAGCGGCTCGAAGAGCCGCAGAGCGGAGCCCCATAACTACCGTGCTAGGATAGAAATTGAGAAAACCAGGCGTTTGAGTTTTCATGGTCATCGTGACTAGCGGCATGGCTCGCGGGCGCGTGCGCCTAGCGACGACGACGACGACAACGACGACGACGACGATGTTGCCCCAACATGGCGGCCATAGTCATCTGGGATATTTAGAAGGTCTTAAACCGAAAGGAGGCTTTGTTTTTCGCGCGCTTTTCGCGGCTTGCCGCGGCTACACAACCTACAGCCAGCAGTCTACAGTAGTCTACAATGTTTTGCTGAGGAAACGGATTTTATTCCATAGGTACTGAGATTTACTCCTTATAAATCTGTGTGAGAAAAATAGTCTGTAAAAAACTAGAAGCAATTTGATTGGTTGGACCATTTTCTTCACTAGTGAAAAAAAGTGGTCCGACCAATTCACTGTTCATAGAGGTGGGATCAGTTTTGGCGCCATCAACTCGGCAAAAAGTGAGCAATAACGGCTTCTTCCTCAGCTTCTTCTTTGAGAAATTCTAGGTTCGCAGATACAGCTTCAGTCGAGGACTTCATACAAGATCAAGAAAATAAAAATACGAATAACAAATCCGAACAGCCCGTCGCTTCACTGAAAGAATTCTTGACGTTGAAAGGCGAATCAAGGTCCGTAGAAGAAATTCCTTCAAACGAGCTCAATTCAGTTCATGAGTGAATTTGTCCGGTAGCAGTGGGAAAGAAGGAAAACAAAGATTATGAGCCAAGTTCGCTGCGTTCTCTCTTTCGCAACGGTTATTTGAATAAAAAAGCTACGGATTCAGCATCTCAAAAGAAGTGGTGTTTGAAAAAGCAAGCGCCGCATTAAACTGATCAAAACAAAAAGGTAATTTTACATTGTATTTCCCGTACACAAGACATTCCTGAGTCATTCAAGAGTCGTTTTAAAACGTTTTTAACTGTCTTTGGTTCTTATACTTCTAGCGACATTTCCAACAGTGTTTAAAGTAGAATTTTCCAGTTCGTGCAATGTTTGTATCATTTTAGAGAAGTAAATTTTGAACGCATTTTTAACTTGACTGTCATGTTTATTCGGTATGCTCCAAAATAAAGCCTGCTAAGTGCGTTTTGCACCTTGTTGTGGTATCTTGATTTTTCTAGCCCAGCGTGATTCATGATCACTTAGTAGTATTTTGTAAGGAGTAAATCTCAGTACCTAAAAAATAAACAAATTACTACATGGTTAGTTCGCCCGTACCATTTTTCTTCACTCGTTGTGAAGAAAAGTAAACTCACTCGTTCGCTGCGCTCACTCGTTCGTTTTCTATTCTTCACAACTCGTGAAGAAAAATCGTCCGCCCTCACTAACCATGAAGTAATCTCTATATTCATAGCGGTTTTGGAGGAAAAATTTTCTTCCTACAAGTTTTCAAGCGTTTTTGGAGGGACATAAGCATAAAGCTGAGTGTCCATTTTTCCTTTGTTAAAGAGCTGCCTAGCTGCTTTTGGTGTTGCTTTAAAACTATTATAATTTTGCTGACCAGGTAATGGTTCTTCCGTTGAGTCACGAGCTAGATGTTTTTTTTTGACGATTTATTTGAGCTATCGAATCTTCTTTAAGTAGTAGCGTACACCAGGCGTATTTAATCTATTTAATAACTTTAGTGACAACATTTTCAATGTGTGAGGGTCTGTGTGAGGAGCTCCGCTTTTAGGCTTGCCTAAATCTATTTAATATTGCTTAGGGAGCGTTCATTTTGCGAGGGAGGGAGGGACTGGTGTGATTCGGGAAGAACCATTTAAAAATTGCGTGACCCCCCGTAGCTTGCCAATTTTTTCACATGACCTCCTCCCCCCTTTAACGCAATGATTTCATTGATGGGCTCCTGTTAAAACATTGTGCCATTTCAAAGTATTGAAAAATATTTCAGGTGACCCCCCTTTTCCCTATTTTTTTTTGGGATGACCCCCCCTCGAAAGCCGTTCTTTTTCGCATGCTCCCCCCCCCAAATTCTACCAGCCCCTCCTTCCTCGTAAAAAAAATCCACGTTCCCTTAAAGAGTAAGGAATGTTTGATACTTTTAGAAAAAATGTACACATTCAAATCTTTAAGGTATTTATGTCTCACTAACTAGCTTACTGCCTTTTGCCAAAATTAAATGGTTCCATGTTTTGAAGTAATCTCGTACCCAGATCCTACTCGTGCTTGGCCGTGCGAGGTCCAGGTACAAGACTAGTTTTGAAGTATACTGTATTGTTCCAAGAGCGGTTTACCAAGAGCGCCCACGATTAGCTGATCAGATTACAGAATAGATAGTGAGTACGTTACCCAATCAGATCGAAGTGTTCATTGTATTATGCAAATTAGTCTCTATTGATGAAAATTTTATATTTTTATGTGTCTTGATGAATTCAAGTCGCAATAGAAACTGTCCTTTGTCTCACGATGCTCAAGTTATATCTAGATCGCGAATAAATGATTCCATTCTTCTTTTTTTTATAGAACTTCAAGACAAGAGAGACGCGTTTTGTAATTCACAATACGCTGACATGAGCGATGATTGTGGGGGACCAATGCACGCACGCTTTGACTTCAGCAAAAATGATTCTTCCAACAGGAAGTGGTATTGTTTTAGTGAGTCGGCTCTGACGGGAGATCGCCAACGATACAACACATCTAAACAATCCAGCTGTTACCTCGAGCGACATGATGAACTCCTGTCAATCATGACAAGAGGTAGGTATTGGTATCTAAACAAGCCATTTTTAATATTGTATAAACTAAGCATTAATTGTGTTTTCACTGTATATAATGCATTTTATCATTCTTCCCTCTTGCACGGCTTTTGTCAAGAGGAAGAATTGTTAATTTTTGAACGAAACTACTGTGATGAAATCTATATTTTCTATATAATGCTAAGTCAGGTAGTTAGTAAATGTATTTTAAAAGCGTTATATTATTTACAATACACCACAATCCTATACAATTAAAAAATTTGTATCCATTGATTTTCGAATTTACCTTGAAACTAGATTGTGGTGGAAAAAAATAAGCTTACCTGTTTAGCTTATTGTTGTGCGACTCATCATATTTACATTGTAAAAACAAGAACTAATAAGCAAAAAAATACAAATGTATTGTGTGTTAATAGTGGCAAGAGTGATTCAGTCTTTCCACAACAGCATGTAGTGTGACCCTGAATATATATGTACTTGCTGTGATCAGTTTTGGTATAGATCATCAGTTACAAAGTGTGATGATACTAAGTGCATCAAAAATTTACTAGCTGTATGCATAACTGGTAAAACTAGTGTAAGTAATATGGAATGGGTTTGCGCAACCTGCCATTCAAACCTAAGCAATGGGAAGTTACCAACCTGTTCTAAGGCTACCAAAATGTGATTTCCTGTGAAATCATAATGCCTAAATACTGTCGAGGTGGAAAATTCTCTATATTCATACTGTTACGAGACAAATAAATATAAATAAGCCTGTTCTCTGTTTGTAAAATAAAGAATGACAAACGTACTTCCGCTACTTCCTATTCCAAGAAATCTATTGAATAACCTGTTAGGGACGGACCATTAGAAAAGTGATGTGGGGGGGGGGGGGTGGGGAATTTTCAGCTTGCACGAATTTATTTTTTGCTCACTGCTTGTGCAGGATTTTTTTTTCAGGTGAACCCCTCTGCACGAATAGTTTTTTACTACGTGTGAAAAAGTCACAATTGGACCTTCCCTCTGCATGAATTTTTTTTTTTACCTTCTTCTTTGCATGAATTTTTTTTCTTGGCATTTTCCCTTGCATGAATTTTTTTTTGGTTTTTTCCCCACCCCCTCTCCCCCATCACTTTTCTAATGGTCCGTCCCTTAACAAAACTGAGCAATAATAAGCAGTGCAGCTTCTTTTACTGATTTTTTTTTAAAATTATGATAATGATGATTGATGATGTGAAGTAGACGACTGCCATTCAGGTGCCTCAGATACTTTATTATAATAATAACAATGAACTTTATTTGAGTGTCAACTGTATCTAGCACTGACAAACGAATTGGGGACACTGTCAAGCACAAATGAAATGAAATCAAATCATATTAAATTAAATCAAATCAAATGTTGGTTTCGTGGAGAGGGGAAAACCGGCGTACCTGGGGAAATACACACCGAGACATATCCGACTTTTTGATATCGATTTTAATGGACCCTCAGAGCCAAGAACACTTTTAGTACTTTAGTGTCACCGCTTGAATAACACAAATTAGTATCAACCAACTAGTGGACTAATGCAAATTCCGCAATCTGATTGGCTACACTACTAGAGGACTATTAGTAAAAGTCCTCGAGTAGCGAAATTCGTGACGCTTTCTTTCGTTTTATTCCCAAATGAATATTTCTTCAACTGGCATTTGCTAACTTTATTATTTCCTTTTCTGTCCGATTAGTTGGGTGATACTATAACAATTAGACCCTTCGCCCTCAAGGGCCACGGGTCAATAGCCCATTCGGCTGCGCCTCACGGCCTATTGCCCGTAACCACGCTTTGAAAATTTTATATATTATTTACTATTTTAGTTTATATTATCAATAGTTACACTATTAATAAGTTTACAGTAAATTTTGTAAATACCTTTACGTAGTTCATCCTCTGGTTGCGATATACATTAGCAGAAACCTGTAAAACGTGGAAGTGGCTTTGAATGTCTTTAGCCACAGCTTGTTCACATTCAATATAACGCGAACTATATTTGGAAAATCAAAAGAAACAAATTTTGCCAATCAAATTGGCTTCAGCAGCAAGACGTACTTACCAGCAAATACTTGCCTCTTCTGAAACATGGCGGTCGGCTCGTTGTTGCAAATGCGTGTTGTTTACGACGCAACACGGAGGCGGGACAGAACCAACAAGCTTTAAAGATTGTGGAAGCAGTTTCCAAACATGGTACTTGGGAAGTATTTAACAATCTACACAAGCTGTATGGGTTTCTGATTTTAGCTAATAAAGTATATATCTGTCATCTATCCATCTAATTGTAGATTATCCAGACCTCTTGCTAGATCACCTGATTACTTCAGCTCAATACTATTGGCCTATAGATCATGGCCACGACGCAAGAGACACTTTGAGTCGTGATTGGGCAGAATCATCTGTGAGCGTCAAGACCATAAAGGGAATCACTGGCCGAGCTCTTAAATTTGATTATTCGAGCGAAAAGGTATTTCTATTAAAGGAGAACACTTTTTACTGTTTTACAAACTTATACAGCTGCAATAAGGGAATGACATGGATGTTTTGGTTGCGATACACACGAAAAAACTCAAGCTCAGCCCAAGTATTTCTTTCTTCTGCTAAAAATGACGCTGAAGATCGTGGACAAAAGATCTTTCAATTGGACGGATCGATCCCTCATGTCACCTACCAGTTTACTGTCTTTGATAAAAGATGTACACGGGTGGTCCAGGTGCCAGAAAATGTTTGGACCCATCATGCCATTGTAGTACCCACTGGTCTCAATGCCCCAAATATAGCAATATTTCAGAACGGAGAAGAAATACATGAATTTCTTACTAAAGGATGTGTGAGCGGTAGCTTTTCTAACGACGTTTACAACAGTCTAACTGTTGGGGATGAAGAATTTGGAATTCCACAAGCAGGAATTGACGAAATCATTGTGTGGGAAAAGATACTGAGCTCTGAAGAGATAAGATGGATTTTTGCGACTTATAAAGGTAATTATAAAACTTTTTTAATGTTTTAACATTTTTTAGCATGTTTTAATGTTTTTCTCTCTCTGTAATGTGAATATTAGACACCTGATTATATGGCTGGTTCTGCGAGTGGGCAAGATGAGGTGAATCCTGTATTCTGATTGGTTACCCAAGCGGACATGATGAGGCCAAACCTGATCATGAGCTCTGATTGGCTGCCCAAGCTGTTTAGATACGCCTGTCTTCCCAATCGAGATCACTATTATCGAGATCATTATTTAATTGGTCTGATATTTTGGCCATACATTAAATCCTTATTGACCAACTTGTTTGCTAATGTTGGCTGGATATTGGCATCGTTTTTTTTGCATTTCTATTAGAAAAAAATAACTTTGCAAATATCCAGCCATCGTAATCCCAGACTTGGTCAATAACACATAATTATCGTTATGGTTATAGCTTTTAATTGTGATTGACTTAAATCCAGTGAAAAGCTAATTAATTGACTTGTTTGTTCATCATCAAGTAACCTGTAGAATTCTGAACTATAAATAACAAAGAGAAGGTCCACACACTTGTAATTTACAGCATAAAGTTATCTAAATCTATTTATCACAAAATTGCTCTTAGTTCTTAATTCAGTACACTTCTAAATAGGGCTCTTTGGGAACTTTGATGGTGAAACATGGAAATTTTTTTAAAGTCACATTGCTGGGCACCGCCTGCTCAAGTAGAATTTATTGAATTATATGCTGATTATCGGGAGAGTTTCTCTGTGGTTTCGAAGAGCAAACAATACACTTTCAAGTATATATGGCTTTCAAAAACGATTGCAGAGAAGCTCGAGACCGAAATGCACGTTAATGCACACAATCGAAAGACCTACGTTTTATGACAAAGTGGTTAATTTCGCCCAAGAATATATAAACAACCACAATAACAATAAAAAGATTATTTCATCACGTATTTGGTTTGTAATTTGTAATTTAAAATGACTTACTCTAAATTTGGTGTAATGTACTCTGTTGTTACTGTTGGTCCTTTGTTTGATCTGTAGAAATAACTTTGTCTTGATTTAGTTTAAGTAAGATGTAAGAAGAATAAGAAGTATTGTGCTGTTTTTGTTGCTTAAATAAAAAAAAGAGTTAACCAGGATATAATTTCTAAAGGAACAAGCATTTGCAGCGTCGGCCGGAAATTCAAACACAAAGTTGATGATAGCTAACGCTCAAGAATTCAGGTTGAACTTCCTGGTGACCTTACAGTGTTAAATTACCAACTCGCTTTGTAAACCCATTTTTTGTGTGAATAAACCATACTTTGTTTTTCTTGTGACAGGAAATTTTGACATGGAGATTAAACTCAGCTTGAATTTGAAGTTTCGGACATGGAGTGCATCCGTATTGAATAAGGAGAGCACGGATTATCAAGATATCATGACTTATGTGGTATCCTTTGTAAGAATTTTGCTTTTCCATTGATTTGATAGAGATCTCTGTAAACGTTCCTCAGTATAAAGTTTTCTACCTTGATGCGTGACGCAAAAGAAATCTTTGGATGATGACGTCACTACAAGCCGCCAAATTGTTAAGACACTTAGCCTGCATTCACAAAGGACGTTATTATTGGGGATCCTCAAGTGGGTGTGGGGAGTGGCACTGCAAGGGAAGGGAGCGAGTACAAAACACCTCCTTTTACGTTTTTCATGTTTTTTTTTTTAATTTATTATTATTATCAACAACATTTACATTATCTTCACAGCATCAAGCCATGGTGCTTTCCCAGCTCCACCCCCCGCCCTTCCCCTCCCCATTTCAATCTTGTGTGTGTAACTTTTCAGTATGGTTTTGCATTGGTAGCAACTTGATAAGGGGGTACATTGGTAGCAACTTGATAAGGGAGGGTACATTGGTAGCAACTTAATAAGGGGGGGGGGGCACAGAGAAACTTAAATGTGTGAGATCATTGATAAATTTTTGACATCCCAAAAGGTGTTGCGTCGCATATTTATGTCTCTTCTAGCTGAACGGTGCAATACTACACAACCTGAACGATGTGGCGATATGGCATTTTCAAATCGATACGATACCGAGTACAATACTGACGTTTTCCTCCGATATCGAATATCGATATTGATACTCAGACAATCTCAAGCCCAGAGTCTTTTCGGCTTCTTATCGGCGGTTGGATGCCGGTGTAAGATAAAGCGCGGTATCGAAAGCATCGATACTTTTCCCTGCTACCGGTGTCGATATTTTCTGTTCTGACCTCGGTATCGAATATTTAGTGTCGGTTTCGGCCCATCTTTATAGAAGACCCAATCTTTCACAATGGGCCTTGGTTTATAAGTCTGCAGTATTATCTAAATTTCACAGATAAGTGCTGCTAAACAATGGACAAGATACGTTTGTTTACTATGGACCTTTAGAAAAGGACTTCATTCCTCAAGAGACTTGAGGATTGGGCATGAATCCAAAGTCCCCATGCTTTTTAACCCCGTGATCTGAAGAATTTAGTAGCAAACCTGATTTCATAACACCCTCTACTTGCCCCCTCAGGTTTACGACTTATATACGGACAACGAAATTAGCAGCGTACAACTTCAGGCGGTTTGGTAAGTAGACAGTTACTTTGTTGGGTTTGGATCGCTAAGTAAAGTATGCACAGCAAGCTCGGATTTTCAGGATTTATTACATGTAGCAATCTGAAGCTATCAAAATAAGATATGATGACATAATCAGTGACTGAAAACTATTATCAAAATCACTAGCAAGACGGAACTCAAATTGAGATGACGTGTGCGGAAATCAAAAGACTTACGTTGTCCAAGCTTGTTTGAAAAAAGACGTCCAACAGAACGTTAACTTTAAGCGTTCATAAACCGTCATAATACATCAGACCTAACTGATTGTTGCTTTGACAAGTCCAAGTTTCAATGTCACATGTGATACGCATTCACCTTTGTACATCGCGTTCAGTAATGGTGATGGACAAAACACTGACCCCCAGTCCATGGACTTCCCAAATGAACTATCCAAATTCATTGTTCTAGTATAATTATTCAAAATGGCGCGCGTCGTTCCACCCGGCCTTCAGCCGCCATTTTGAATAATTATACTAGGAAAATGAATTTAGGTTTTCCATTGGATAGTCCATTGGGTAGTCCATTTGGGTAGTCCATGGACTGGGGGTCAGTGTTTTGTCCATCGCCTTCAGCAATCCCGTGCCACTCTTTCGCTCCACTCGCGCGAAACAACTTTAACATGAAAGCGGTAAATCTCATCACTCACTTAAGACCGAGACACACAAGGCGAAAAGTCACAGCGAAAGGTCTCTGCAACAAGTCGCTCCGTGTGTACTGTTTGTAAGTCTCTGCGACACGACGTATGCATAGGCGTACAGGCCCGCGCTTGGGGCATCAAAAGAAATTTGGGGAATAGCCAATTTTTAAAGAAGTTTGCATGTATGTTTGTGTGTGTTGTCAAAGAGAGAGATGTTTCTTTTAACGGATTTTATGCGCTCATATATATGACAGTTTCATATGTAAGAATATTTTCGCTTCACTTTATGTAGGCCTATGTTACTGCCTCATATGACCCCCGTTTCTTTTCGACTGTTTCGAAGACATTTGGACAACTTGCCAGAACTTTTTGGGCAAATGGTTTACCGCCCCCTGGCAAAAAATTGCCCGTACGCCTATAGCTTAGTGCACAGGCAATGAGGAGTGCTTTTTGAAGAGGGAGAGGGCAAGGGAGGTCTTGTCACGAAGTAACGAGAGTAATTTTCGATTTCACGAATCACGAAACAAAAAATTCACTTTTCACGATTCTCGAACATGTGCACGAAACCGTAATTTGTAGTCGATTCAGTCAGGATTGAAAGTTCGAGATCCCATTGATCTTGCGTGTTGATGGAGAACGCTTTTGGTTGATTTATGCCATCCTTCACCAGTCTGCAGATCCTGACATCTAAGCTTTCACCGAGGCCACGTTTTATGCACTCTTCTTTGATTCCGCAGAAACTAATCACATATCTTAAGAAAACAATTTTGCGCGAATCACTTATGCCAATTCTGACAAGCTCCTTGGATCCAGCAAATTTGGAAGTGCCTGGTTCTGATACAAGTGTTATATTTTCCCAAACAAGTCGTATATTTCTTCAACAAGTCTTATATTTTACACAGCAAGTGGTATATTTCACTTAAGGTTTCTTATATATCTGCAACAAGTTTTATATAATATCAACAAGTATTTTTGTCCGCAACGGCGCGCCGGCCTCAGCGACAGTGATTTTCACTAAAAATAACCGTGTCACATGAGGCGAATTGTTCGGCGACTTGTCGTCTAGTGTGTCCCAGCCTTAACTGGTTCGCTTCTTTTAGGAGCTCTGTCGTAAATTTAGATTTAGGTATTTGCATCAATGAAATCCCCAAAATATTTATCCCGAATTGTCTGATGATAAATGGAAAAACATACCTGGAATTGTGGGACTTGTTGAGTAATAACTTCAACATAAACAATTAATTCTTCATGGGAGAGAGGCCGTTAAACTTAATTCAGTGGACAAACATCGTGCTTACTGCTTGGGTTTAACCGAAGTTGCTTTGTAAGTAATTAAGTGTACATTTCATCACAGGGAGCCTCCCTCTGGCGTAGGCTGCAACGTGAGTGTTACATACGTGGAAAGTGGATATGACAAAGTAGAACTTCTAGAGAGGGCAATTTTATTGAACAGCAGTATGATTGAGCTTTATAGCATTGAATCCCTCGATGGTAAGTATAACCTACACAATTCATGTCTTCAGTTCTCTAGAAGTCTGATTATATGTAACCATGACGTCGCGAATATGTGAGCGAATAGAATTCTGCGACTGTCAACTCTCAAACTTTGCTTCTATTAGCGGGACAAAGGACCCCCTACCAGAGGGTGGGGCAAGGGGGGGGTACATGTTGCCATGTTTCATAAATCTTTTTTTTTTGCATTTTTCCCTTGTTCCCCATAGAACCAAATGTTCTCTAGTTCTCAGGAATATCAAAAGAGATTCCCCTGTTCCCAGAAAATAAATGTTTCTGTTCCCTTGTTTCCTAAAACCTCTGGAAGGGGCTCGGTAAGCGTATTGTTTGTATTGTTTATGCTATTGCTCATTTCACCACTAGGAACGCGAAACCAGTTTTAATTATTACTGTTTTGTTGTGAAGAGCGTGGTTTAGCCTACCGTTGATCGATTCTGGTAGAGACACGCAGTATTTACCAATAAAATTGCTTTTATTATATGAAGTCGAGTGGTACAACGAGTTGTAGAAAATTGTTAAAATGGTACCGCACATATGTGACGTCACTTACTCGGTATCAAACGTGTGATCACCGAAGAGGCATCGTTTTTTATCGATTTGCTACCACTTGGTAAACTGCTAAATTTATTTAATAAAATAAAATATTCGTTGGTTGCATGAAGATACGAAATTTCTCTATTCTTTTTGAAAAGTAATTTTAGACACTCAACGGGAAATTTCGTACGCATCTCCAAGCGGCCAAATAATGTCCTCCATAACTTACATGTTTCAGTTTATACAAAACCTCTAACGATTACTGCTCACAACCACGGGCGCTCCACCTCTATTGATATAACGATAACCTGGCCTGGATCAAATGAACTTCAATATGGCGTCCTCCAAGGTTACCAGATATTTTACACCGATGTCAAACTCAATAGAACATATGATGTTACTGTCCGGAGCGCTGAACTTAATCACACGATACAGAACTTGAGCAGTTACCGAGAATATGCAATAACTGTGAGACCAATGTGTCTTGAAGGACCAGGAAAGAAAAGTGAGGAGATATTTGCATGGACAGCAGAGGATGGTAAGGTCTTATTTACGCCTTAGTTACCAGGCCTGAATTAGTAACCAGGCCTTAGTTACCATATTAAAAGTTATGAAAAATAGCTGATGCAATTCACGTTCTGATTGGTCAAGAAGAGTTCATCGTGATGCATGAACACTTGAAAAGTACGAGAAGCCTTCAGAAACGCACTCGGAGCCTTTTTGCCCCCGCAGGGTTCCGGCCCAGAGGCCGGAACCCGAGGAGGCACCCTAATGTTCCCCGCGTAAATAAGAAGTATCGTATGGTCGTAGTGTTAGTATGCGAAAATTTTCTCCATTTGACGAAAATAGGCGCGCACGGTGGTCCCGGTTAATTTTCAGCATGTGCGCCTGGCTCAGCAACCGCGCAAACTGGGTTTGGCAAGTTTGGCAACGAGTCGTCACGATTTCATTCCAAGCTTTCTTATTTCATTCCAAGCTATAAGATGAGTATTTTTATCATTGAGTATCACATCACTAACAAAAAGCTATTCAGCAGTACTGGATTTGTCTGGCACAAATCAGCAACGTCGATCGACAGAACTTTGAACTTGATTTGTCAGACTCAAATCAGCAACGTGGATCGACAGACTCGATTCAAACCACATCAGGAATAGCTCAAACATTTCAAAACCCAGTCAAAAACAAGAAAGGTGCTAACGTGAAATAACCGGGTTTTGTTCTATCTTAAGTTCAAGAATGTCACACTCGAAGCCAAAGCAGTCGTTCGTTGCGTTTCGTAGACGACACTTTATGAACTCGGTTTTCACTGACCCCGGCATTTATTCATGCGCAGTTGATGCTTTTTTGGAAGTGTGTACACATTTGTGTATGCCATATTTATCAAATTTGCCACCTAAAAATGTTTTCACGGAGCTGCTTTTCAATACTTGCTCATATTACATCTGTTCGAGAGAAGACAATGCCTTGTTGAAGGAAATTCGCGAACCTGTATGGTCATACATCATTGACCACTGTAGTTCATTTGTAGCCAGAGATTGTAGTGCCTGTTTTAGTCAAATATTTGAGCAAAGAACACTTGGTAATATGAATGTAGATGAAGAGAGTCTTTTTGTGACTTTAAGAACTTTTGATTCTTTTGTGTAACACTTGTGCAAAACTTGTGACCGTTTAAATAGCAAAATTCTTTTGACAGTAGTTACTGAACATGGATTACAACACTTGGGTTTAGATAAAAATATGTGGCTCCAGTATGTTACTGATGTGCATACAAACCCAGGACAACTGAATTGTGTCACCTGTCATACTCGCACTACTCGGCCTGTTTTGAGTAATGTATCAAACTCTAAATTCCTGTTTATTGAATTCCCTCCTGGGTTGATGAAGGACATAAATGTCTTTGAGTTGATTGAAATTGCTGGAGTTCATTACAAACTAAGAGGTGTTGTGCGTTGTAACAATAACCACTTCACTTGTGTTGTTATGGTAAATGGACTTATTTTGATGACCTTTGTTTTAGTGTAAAAGAGTTTGCAAATTTTTCTTCAATGCGACAAGTTTATAAAGAAGGGTGGTTTTTCACAATTTATGAGCTGAGAGAAATGGAAATACAGTATGAACAAGATGAAATTTTCCACTGCACACCAGAAACATCTGCAAATTACAATACATGTATGAACATGAAACCTAATGCTAGGCCAAGAGTTGCATGTGAGTTAAAGATCGTTTTGTTGTTTAACACGCGTTCTATTATTGAACTCAGTATGACATGTTAAAATACCATTGCCCATCCTAAACACGATATGTATGAGGATTTCCATTAACCCAAGAAACAAACTGTGATAATTGACAAAACACAATCACAACAAGGAATTTGCACTCACAAACTCTCCAACGAAAACTACATTTCAAAGGTTCATAACAAATACATGGACAACCACATGCAGTCTTCATTCAGTTTTTACAAGGTCGGGGGCAGATTTAGTGACAACTATGACTAGTTTATTTTTTAAATTTTTCTCTCCCTGAGTACAGCACAAAGTCTACAAAGCCTCCTGACTTCTGGCTCCGTCAGAGGCAAATTGCTCCAAAATAAATCCAATTTAACCCCTTAACAATATTGTTGGGAATGACATAAAATGAAACTCGAAAAAATCCAACAAATGCGCGATATTTTAAATACATAGCTGTAAAGCTCTTTTAGGGTTGATGTCCTTTGACACTTATTAACATACGTTGGACACAAAGGTATTAAAGGCAATGTTAGTTTAGTTGAAGGAATGCAGAGCAGTCCGAATCCTAGAACTGCCTTTTCTCAAAGGAATTACTAAATATATTTAATCTCTTTTCCAACAGCTCCCCTGCGGCCACCTGGAAGTTTTAGGCACATAGAAATAACCTCTACAAGTGCTAAATTAACATGGAATTCGATTCCTGAGGAAGAGTTCAATGGCATCATACGAGGATACATTATTTATTACTTTGTTGTGAACAGTGGAATACAAAGCACAGAGCATCTAAATGTTACCAGCCCTGTGACACTTCAAGCTGAGCTTCCTGGCCTCCATCCTTACACCAACTACAGTATTGAAATTCTTGCCTACACCACTCCTGACAAGCTTGGACCCAGATCGCCTCCACTGTACTTCACAACCCTGGAAGATGGTAATATTTACAGAGGCAGAATATGTTTAATTAAAGCAATTTTTAATTGAAATCAGCTACCGTCCTCTTTTAAAAAACAAATATCACTAAAATCTTTTAAGGCAGCCTTAAGATATAATTTTCTGAAGGATGAACAATTTTTATATCATTTTAACCCTTAATTTTTTTAGAAAATCCCTGCATTTAGTGTGTTAATATTTTATTACCTCCGCCAACGGAGTTAGACGGAGGTTATGTTTTCACCGGCGTTTGTTTGTTTGTATGTTAGCAGCCTAGCGTTTACATCGCCCAACGGATCATCACCAAACTTGGTCAAAACATTGGCTATCGTCTTAATTAGAACTGATTTTAATTTTGGGGTATCTAGATCAAAGGTCAAGGTCAAGGTCACGGAAAAACGAAAAAAATCATTATTTCGCAATAAATCGCACAAGAATCATCATATCAACTTCAAACCAAAACTAAAATGCGCATCTTTCAATTCTGCATCTGCCCATATGTCACATGATGCAGTAACATCAGTACCCTTTCCAGCGATAGGGAGTGGAATGCGCTGGTGGAGGTCTGCGCTCTCGGAGTGTTCTTGTTTAATTGTATAAGATAAGAGGGCCAAAAGTTTATTAGTGTTTTAACTATTTAGTGCCACCCTCTTGAACGTTGCTTACTAACTTACTTACTTACTTGCATTGCATGATAAACCAGAAAACGGCTGTAAAGGAGAATATAAACAGCGGGCTCAGAGTTGGCATCTTTGGAAAAGGAGTTTGGATATGAAGTTACAGAGTTTCTTTGTTCTGCTTCTAGTATATTAACATATTTATGTTGGGGCTAGAAACTGCTTCTTCGATGGCGTACAAATTCCAAATAGTTTTTTTCCTTTCAATTATCAAATACTCGCTTGCTAAAATTTTCCAGTTAAAAAGGTTGCCGCGTCACTGAGAAATAAGCCATTTTAGAGTTTTGTCCTGGGGAACCTTGCTTTTGAATAGAGGCGAGGCTGGAGGTGAACCTGCTATGTAACAAACCTCCCCACCTTTCATTAGCAAATCATATTATTTACATATGAAAAACAGGAAGGTTTTTAAGAAAACAAGGTGACCTCCAGCCTCGCTTCCATTCAAAGGCCAGGGTACTAAGCACACAACTATAGAATGGTCTATTGAAACGTACATCAAACTGGTTTGTCCAACGTGTTAATAGTGTACATTGTACCACCCTAAGATAAAAGAGACTCTGACGTTTCGAGCGTTAGTCCTTCGTCGTTTGCTTTGCGAAGGGCTAACGCTCGAAAAGTCAGCTTTTCTTTAAAGGGTTCCAATCCCGTTAGCCGATATATACCGTACGGCCCTAACTTTTTGATTACGTTTGAAAAGCATTTTGTATTCTAGTTCCAAGCGTCCCACCACCAAACGTGCATGCCTTCAACACAAGTTCCACCAGCTTGAGAGTTAGCTGGGACCCAATCCCCGACAATTTCAGCAATGGTATTTTGCAAGGATACCAAGTATTGCTCAGTAGTTTCGATGACCTGTCGATGAAGGTCTTTATATCATGCAACAATTTATCAGTCGACATAGTTGAACTACGCAAGTTTACAACGTACATGGTTACAGTAGCTGGTATTACAACCAAAGGACCTGGAAATACCAGCTATCCAGTATTGGTGAATACTGACGAAGATCGTAAGTATTGGATCAAAATTCATTGTTACAACAGAAGAATCCAGTCCTTTCGTACCCAGTCGTTTCGTTTTCAATTTTCGAGGATTCGGACTTAGTCCGAATTCTTTCGCACCCAACCTCAAACTGATTCGCTCCCGTTTTGTTGAAAAGGAAAGTTAGCGAGAACAACAAACTCCTCAAGGGCTACGGATCTAATTGTTAAATAGTCAGCCGTTCGATTAGAATTAATCTTTCTGGCGCATCCGACATAAGTACAGTGATGCCAAACCTTAGGGCACCTAAATGTTTTGTGCCTTTGTTCACCACTTGAGAAGAAAGGGGGAAAGTAATGAACCGTGTTTGTACTTTATCGCTCATTTGATTATTATGTGCAAAACCCTTGTCGAGAACAAGGCGTATTATTTTTACACCACAACTCCTGAAACCGAACATTCGGCCCAAGCATCATTATATGAACAAATTCAGTTTGGATTTATCATGAACTGACCGGCCGCAAAAACATGCCTAGCTTTAATTTTGCAAAAGTACATTGAACAAATCGTTCTTATTGTTAAACACAGGACCAGAGGCATCCTCTCTTAACATCAGCCTGTTGGCTTCAAATGCGTCCACACTGGCGTTTTCATGGCAACCATTAAGCAGTAAAACAAGCAATGGCGTTATTCTCGGATACAAGATAATGATGTTTGACATGTTAAGGAACATCAGTAAAAATTTGACGATCAATTCAGTTACACCGAGAGCGGAGATAAGTGGATTGTTTCCGTATACGGAATATGAAGTTAACATCGTGGCTTTTAACAGCAAAGGAGAAGGGAACACGAGTGAGACATTTCTTTTAAGAACTAAAGAGTCAGGTAAAACGGGATGGCCTCCGATTGCATAGAAACTATTAATTATTTTACTACCAAAAACGGAAAAACAAAGGGAACGAAAAACCTGAGGTTCATTTCGGGATAATAAGATGCAACTACAACGAAAAATATTTTCATGAAGATCAAAACACTGCATAATTTCCTCTACTAGTGCAAAAATATGGTCACGGTGTTAGCAAAATAGTAGCAAAATAAAGTCTTAGAGGTAGCGTGCTCTGATTGGCCATTTGTGTTCACATCAAGTCATGCAAACGCCCTTATTTGGCGTCAACGCGACTCCTTGCCAGTAATTTCTAAAGATATAGAAAAGGGCTGTTTTGTGCACATAAACTTTTGTTAACACCCAAGAAAGTTTGAAATGATTAAGATTACTTGGGCCAGCCGGAGTCGCCATTTTATCAGTTTCCTAAATGAAACAAGAGGTTGGCAGGTTTATCACCTTCAGATAAAAGAAAACTGGTTCCCAAACTAATAGTGCCGATTACTGTTATTCTGACCAATGGAATGATACTAACGGCTTCTATAGACTGCTTTGTTTTTAAAAAAACGTTTTCAATTTAAACTAATCAGAACTAAAACCTTGACCAGCACGCATGCGCATTTTTGCGGTTGACGCTGATGATTTGCATTGGCTTGGAATTCTGATTGGTTCATTTGGACTGTGCATTTCAACGGTCGTAATTGGCAAGGGTACTAGTTTGACTTTGGTTATCAGAAAGTCAATTAATAATAATAATAATAATAATAATAATAATAATAATAAAGACCTTTATAAAACACACTTAGAGGCAGTCGTGTAAGTTTACAAATAAGATATAAAAACTAAGTAAAAATAGATACTACAACTAAGAACTTATGTATAATCAAAACTGGAAAATATAAGAAAAAAGTTAAGTTAAAAACGCTTCTACTCATGAAGCTACCGTTTAAAACGCTGGTTTTTTACCTTGGGGTAAAATATAATGATGTCCTCTATCGCGTAAACATGCACCATGACCTCTAGATCTTCAGAGGAAGGAAACAGTTCAGACAATGACTCTTTTTCTCGCATTTTTCTTTGATTGGAGTAAACTTACTCGTCTAACCAAATTTCATAGCACGTTTACAAAATTTATCAATTTACTGTAGACATTTAGTGTCATAGGCTCAGGCGCAGACCTCGATCGCATAGTTAAAAGGAGACATCATAAGACTATTGAGTAGGACAATTTGATCGTGTTACGTGTGCGCATAATGAACCGCCTTATATGGTAAGTACACATCCTTTTTCTAACTATAATTGTCTCGCTTCGTTCCTGTTAGCTCCTTCTCGTCCTCCAGAGAAACTATCAAGTAATAGTAAAAGCTCAACTGGGGTGATGTTGACCTGGGAACCAGTTGATAAGCTTTACACTAATGGCGAAGTCCGAGCATACGTTATCATCTTCTTTGAGACCCAGTCCCCAGATGACAATCTACAAAACGTGACAGTGCCGGTCTCGAGAAATACAAGAAGAAAAAGAGCTATAACTGATAGCTCTTCTGAAAGTTTTGTATTAAGCGGATTAAAGAAGTTCACTACATACACCATTCAGGTGTTAGCTTACACTGTGGATTTTGGGGTACCGAGCAAGGAGATAAACATTACTACAGAACAGGATGGTAAGTCAGAAGCAAGATGAAGTCATAGGCAGTGTTTGATCACATTCAAAACTCTGAGAAACCCATGACATTTTAATCGCTGAACAAGTCTTGTCTTATATCTAATAGTGGAGAATTCTTGACTCCACTTTTACTATAACCTTAATTTGTAACGAAAGTGGCTTCATTTAAACTAAGATGGCTTAGTGGCAAGCGTAAGACGCCCGTGAGCCATGCATATATATTTTTCATTTTAATTTAACTCCATTATCATTTTGGTTTTCTTTATTACATAAAAAAATGAGAAGAACAGAAAAAAATGGTGAAGCAAACAATACAAATATCAAATTAAATCCTTCTTTTCCCATTATCACAACAAAAACAAAACACTGTCACATCAAACAAAGACAGAAAAATAAAGATAGAAAAAATAACGATCGGCAAATGATACTGAACAAAATCATAATGTGGCTGTCAATTCCTTAGTATCATGGTCTAGCAACACCTCATAAGCACGAAGAACTTTGACATTGACTTGAACACAAAATGCTCTCAACGTCGGGAATTATTCTCTGTCGGTTTTCAGGTCACACAATCTCCACGACAGTCGACGAAAACTTGCTCGCTTTCTCAGTAACAATCAATTCTTAGAGTTTACAGCCGTTCCTAATGCAGTAACGGCAATCATGAAATATACTTCTATTAAACCTGTGAACTAAAAATTATGCCAAAACAAACGCTTCAGTTGTACTCGCAAAACTGTTGTTGACTGTCCTTCGCTCAGCTTCCACGTGCGCTGATCTAATTACATCATTATCAAAACTAATCGATACTAGACCGACGAGCACTTGAGAAAAATACGGTGAACGTCCGTAACACATAACGTTGAAATGCTTGTTTGAAAGAACGTTTAGTTGACTATATTTCTTATTGCTATTCCAAAAAGTCTAGAAAATGGCAATAACAATAGCAATAATAAAAGCAATAGCAATAGCAATAGCAATAGTAATAGTAATAGTAATAGTAATAGTAACAGTAATAGTAGTAATAGCAATAGTAATGGTAATAGTAATAGTAGTAGCAGTAGTAGTAGCAATAGCAATAGCAATGGCAATATTAATAGTAATAGTAATAGTAGTGGTAATAGCAATAGCAATGGCAATAGCAATAGCAATAGCAATAGTAATAGTAATAGCAATAGCAATAGTAATAGTAATAGTAGTAGCAATAGCAATAGCAATAGTAACGGTAATAGCAATAGTAATAGCAATAGCAATAGCAATATTAATAGTAATAGTAATAGTAATAGTAATAGTAACAGTAGTAGCAATTGCAATAGCAATAGTAACGGTAATAGCAATAGTAATAGCAATAGCAATAGCAATAGTAATAGTAATAGCAATATTAATAGTAATAGTAATAGTAATAACAATAGTAGTAGTAATAGTAATAGTAGTAGAAATAGTAATAGTTATGGGCAATAACACTAGCAATAGTAGTAGTAATGGCAATAGCAATAGCAATATTAATAGCAACAGTAATAATAATAGTAATAGTAATAGTAATAGTAAACTAGCGTTGTCTTGTCCTTAAGTTCCCAGCTTGTACCCAGTGAACATCTCGGCCGTCAATACTAGCTCTACTAGTATCAACGTCACGTGGTATCCTGTCCCGTATGAACATCAAAATGGAATTATTCAAGGTTATCGCGTACTCTATAAGGAGGCTGACAATTGGCTGTCTGCGTTCAACGTGACAACAGTCAATCAAACGAGTTTGATGGCAGAACTGTTGAGGTTGACCAAATTTGCGTTGTACGAGATCAGAGTATTGGCGTTTACTGTTGTTGGCAATGGAAACATGTCTGAACCCGTGTTTTGCAGAACGGATGAGGACGGTGAGCGTTTGGCATTTTTTTTGTATTAAACTGAGCGTTACTTATTTTGCCTGAGACCCTAAGACCCTGCAACGTATCACGTACATGACAAAGGTTAGCATTAATCATGCGTTTTTTATCTTCGCTAAAACCGTGAACTCACCATAGAGTACCCCTTAATACGAAGGTTTGTAACACAGCGTTGATATACTTCTTCTCGATATCAGCAGTGTGTTTTTTATTTGAATATGAATGTATGAAAATTCCATTTATGTGAACTGCGGAAAAAAGATTTAATAAGTGAAAGATCGTCACAGTCATGTGAGCAACGTAAACAGTTGCAACGATAAGATCTGAAACAAATTCAGGTTTGTACGGGATTCCAACCCATGACCTTGCGATACCGGTGCAATTCTCTAACCAATTGAACTATGAAGCCAACTGGGAGCTGGTCATTTGTGACATTTGTCGGTTGGTTAGAGCATTGCACTGGTGTCGCAAGGTAATGGGTTCGATTTCGGTTCAAGCCTTTTTTTTAGGTATTATCTTCGCAACTGCCTAATTTTCCTACATAACTTCGACGATCTATCACTAAGTTTTTTTATTCTCATTTAATTTTCCATTGGTCATTATACTGATCTAACAATTTGATTAGGAACTCGAGATTAATTTCTATTGTGTGATAGTTGATGTAGGCAAAGGGCGAAAAATGTAAATATTATAGCATATTTTATCATTTTAAAAGAGAATCCAACTAGAGGCTTTATAATTACTCACTTTCTATCACAGAATAGTTAGTAAGTAGTGTACGAGAACAGTACTTGTGATACAACGCTTATGTAGTAGATTCATATTTATACTCTGTGGTTGACTTGCTACGCAAGCTTATGTAAAGGGCCATATGCATGTAGCAGTTCCTTGTAAAGTTTCGCAATATTGGTTTGCAACCATGGAACCATTAATACATACAGAGATCCAATGAAACAGAAGGCTTACGTGAGCTGCAACGTGTACTTATCCGAACTGAGTAACGATGGTACCGCCCTTTTTAGCTTTATCAAAGACTTCATTCAAGAGAACGTGATAGATTTAGTTGTCAGTTCATCTGAGCGCGGAGTATTTTACCGTTTCCCTTATACTTCATCCAGACATACCATTTATCATTACTTAAGGTAGCCAAATTCACTGTAACAAGTCTCATAACTTATTTGTAACAAATAAAGAAAATAAACGCTGAATAAGCTGCGTCAAATTAATGTTATTCATTGTAGTGTCATGTTGAAAAGGAGTGTTGAGCTTAATATGTATCCCTTCTTTCAGTTCCCGACAGTCCACCGTCAAATATTACAGCCTTTGGAATAAACACAACTATTTTACGTGTCCAATGGCAACCGCCTGTACCACGCGACCGGAACGGCATTATTCTGGGATACCGCCTCGCTGTCTTAAATGCCTGTGATCAATTCTTAACTTCATATTTGATTGCTAATGGCGACACGCTATCATTTAATGTGGAACAACTAGAGATATGGACCAACTACAGTGTTAAGATGGCTGCCTTTACAAGGAAGGGCGACGGCCCCTGGAGTTCGTCTCTTAGAGCAATTACAGACGAAGAAGGTATTACTGTATTTGAAATACAGCTGAAAACGAGAACTCTATTTCAGATTCTTTTTTTTGGTCAGTGCTTTGTTTTGTTAGAAATGCTGGATAATACTTAACACTCCATCTTTTCTTGGGAGCTAACAAACATTTTACAGAACACACTTTGCTATAGTTTGCAGTGGCTCATATAGGACATTAACGCAAAAATCCGATTTTTCAGTTTATGATCTATCGACGACCTACGTGCGTGAGCCACCGTAAAAGTTGAACGTGTTTTGGAATGAATTTTTAATATTTTCTGTTGTTACATTCATTAAGAGCTCACTAAAATCTGCTTCTCTTTGCCAGCGCCAAAGGTGAGTCCTTTAAGCGTCCAAGCTTACAACACGAGTTCCACTAGCCTCTATGTCACGTGGTCTCCAATCATCACAGCAAACCTTAAAGGAATTCACCGCTCATATCGTGTTTATTACATCGAGCAACAAACGGTTTTTACCCGTTCGCTTAAGAGTGTGACAGTGGACACAAATACGCTGGAGGTCAACTTGGTTGGTCTTTACAAGTTTACGAACTACAGTGTGCATGTTGTGGCAAGAACAAATAAAGATGGATTGTCATCAAGAATAGTCTTCGCACAAACAGATGAGGACAGTACGTAGGAGGCTTTTGTACATTATGCTAGCATTTTTTTTCGAGCATTTTAGTGAGGCAAAAGCATTGAGCATTATTCGAGTATTTTAGTGGCATTTTCCCGGGAAATTATTTTTTTGCGGGAAAATAAAATAGAAATTAACTTTTTTCAGGAGCCCAAGGCCATGGTCTCTTCTGTTGCTTAATTTGACGAAAATGAAGACTAAAACTAATAATAATAATAATAATAATAATAATCTTTATTGAGGAAACTTTTTCACTTACATGTGGTTTTCGAAAAGGACCTCAAAGATTAATACTAAAAACTAAAATATCTACATTGAATTTAAAGAAAGAAAAATGCTAAAAATTAATAGGACTAAAAATAAGAAATTTATAAAACACTTTAAAAAATTAAAAACCTGTCGCTTAAAAATATTTACATTGGTAGAGTCTCGTATTATCTGGCTGAGAGAATTAAAATCATTTACAGCGTGATAGGCAGTTCTTTGTTTTCCCCAATTCCTTCTAACGCAGGGGAGTCTAAGATTGACTTTATGTCTGGTGTTATAATTATGCTGATGTTGCTGTGTTACTAAAGTCAATTCATGATTTATAAGTCCATTTAGACATTTATATACATGCACACATCTTCGCTGGAAACGCCTTTTCTCTAATGTTATCCACTTCAGAGTCGCTAATGCATGCGACGCAGATGAATACAGCGGTCGATCTAAAATTATTTTAGCCGCCTTATTTTGCAAAACTTGTAGGCTAGACATTAACGTTTTTTTTCCGTGCATTAAAATTTTATTTAGAGACATAGCTTTCAATACGTTACAATATCTCCTTACTGATTGTGCTAATATACTTGCAGTCATTACTTACGCTACATTATATTACATTGCCTTTACTCATTGATTTATTTTAGAACATAGTAAGTCTTTTGAAATATACAATGCAAGTCAGTTAGTCTATAATTAGAAGATTATCAGGTTGTGCTACTAATCAATATTTCGTCCATATTTTCCGAGATTAAAGTTTCTTGATTTAATATTGTCGAGATTTCGAGAAGGAGTTAGTCTCTTCCTGTATTGGTTCTAATTAATAAATATTTTCAAGATTATATTTAACGATTAATTTGTCAATAAACTCCTGAATGGAGATGGCTTTGCTATTGGTTTTGTTAGCATATTTGTATTGGCGCATAGCTAAGGTGGTGTAGTTAAATTTCTTTTTAATACGTGCATCCCATATCCTAGAAAAGTAGCCAAACAAGACTTCCTCGGTGGTTGGAAAGATCTGACATATGTTTGTTTGGTTAAACCATTGAACAACCCTTTGGAGTGCACAAAAGTTTTTGTGAACGGGCATTCAATGAATGTGTGCTCGATGGAGTCTTTATCTCCACAGTATAGGCATTCGTCGTCAGGCCTGATACCAAATCTGAGTAATTCTTTGTTTGTTACTATGATTCTATGTATGAATTTAAATTGAAACTCTTTGAGCTTGGTGTCTTTGCAGATACTTTTCAATGACTTGAAAATCTTGCTCCAGGTGTCGCTATTTATAGATAGATTTTGACTCCAGCGCAGAGGGCCCGTGTGGTCATCGTTGTGAGTTTTTACATTAAGCAGTTTGTAGAAGTCTCTTGACCTGGCCTTGCCTAGATTTATTTGAACAGCTTCGCTAAGGGGAAAGATTTTATCGTTACTGATGAAAAAAGATTTGTTGAAGTCGTCAGTCTGTTTGGTAATGGACAGAAGATGTTTTGGGATGGCGCTTATCACTTGATAGTACTGGAGAAAATTAGTTTTGCATGAATATTTAAGTGAAAATTCTTGGAGTGTGAGGAATTTGCCGTTTTCAGTTGGTAAGTCTTTAATTGAAATAATGCCCTTTTGAAACCATTCACTGATAAAGACCGGCTTTTCACCTACAAGTATTTCTTTGTTGTTGAACAATACTATATCTTGTTTTTGATAGTAATTGTAAAGAGTTTTTAATTCATTAAAATTGTCAAGAATTCTTTTATAAAAGGTCGGTAAGTCATTGAAAAACCTCACATCGTAATTGCATCGTAAGAGAAAGTTAAGTCCTCCCGTTTTATTGAAAAAGTGGTTTGGTATAGTGCACCAGTTCCCATTGTCCGAAGCCAAGAGTCTGGGGATCGATGCTAACTTTAGGGCCTTGAACATTATGTTGAAATCTGTCATACGAATTCCACCCCTATCTGGTTCTTGATAGAGGCCAGATCTTTTTATCTTGTCTTTTTTGTTTCTCCAAAGAAATTTAAACGATTTAGTTTTCACTGCTTCTGCAATTCCCTGAGGAACCGGAAGATTAGAAACAGAATAGACAAGTTGTGATAATCCCAGAGTCTTTAATATCATAGCTCTTCCGAATATTGTCAAGTCCCTTGAACTCCACATTAACGTTACATTATGCTTGTCACCCCAAACTAGATCTGCGTACTCGAATAAGGGCATGACAAGACTTTTATAAAACTTAATATAGCTGAGTGAAGACTGAGGACAAGTCAGCGGTTTTACCCTGTAAGACTCAAGAGTCAAATACTTTCTGTACTTAGCCTCATAGACTGATTTCGAGGATTATGTTTTTTTGGCTGCACGTTTTTGTAAGTGTAAAATTTAAACTTAATTTAAAAAACCGTTTGTATAATGAGCATTATCCTAGCATTTTAGTAACTTTTTTGGGGGAGACCGAGCATTTTAGTGGGAAAAATGAAGCATTAAGGTGGAGCATTTTATTGGGGAAACAAAAGCATAATGTACTCACACCTAGTACGTGGCTTAATTATATGACTGGTTCCGCGAGTGGGAAAGATGGGGCCGGAATCCTGAGTTCTGATTGGCTACCCGAGCGACTAAGATGGGCCCATCTTGCTTGCAAAGTCCACGAACGAGACGGTTAAACGTAGACGATTTATTTGCTACAAAACTCAACGCGAAACGATCGAGCTCGCCACTAAAAAAAGGGTGAAACACCCAAAACACGAAAACTGCATGCAACGTAGCTACGTTCCAGGACACGTGACCCGCTGTCTATGTCATGTAAACGGGATTTGGCGCGAACACTGGATTTTCCCTCTTTGTTCTGTTAAACAAGTCAGAACAAATCGGCCATATAATTCATCCTTTACGGACCGACCTTGGTCCGAAACGTTGGCCAATTTGCAGCCATCTTGACCTCAGCTTGGTCAATAACGCATATATTGCACTTTTGACGCTGAATACCCATGAAAAATTGGCGTTTTACTTAATAAGACAACTTAAGAAAAGATTTGATAATTGACAGGGGGAACGAAGCTGGCTAAAACTAACAAATCAACATTCAAATCTTCACACTTTTGACTTTCTTGACGTTGAACAGAGTCTTAACACAACCAGCTGACGAAATGAAACTTACTGTGACTCTGAAGAGGACTTTCAGTTAGAGTTTCAAAATCACATTCAACTTTTAAAACAATAGTTGGTCTGGTAAGGAATACGAAACACACAATTAGGGTTATAACATAGCTTTGGGAAAGCGCGCACTATGATTGGCTAATACGCGCGACCATTTTTTTATGGGTTGCATGCTGATGTCAGCATGTCGTATGTCTCATGTTATAAAAGAAATGGTAAACGCAGCAGCTGTACAACTATCGAGTTATGAACACATTTGGAAGGTTTGCTAAGCACTCAAGAAGCTGGAGTTGCTTCGCCTCGAGCTTCTCTCTTCTTTCGTTCTTAGCAACCTCCTGCGTGCGTCCATAACTCGACGGCTGCACAGTGCACTTTTAGCATTTCTTCAAAGTAAGTTATACCAAGGTATTACTTAACGATGGTTGACATACTCTGTGGACTCGTCTGATAAATTCTAATTAACAATTACATTTTGAGCTCGAGATTTCTATGGGGTGATAAAAAACGAGAGCGATATTTTAGTGAAAATCATAACAAACGAATTATTTGTAGGTGAAAAAAAATACTAAAATACTAGATCTTCCTACAAAACTTCGCTAAAATGCGAAGACGTCGCCATTTTGAAAACGATCTTCAACCAAATGCTGCTCTCTGATGGCTGATGGTGTGCAGTAGTTCAGCCGAATTAATCAGATTGCGTCACTTGCATTAGTATATTAGTAGATTTTTACTAATACTACTAAGACTGAAGGGTTCAAAGCAATTTCAAATTATCTTCAAACTTCTTTCTCGTCTCTTTTTCTCTTTTGGCAGAGCCGGACCTGCCGCCTGATCAAGTCCAAATATGGTCACCATTTCCAACAACTCTACAAGTTACCTGGGATGAGGTCCCCGATGGTTACAGAAATGGAGTCATCAGACGCTACAAAATCACTCATCATGAACTCAATATCAAAAGCGCACTTGTAACAAGATATATTTCAGCAGACACGCACCAGCATCTAATCACGGGATTGAAGAAATTTAAAGTGTATAACGTGACTGTCCAAGCATTGACATGTAAAGGAGAGGGGGCTCAGTATTCAGCACTGGTTATGACGGAACAAGACGGTAATGTTAAAAATAACAGCAACAATAATAATAATAATAATAATAATAATAATAATGATAATAATGATAATAATGATAATAATAATAATAATGATAATAATAATAATAATAATAATAATGATAATAATGATAATAATGATAATAATAATAATAATGATAATAATGATAATAATGATAATAATGATAATAATGATAATAATGATAATAATGATACTAATAATAATAATAATAATGATAATAATGATAATAATAATAATAATGATAATAATGATAATAATGATAATAATGATAATAATAATAATAATAATAATAATGATAATAATGATAATAATGATAATAATGATAATAATAATAATGATAATAATGATAATAATGATAATAATAATAATAATGATAATAATGATAATAATGATAATAATGATAATAATAATAATAATGATAATAATGATAACTATATATAGTTATTGTAATAATCTTTAAACAGGGTGCATTCTCACAAAAGTGTTTTTCAGAACGGTCCTGTCAATAACTTTTCAGTTTTACTTCACAATTCAATGTACCAATCACAATCAGATGCAAGTACATCTTGCCATCATCTTCCGCGGGAAAATGCGTTGGTGGTGGTTGGTTTACTCTGATTGGTTGAAAAAGTGGAGTGAGATTCGTCAGCCAATCACCTGTTATACATCAATTCAAAACAAACGTTACAGTAAAACTACGTTCGTAATAATAGACTTACAAAAATTTCAACGCGCTGATTGGCGGGGAGCAAGTCAGTCAATTCCAAACAGTGCAGAAAGTTGAAATTGAGTGGGATTGAAATTGAGTGCAGAAATTAAATTTTTGCATATATATAATTAACAAGTAATCAAGTGGTTGCAAGTGCAATTTTTTTTATCAATAAGCAATTGTAAATTTTTCAAAGACAACAAATTGCACTCGCCCTATAAGACTGTGCAATTTTTTACTCTGAAAAAAATTTGCTTGTGTCCATCTGTTCTAAATTACACTCGTAACCATTTAATTACCTGTACAAATGGAATTATAAAACCGCTCTTAGGCCCATTTTTTGTAAAGTACTATCAGACACTTTTTGACGTAGTATTTGGTATAAATAATACCTTTTTACCATATTTATGACAGCATATAACTAAGACTCTGCATAGAATTGAATTTAAATGTTGCACCTAGAAAATCGTTCTTAGAGCAATTGACGCGAGATTATTCATTTTTCACTTGTGACCGAAATTCAAAACCAAGTTAGTGTCTTATTATAAACACTGAACAAAGCTACTCGGTCCGTTGTTAGGGACGGACCATTAGAAAAGTGATGGGGGTGGGGGGTGGGGAAAAAAAAAACAAAAAAAAATTCATGCAAGGGAAAATACCAAGAAACAAAATTTATGCAAGGAAGAAGGTAAAAAAAAAAATTCATGCAGAAGGAAGGTCCAATTGTGACTTTTTCACACGTAATAAAAAAAATTCGTGCAGAGGGGTTCACCTGAAAAAAAAAAATTCCTGCACAAGCAGTGAGCGAAAAAAAAATTCGTGCAAGCTGAAAATTCCCCACCCCCCCCCCCATCACTTTTCTAATGGTCCGTCCCTTATCCAAAAGTTGATGAGCCATATCGCCACTGCACTCCTCGTCGCGTGTTGACTCACAGAAAACGAAATTCCAGTCCAATTGTGTTAACTTGAATACTATTTTAGTGCCAAATATACCGCCGCCACTAGTGATAGCTGAAAGCTTCTGGAAGACGCATTCCATACCACTGAAGTGGAATCATATCCAAGAAGAAGAGCAAAATGGTGTGCTCATTGGTTATCGGGTACGATATCGGGCTGTTCAAGTGGGTGAATCTCCGTATGAGGAACCCGTCAAGGAAAAGATAATTCCGCCAGAAAACTTGACTACTGTGCTGGAAAATCTGCAAAATTTTGCTGTTTATCGTATTGAGCTATCTGGATTCACAATCAAAGGAGATGGTCCCCGCCATGTTGTCTTTGCAGGTAACTAGATTTGAAGCTGTAGTTTTTGTCGTTTCCCATAAATTTAAAGACAAACTAAGTTTTTCTGAGCAGAAAATTGTCATACAGACTCCGGAGGGGAAGTTGAAAAACATCTTGAGGTGATGTGATAGGAAATGCTCTTAAGTAACAATCACGTAAAGAAGGCCAACTTTTGTTAATGTCAATTGACAGCTATCAAAAAAAAGTCATCCGCTGATCTCTATATGACCTCAATGCGGACTCACGTTCAGTACCCATCAGGGTCATGTGATTGCATGGTTAGTCACTGTCCAGTAGATAGTGTTCGTCAGTCGCAGGTTTGATCTTTATGCCAAGGGTTATAACTTCGATTCCTTACTGCTCATCATTGTTGATGATAGTCTGAAGTAGGCTAGCCAGTTTAACTGGAAAACAGTCAGTGTCCTTATATCAAAGTTGTTCTTGTTGAAAGACGAATGTTGAAGATCTATACAAAACAGTTAATACAATGGCTCATAAAATCCGAATTCCATTTGACTAAGGTTTTTTGGTTAAAAGTTGTTTTTGATTCAAGTTAATTGTTGCTAACGTTCGCTTTTTCCTCAAAACCCTTGGCACAAATCGAAGACGCCTGTCACGAAAAAAGGTTATTTATTTATCTTCACTACATCTATGCATTACTAATAATGTGTTTATGCAATTAAACGATATCAAGAACCGTATAAACGGCACTGTCCTATTTTCAGCATCACTACATGTAGATGGTGAGCCCCGCTTAATCACTGTACTGTAGAGAGTATCTGGTCATTAAAACTGACTGCTCATTATCAGTAGGGTTCCTCTTCCATGTTAGGTCTTTACTTGAATACATCAGCAGATGGTGCTATTTTTAACTCCCCGTTTTGCGGCAATAAAACAAAATAACTAGCAAACATAAAACCACCAATCAAACTGGTGGTTAGTCTCTTGCGGAATTTCAATATCCTCTTGTCTGGAAGGGTGTTTCGCTTGAAATGTAGGTTCGAAAAATAGCGATATTTGCCACTGAGCTGGTTCGCCACCCAACACGCGGGAACGCCCGTGATAATGAACTCCTACCAAAACTCAATGCAATAAGAAACGTGATGCTATTCAGAATAACCAATCTGATTCACAGAGACGTGTCGGTGCGTAAAACGGTTGACAACAAATTGGATGGAGTCTAAACCTTATGTCATAACAAACGGTAGCCGTGGAAACCTGTCTGGTCTCATTCCACCATTTTTGATTGACATGGTCGTCACGTGTTGCAGTTCATGTAAAATGCATGGGCTTTCGTATGCTGATCTACAGTTTAACGGAAAAGGCAAACCTGCGATGCAAAACGACAGAGAATCGTTTCGGCTGGCGATCGACCATCACACTGATCTCAGTTTTCCTGTGTATGGCTTTAAGTTGGAACGAGTATACAAGCACGATTATGGGTATGTTGGTATAGTGGAGTCGCCAGGTACTGCGTTCATCATAAATACAGATACAGGACAGACATTGCCCACCTCAGTGCTGATGTCGGTCACTGACACTTGGCCTCTTGCTGTACTGTGTTTACTTTTCTGCTACATTGCGGGATTTATCTTCTGGACATTGGTAAGTCATGATAAAGGCTAATGTATTTCTAAAATATCTCCTTTCTGACTCACTGTCCGCGGTGGCCGTATTGGAAGATTATTACAGTCCAAACTCGATTACCTGGACTTGTTGGGCCTTGAGCAAGACGTCCGGATAATCGGAAATAAAGATATTCATGAGACAGGAATGTGAACAATAGAGATAAAGGAAACGGATTATAATTAACAATTACTCCACGAAATCGAGTCGTACATGAACTAACAGCCAACTCGGTGCTATGCGCCTCGTTGGCTATAGTTCATGTACGACTCGATTGAGTGGAATAATTTGTTTCATTGTATCTCTAAAGCTAGTTTGCACGACAAGAATTGACTGTTTTTTGTTTGTAAGGGACGGACCATTAGAAAAGTGATGGGGGGGGGGGGGAATTTTCAGCTTGCACGAATTTTTTTTTTCGCTCACTGCTTGTTCAGGAATTTTTTTTTCAGGTGAACCCCTCTGCACGAATTTTTTTTACTACGTGTGAAAAAGTCACAATTGGACCTTCCTTCTGCATGAATTTTTTTTTTACCTTCTTCTTTGCATGAATTTTATTTTTGGCATTTTCCCTTGCATGAATTTTTTTTTGTTTTTTTCCCCACCCCCCCCCCCCCCATCACTTTTCTAGTGGTCCGTCCCTAAACAGAACAATGTTGTCGAGCCGATGTTGACGATTAAATAGCTAGACAGTGGGAAGTGTAGCTTTGTGCAAAACCAGCATTTTTGCACATTTCAGAGGGAAGATTTTCAAGAATTTGATTGCCCGAGGGTGCATAACTTTTGGTCACCTCCTCCAGACCAAAAACACCAGCAGCTTATTTTGTTGATTTTTTGTTTTATCCGGAGCTACAATTGCGACCAGCAACTTAATTACAGTGTCACTGGATTCTACAAAACGAGTTTATTGTAAAAAACTTGAAAGAGACTGACTTTGTTGTGTTTCCTTGCGACTGAAAAATCGCAGGGCAAATGATCCACGTGGCCTGGGTATATCGCCTGACATCCGTCCAGCTATTTGACACCACGTGACCCAAAATAGCCAATCAGATGGCGCGAAAATTAATCGGCGGGTTATTCTCAGTTGAGCAAAGGGTATGAACCTTGGCCAATCAAATTCTTGAAAATCACCCGACTGAAACGTGCTAAAAGGCTGGTTTTGCACAAAGCTGCTGGTTGAGAAAACTTTCTAAGCCAAAAGTGATAAACAATGCAAGCGGTAAATCTCGCAAGTCGTACAGTATACAACCAACTGCAGAACAACTATTCGAGTCATCCGCAATTGTCGGTCTATTTGTAGCTCAACAAAATTCAGTTCAGTCAGTTCAATCTGTTCTTGCAACTGGAACTAAAGTTCTTCCACCTTTTTTTTCTGCGACCTCCTCAGCGCCGGCCATTAAACAACAAAGCCAAGTTTGCGAACAATCTACTTTAAACGTAAATCCTTCAACTACACCAGATTTTCCAAATTCTCTGTTTCATGGATGTAATTTCTTCGCATTGTTAGAAGTATAGTTGGATTTTCTATACAAATCCACTGGAAATGTTTAGCTTTGACTTGTTTTCGAACAACGCAATTGGTAAAATAAACCAAAAGTGCCTTGTTTTCGAGACTTTCAGTTATTATATGACTAGCTCCGTGAGCGGGCAAGATGAACCGAATCTCGCGCTGTGATTGGCTACCCGAGCGGGCAATATGGAGCTATCTTGCCCGCTCGGGATAAGGGCTTTGTCCCGTAAGGAAAATTCATCCGAGGCGAAAGCCGGTTTACCAAAATTTTCTTTCTTAGTTTTTCCCTGAAAAATCTTTTCCGTGACAGTTAAAGATTTCCTGTGGTTTGTGTATCGATGGAGCTGGAAAACGAGAAAACTTGATTTTTGCATGTAACGGGCTTCCTTTTCAGTCCTTGAAAATAAACACGTACACGGATCGTTTTTTGGTGTTTTACCCCATATAATAAATCCTTTATTGACCAAGCTTGTTCGGTCAAGATGGCTGAATATTGGCCTCGTTCTTTTTTTGCGTGTTTATGGACCTCGACTTCGTCTCGGTCCATAAAAACGCAAAAAAAGAACTTAGCCAATATCCAGCCATCTTGACCGAACAAACTTGGTCAATAACTCATATGTAATGGACGTTACGAGAGTATGTTTGACATGACAGCTTGTCGAGCTCTGGTCCAATCACAGTTTAAATAAAACAATTTTAACCAATCAATGCACGTGCAGTGTTTGCGTCAGTCGCAATCCCAGTCAGATCACATGTTAATTAATTCGCGATCGCGGAGGGTTATAAAATAAATAATCCCCTTCCTGGCTTACTGGTAAATGGGAGGATAATGCCCTTGGTTAAGAGATTGTCCTCAAACCTTCCCATATGCACTCAAAGCTTCGCTTCTCGGCCAACTGTTCATTTTTTGGACAAGCTCTCAGCCGAAGCAGAAGAGGTTTATTTACTAAATAGCCTGTGGGTAGGGAACCAATCAGAGCGCGCATTTGCTCATATCTAGGGGTTGTAGATATAATAATAGAACATAGACCATACTCGAATATGGAGGTGCTATGCCTTGTCCAACCAAGCAGTTGATGCTCTGAGCTTTCACGATCGCCGACTTCGCGATTACAGCGCTAAGAAATATTGTGGGGGTAGTTTCTAAAGGATCTGGTGCTGCGTTGTTGGGGAATTAAAACACAAGAAATTGGGATAATCAAACACGTTGATAAAGTAATTTGTACCACCGTAAGGTGATATGGGGTGAAATGGGACGTTTTGCGCTCTGACGAAGAACTAAGGCTCGAAACGTCAGCACCCCCCTCTTTTACCTTACGGTGGTACAAATTACTTTATCAACTTGTTTGATTATCCCCATTTCTTGTGTTAAGGCGCTAAGAAAGTCGAATTCAGATGAAAAGATCGTACATTGTTTATGTTGTGCCCTCACAAACTGAAATAAACCTTGACCTCGAGTTTTAACTCGTTTAAAAACAAATGTGAACCCCAAGTTTTCACACACATTTGGAAGGTTCAATGAGTGTTTTGTTGCCATTCCAATCGGGCATCTTATTAATATCCATGACAGAACAAGGACCAGAGAAACAAGTCCTGATAATCGAGGTTCGACTGTATATGGCAAGGTACAATCAGGGACAAAATTAGTTGATACATTGTGTTTGAACAATTCTTTCTCAGTGTAAAATACCGCTACTAATTTTATCACGCTCTAAATGAGTGCAAACCCACCCCCTTCCCCCATTCAACGTTGCCTATTTGTAGCTAAACGTCCTGTGAATTACAATACAACGTTGTTTTGGGGGAAAGGGGGAAATTGGGCTACCTAGGAAGGCTTAAGTGCCCCGGGGGTACTCCCTTATATGGGCTATATAGGTATGTGCGGCCCCAGAGGGTATGGTTTTCAGCCGTTTTGGTCATAAATTGGGTATCGAGTTTAGTCATTTTGCTGCCATTTTGGTAATAAATAGGGTATCGACTTTTGTATTCGCATTATAGTGTGGAACTCTGAGCTTGAAACTTTGCACACGCTAGGCATTTACACAAGTTGCTCGGCAACGTTTTGGCAACTTTTGGATTTAAGCAACTTTTCGGCAACTTCTTCCAATTAGAGAAATTTTACACTTTTTAACAGAAAAAAAGCCTTTTTTCCATAATTTTCGTAAATATCAGTGTTTAAATTTGACCCTCTTTAGCTGACTCTATCTTTGATTGATAGATTTGCTCTTTCTGTGAAGATCACCACATATCGTTCCTGGGTTCCTGTGTTTCTGAAGCTATATGCGGTCAACGGTATCTATGCGAACACGTTTTCAAAATGGCGGATAGTCTTAGTTTAAGCGGGGTTTTGGGAAGCGGGCCGCACCCCACTTCCCAATTTTTCTGGGAGCACCCTGTCCCGAACTTCGACCTCGGTTCACTCAAAGAACTCACAGTTACTCACGACTTTTCAGTTTTTATTCCTCTCAACAAGATACATACGTGCTTACAAAGGCGTTTTGCACTCGCTTCTCTCACTAGCCAAGCAAATATTCACGTGCTTATGTCCTTATTTGGCAAGGTCACGACCCAGCGTGGAGGGTGCGTCAGTATACATTTTGCACAACCCCCCCGGGCTTAACCCTTTAAGTCCCAGTAGTGACCAACATCCAATTTCTCATTACAATATTCACTGTTTATCAGCTATTCAGGTTATGCGAAGAACGAAAATGATCACCAAAAAAGAGTTGTATTGATATTTAAACAAATTCTCCTCACTAGTACCATAAAAAACATATGAGAACAGTTAGGAGAAAATAAACATTGATATTGGGGCTTAAAGGGTTAAAGGGAGAACAATCGCGTAATAAGGGGTAGAAATGGTCAATGTGTCAACAATTTTGTCGCCGACTGTAGTCTTGAGTGTTTGTGATGTGGGAATCGGGATTTCGCCAAAGGACCGTTTCCACCAAAACGATCGTAAGCCTTTTGTTTACAAAAGCCGCAAATTTAATTTAATATATTTTGGTAGCAAGTCTAACTACCACACTTAGTTTAACCTAAAGCTTACTCGTGTCGTGCTGGAGAATATCGGTTTTTGTACGGACTTCACGGCGCTCGGTCAAATCACTGAAGCAGACTTCATGAAGCTAATAATAAATTCTTCATGAAGCTAATAATAAATGTCAATAAACCAACGTTGCATTAACTAACAGAGTAACAATATCGACATTTATAATTCTTGTCTTGATATTTTCAAGTCTTTCTTTTAACACAGGATTCAAACTCCAATTCTGAGCAATTTCGTCCTTCGTGTCGTAAAGGAATATTGGAAGGACTTTGGTTGGCTTTCATTTCCATGACAACGGTTGGGTAAGCAGAAAAAAAAGGATCACGAAAAAAAATCGTTTTTTTTACTGTTGAGTGTCCATTCATTCATTCGTGAATAACACACGAAGTATATCCTCCTTAAGGCAAGATGCTGATAACTCTTAGAGGGCGTTCATTTCAGGCGGCTGTACCACAATTATGGAAACCCCTACCGCCAAGTCTACGAGATATCACATCAGTTGAGACGTTTAAGAAAAGTCTTAAGATATTCAAAAAAACGTTTGCAGATAGGTTTACTCTAATCAAATTTTAGGAATTATAGTTATTATATTTTATTTGCACATATAATAATTAATATATTCTTCACTTTTATATTAACTATTGTAATTTGATTTATTATTTATTTTATTTTAATACATGTAAAGCGCTTTTGCACTTTTATTGTAAAAAAAAATTATTTAAGTATTATATTCAAGCGTTTCCATATTGTCTCTTTGATGTCATACTAACTTCAATATATTTTGGTGGTTGTCTCCTGAAGGTATGGGGATCGAGTTCCGACTTCGATCAAGGCAAAGATTTTTGCCATAATTTGGATTCTTGTGGGCCTTGTTATCAATGGTTTCCTGATCTCTGATATATCTGGATCACTGACAAGCATATCCCTGGAAACCGACTTTAAACTTTATGGATCGAAGGTAAGCTAAGGTAAATTGTTATATACCTAGACTTTCACTCAACAAAACGAGCTCTGTGATTGGTTGATTATTGGTCACGTGCCATTTATCAAATTCAAATGTATCCCGACCGGGATACAATTGCGGAATTGTTGCCCGCGCGCCAACTGTACCGTCTTTGTTTGCTTGTTTTTGCTAAGGGAAAGTCTAAATATATAACAAAGCACTTAATGTATGGTCCCTCGGGAAAATAGTTAGTTTTGTTTTCCCTCGAGTTTTGATGTTTCCCGAGACGAAGGCGAGGGAAACATCAGGACTTTCGAGAAAACAAAACTTACTGTTTCCCTCGGGACCATACATTAAGTGTATATTGTTCCCCTGAATTAGATAATGAGAAAGTTGTGAATTCTTGAATCGCACTCAAGTGTCTCAATTTCTCTTTTATTTGTGGAAAAAAAACATGGCGGGTGACCACTCTGTAAACAGCTCGTTGCCTCCACTGTGCATGTTCGTGCGGTTTCGTGGCCTCTTAATTTTTAGCTCAATATATTTGTTTTCGGGAGTCGGTACCCTTTTATATTTCAAAGCCTGCTTCAGTGATTTTGTCTTGTGTTTGATTTTCACCTCCTCGTTTCGCGGCGAAAACAGAGGAGGTCAAGTCTGTGCAGTTATAAGAGAAAACAGGCTGAATTAAAGCCAATAAATGTTGCTATCAATCCTGTTTAACAGAGTGGTTTTCAATTCATCGTAAAAAAATCCTTTGGCCATTGGTTTTGTGTTTGCATTCTACAATAGGTGATAAAGTAGGAAATCTCGCGCTATTTTCTCAATCAATCAGAAGTGAAACATGGCAAATGGCGACTAGCTTACACACATTTTCCCGCACTTTTTGTCGCTGACGTGCATTTGTTTTAAGTTCTACTTAGTTCACTAGACTTCACACATCTGTTGTGCCTGGCCAGAGCAATTAGACTGGTCACGATAGCGATTCAAAAATGCGCTCTAAATGCCATTGACTGGAGTTGATCTTTTTAAATTTTGCTTCTGATGTTAGATTGCTGCATTAGAGGGATCGCCTGAGTATAACATAGCAGTGCGAATGAACGCTTTCGTTGACAAAGGTAATTTCTACACCTGTAAACCTTCAAAATTTCTTTTACCGAGCGTTTTACTCCACGGACCCTCTATGTGCACCAGCTCCATTTGGTACTGGGATCATTGTTTGTTCCATTGTTCTTCCTCCGGGTTGCTCTGTTTAGTTTGGCAAAGGAGGACCAGCTAACGTAAGCGCTTAAGTTGTCTTATGCATATCACTGATATATCAAACGCGAGGTACATCTGTTTCATCACATATCAAACACCGAGTATAGAGTTGAAAATACGACGAACAGCGGAGCATGACTTTTGACAAAATTCGAGTTGTTTGATATTTGACAGATCACGTCTATCAATTTTGATATAACTTTTCGAACAAACTTATTCAGGAGAAATTAACCATGCAAAAACGAACCGTGTTTCATCATATATCCAAACACGTCACGGTGTTTGATTTCCTTTCTCTTTATCGTATGCATTATTAATAAGTGCCTTTAACAATCAGACGATGAATTCCAGTCGACTGTTAAACGAAAAGGAATGGTCTAATTGTGTTAAAGTCACCAAGTAACATACAATCGTCTGTGCGATGTCTCATGTGCGAGATACTTGGGAAATGTTTCATCCAGATTTATAGAGCTTTGTATGGAGGCAGACCAAAAACCTGCAGAAATATTTGTCTGCGAAATCGTGAATTCATCAATCCAAGAGCTCTTAAACATTACAGTAATACTTACGTTATTTTTCAACCTACATGCCAGCTTTCTCGGCCGCCATTAAAATATCTTGTCTCGCAAGAGCTTAGAAATTTTATTTTTCAACCTACATGCCAGCTTTCTCGGCCGCCATTAGAATATCTTGTCTCGCAAGAGGTTAGAAATTCAAGTTTATTCTATCACCAAACGGAGAACTCTTTCTGAGGTGAAAACTCGTAATGCATAAATGTTCTGGTTCAATTTTATCCTTGGTTTAAATTTTATTTTCCTTTTGTTTCAAACTCTTTATCACACATTACCATAGCAAAGAACAAAGGAAAATAAAACTTTAACCAAGGAAAACTTGAACCACAGCATAAAGATATAAGGGACTGGCTGATCTAATATCTCATAAAAGTAAAAATTAAAACGCAGAAGAATCGACAACTCTTTAGTTTGAATTTTGATGACATCGCGTGCAAACCAGCAGTAAATTCATTCCATAAAGGGTATGTTTTGAATTTGGCTTGATGCACGAATGATACGAAATTGGTTGGCGTAACGCGTAATTGATTTAGACGAATTCGCTTACTTGAAAAGTATTCTACAAGCCGTACTGGCCACTGACATTGCGTGTCCTTTCACAGCTCATGACTACAGGAGCTTGGAAGATATTGCTGAGCTTCTTATATCCAAGAAAGTACAGGGTATTTTAGTTGACGTGTTTACTGTTGGCAGCAGAAAAGATCTCTTTGAAAAAGACGTTTTGAGAATTCACCGAATTTACGACCACTCGGCCACGTATGGAGTTGTAACAGGAGGGGACACAAGAAAGCTCGGGAAATGTTTTAATAACTACATAAAAATGAACATAGAAGCAATCTACGATCATCTTAACAAGACGGTTACGCCAATAGATAATGTAAGTACACTCCTTTCAAACAACAGATTTCAAGTAATATTTCAAACACAAGATACAGTGTTTCAACACAGGTGAAAAGACGAGAGTTGGGTATTTTCGGCGAAATTCGAGGTGTTAAGTATCTGATGAAACATATGTACTGAGTGTCTGATACAACTTGTCAGAAAGAGATATATCTTATTTACCGGGCGGAACGTCCGTATGGGAAAAGCCTGTGCCCGAAGTCTTGAGTACGGCAGCCCGGTGAATAACTTATTTATTTTCTTAAATGTCTTCTTTTTAAAGTAAGAAAAAGAGATAGGAAATCGCTACAGAGGTGAAAAAAATCCGGCCCGTGGGCCGTATCGTAAAAAGCTGGACCGGTCACGCGCGCGTGATTAGCCAATCAAATTCGAGTATTGAGGAATCCGGCCCGCTCAGATGCTTGAGAAAAAAATAAAAATTAATACTAACGATACAAAAATAAGCCGTGTTCCAGTGGATATCCGAACACATCACGGTGCTTAATTTTCATTGTCTTGCACTCATGCATTATAAATGGATTTGAAAATGTAATGTCTATGTTGTAGTTCAATGTTTTCCTCGGTTCAAATTTTATTTTTCTTTGTTTCAGACTCACTGTCATACATTACCATACCAGAAAACACAGGAAAATAAAATTTGAACCAAGGAAAACATTGAACTACAATATAGACATTACATTTTCAAACCATTTATAATGCATGAGTGCAAGACAATGAAAATTAAGCACCGTGATGTGTTTGGGTATCCACTGGAACACGGCTTATTTTTGTATCGTAGATTACCATACCAGAAAACAAAACATTACTTTTACACATTCTCTCCTGAGTTTAAACACAATTACAATTCTTTCCGGTGCGCGAATTTTATTGTGCATTGTGATTGGCTAAATACTAGGCACGCGCTGATTGGCTCCTTCACTCACTCACTCATGTTTCCTTTGACATATTGGCTCCTGCACTATTTCATATGCAGAATCCAAAAAAAGTCCATATACGCGAAACAGTGTGCTCATACAGTTCTTTTTGAGTCTTTGAAAGATTTACTCGTGTCCATTTATCCCTAGTCTCCTTCGCAGCCGTTTTTAGACTCGCCACGCAACGCTCCTCCCCACATGGGGAGGAGCGTGTGGGGAGGAGCGTTGCGTGACGAGTCTAAAAACGGCTGCGAAGGAGACTAATTTATCCCAAATTGCATTCGAAATCATTTGATTATGTACACTGACAGCATGTGTCCGACATCTAGGATGAAGAAGAACCATTAGAAGTGGAGCGCTCTTCTGGTTTATTCGACGCTGGCAGTGATGTGTTCAAAATGTCTGGTTTGGTTTTGAGCGCCTTGTTTGGTTTTTGCCTGTTCAGTGGAACGGTCTGGGAAGTTGTTTGCTGGAAAGAAAAACGAAGAAAAGTGGGCAGCCAAGGTGAATCCTGCAAAAATCTATCTTAAAATTTAAACCGATGCACTTTCTAGTTGTCAGCTACCTACTATATATATATAATTATAATATCGCGAAAGCGTATTTCGATAGCTGAGGCGATCAATTGATCAACTGACCATTCTGTGGGCGAATTATGTGACCAAAAATAACTGGTTTCGTCACAATGGTAAAGGCGCACACGAGCCAAAGGCCCACACGGCCGAAGCTTATCCCGGTTTCTGTTGCATGAAGCACCTGGGCGTATTATTACTCCCCCCTGGATGGGATGCTAGTCCATCGCAGGGTTACCCCCAGCATTATATCGCCGGTACCTATTTATACACCTGGGTGGAGAGAGAGTGTGGAGTAAAGTTTCTTGTCCAAGGAAACAACACAGTGCCAGCACCAGGGCTCGAATTCCAAACCTTCTGCTTGGAAGTCCGACACGCTAGCCACTACACTACTGTCTCCGTCACAATCACTTGCACTAAAATTTAGCTCTAATTCTGCTATAGATCTTCAATTGATGTTAACCCAAGCAGATTCCTAGCAGATTTCCCATGATATAATTCCCATTCGTCCATTTCAACAGTATGGCCATTGTTATTAAAGGTTTCGTTTCCCATCACCTTACATTTCGAGAAAGTGAGTCGTTCAGTTGGGCAAAGATAAAAAGGATGACAGAGACTGAGGCAAAAGCCTGGATACTAAGTATGAAGGCATGGTTACGGTTGTGGTTTAGCATTCGATTTTTCCTTGTGAATACGCGAATTTCGCGATACAAAAAAAAAAAAAAAAACGCGAAATTAAAGTGACTCGAACAATAAGTGTCGCAAACGGAACTTGACGCGAAAATTAAGTGGCTCACGTAATGTCGAATTTTTAGTGTAAAGGGTTGTGGTGGTCAATTGACTCAAGAACAATAATTCACATACAAGCATGAACTGCTTGTGGATATTGTGAGAACTTTTTTGTTGTTACTGTTGACTTCTAGTCTCGCTGTTGCGTTTTTCTTAAGTTTGACGTTATTGTTCCCTTCATAAAGACGTTTTATTAAATTCAAGGACATTTTGAATAAGATTGCAAATGAACTGTGAATTGTGTCTTAATCAAAAACGCGAAATTAAAGTACTTCAAAATGTAAAATTCCCGCAAAATCGCGAAATTTAAGCGTCGCGAAATATGCGCACATCAAAATCGCGAAATAAACATGTCACGAAAATTTCATGGATGTTTCCTAATTGCTTTCCATATCTGGAACGGAGGAGTATTCCCCAAGTGTTTATTCACGGTTAGTGCTAAGTGATAGAACGTTTTTTTTTAATCAGACCGATGCGCGTTGAGCGGAATGACCTTTTTTTCAATGTTTAACAGAACCGAGCGTCGTAACACTACGCAAGAACTTGCTGTCTGAGTTAAACACTGAGGTACAAGAGTTCGCAGAGAGGATGAGGCGGACTGTTGAAGAGACGAAGAGAAGGCAATCACTTGAGAGACACGCTTTAGTTTCTCAGCTTCGTCACTATGTTAGCAACGAAGATACGCGACACGAGAATACCAATCGACCTTAAACACTGGATCTCGGTACCACACACGATATAAGAACAGCTTATGTTATAGCGGCGCTGTTCTTTGTAACAGCCTGCTTTCTTACCTATAGCACGCTGATTCCTTTTGTCAATTCAACAAACTAATAAAATCTGTGTTTTATGCACGACATTCATGGAAAAACCATTTTTTTCGTAGCGTTTTGCTTTCTATTACATAATGTAAGATGGCATTTATGTTGTAATTACCGGGGCCCAGCCGAAGGCTGGCACCGGTTATAGAATGCAGACGGTTTCTGTCGTTTTTTCAACGTTACATTGTTAGGGATATATCGCTGACTGAGATATATCGCTGGCTCGTTACTCTTGCTCGCTGGCTCATTGAAATCTTATCCGCCATTTTTAAAAGCACGAGGGATGGAGGACAGCCAAGAGAAAGATTATAGCTTTGTTCCCCATCCTTTACGATGCACTAGTTTATGAGCGAAAATTTAAGAGTGAATATTTGGAGAGACAAAATTACGAGCGATCACTTAAGAGTGAACCTTCCATCGTGAAACGTATCGAGAATAAGAGCGACTTATCAAAGCTATCTACATTGTGTGAACCTTCCATCGTGAGAGGTGCGAGAGGTTAACTATATCTATGCAATCCCGTGTATTACGTGCCAATGAAGAAAATGCTGAAGCGAGTTTATGGCGTCATCTCTATGCAATTAGAGTACTGACAACGGAATAGAGCGCGCTATTTGGCATTTGTTTCGAGTTAAACCAGATTGGCGTTAGCATCAAAATTAGCATCAGTATCAATGTTAGCACTCACTACGAGTTACGTGTCCTAAGAACTGAGAATCTGCTATCAATTGTAAGCGGGTTCAGTTCAAAGAAATCGGAAGAAATTTCAACGGGACTGTTCCGTAAGGAGTAAATACATGTTTTGAATCGCTGTTCGCAGAATTTCAGTTTTTGTTGGCAGTAGCTGGTTTTACACACGCTGTAACTGGAACAGCGTGAGTAAAACCATGGCTTGGCGTGGAGTGGATTGATAGCCAGGACGGTCAGGTTCGCCTTTCATGTTTGGCATACACCAAATACTATGCTGTTTCAGAATGTTTGATTACATACGGAGAAGAGATCATTCGGCGCAAGAGTAACAAAAGTAAAATTGTTAACCGAATAATTGATCAAAACGTTGTACGGTTCTACTTTTTATTTAGATACGACGACATTGAATAATCATGCGTCTTGCTTTACAAATGCCTAGCCAGGCAATTGAGTCCTATTATACCCCATGTTATTTCCTGTTACAATATCACGACAATGTCAATCAAGCAAATGGTGAGAATTGACAAAATGATAAATTCAACAATGTTCACTTCCACCAAATTCTTCAAAGTAACACATACGAAAGTGTTTGCCAGCTATTAGGAGAATTTCTCCTTGGATCTTGGATTTCTAATGGGCCATACGCGCGTTGCAGAGTTTACACGTTCCGCATCTCGTTCAACAAATTCGCAAATAGCATCGACCCAAGGCGTTTTGCTGACATTGCCTTACTCTCAGCAAAGCAAACAGTATTTGATCTCAACACCAAAACTGTCCTGGATGAAACAAATCGGTCCTAAAACATTTCATTTTGCTAAAACATCTTCATCACACTGAAGAAAACTACGGTTGACAAAAATATTTAAGCATTTGTCGCGTGAACTCTTAATTGCAAACAGACACTCGCACTATTTCACTCTACATTCACCAGTTAAGATATGAAGTCCCTCGTACACTTATTTAAAATTTTACAGCATGGAGTGCTACTGAAAATGTGTACCATACCATGGAATCTCATATTTTCATAAGACGTTTTATTGCTTGAGTCTAAGAGAAGTTTGAGCAAAAGAAGTTGCTTATACAGGACTCGCACACAGATGAGCTTATCCCTCACTCTTAAAAATACGATTTTTTCCTGTCATGGTTAAGTGTGCTTCAGGGAGAAGAAATTAGGAACTCCGAGATAAAAATCTTCCTTGCGAACGCGATAAAGGCACTTGATAAGCAAAATTTACATATCTCTTTTCAAAAAACTCGATACGCAGTCATTTGGCGGTACAATTACAATCTAAGGATGCCATGCTTATAAAATAATCAAAAGAGCAGAGTACAAGGTGAGAGTGACGAAGAAACAAAAACACGGCAACACTTTGCACAAGAAGTGCAAGGATAAAAAGGAAGGAATTTTGCAACCTGCAGAGCCTTTCAAATTTGAAAAACAGACAAACAAAAAAAGGGTAAAAACATAAAATAAGATTCAACTAGACGGTGTAAACGAATCAAAAGAATATCTGGGCCTCTGAAGAAAAAGGAAGGAATCTGGGTCTAAAGCTCGCGGACTTATAACTTCGTGGCGGGCATTTGTAAGTCTTCCAGAAATAGTCGCAAATCTTCGAACGTCGCTGGGACATTGTCGAATATCCCACGCATTTGACTCGGAAGAAGTCAGCAGGTGTATAACAAGGTCGTAAAAAGGGCTCACGACAGTATGAATATTGTGCGCCACTTCTTGACAGTCCAAAGCTTTGAACAGCTAAAACTTTCATGACAATATTAACCGTTGGTTCAAACGTTCTCTTCAGAAGCCGTCGAGTACAAAACAACGCCTTTACTTGAAAGAACTGTTCAGTAGCTTCTTTACTGCATCGTTGTGTCCACTGATAAGAAAGGAAAATGAGGACAATAAGGTAATTTGAACCTTGATTCTTGTACCAAAGGGTTTAACAGTGGAGAAAGTCATTGTACAGTTTTATGCTGCCAAGAAGTTGGTTTCAAGTATTGATCACTGAGACCTGTACTCTGCTCCAATGAGTTTTTGGGTATTAATACACCCAACTGACCGGTACCCACTGCGGCTCAATGCGAAGCGAATCAATGAGCTTTTTCAGACGGTTCACGGATTCATCCAGGTTCTCATTCACAATAACTTCATCAAAATAGTGTGAGTAGTTGTTGTAAAGTTTCTCTGATTCCTCTACAGTTCTTTGTAGATCTTCATCCTTGGAGAGAGAGAGAGAGAGAGAGAGAGAGAGAGAGAGAGAGAGAGAGAGAGAGAAAATTAATATGTATATATAAATTTATGTATATATAAATTTAAATAGAATACCAGGTGAAATTTCGCGCGAAAGCACGACATCTTCATACGTGAAAACGACATGTTATTTCACACGTAAAAATAGCACATTACTATGGACACATAATAAATCGCACCTTTTAAAAAAATCTTACAATGAAATGGTTTGGCATTTCATTGGTGTTGACATAATAAATGGGACATCACATAGCCGTCTAGATGTATTTTTTCGGTGGCTGCGTTCACGTAAACGCAGAACTCTTATTCCATATGATTTCTCAACAAAGCTACACTCGCTTTAGCTTAAGACCTGCAACGCGCAACAGTTCACTTACTGTTTGTTTCTTGGTGATTGTACCCTCTGACGTGGCCCGTTTGTGGATTTCCCTCAGCTCATCCAATGGCGGTGAGGCAATGAACACAACAAAAGGCATGAACTCTGGGGTTTTAAGAATCTTCAAGGCCTGTGGATAATACAAAACAGATCTCTCACACAATGCTAACATGTTTCGAACTTGGGATTTTCCCCTCTGCAAAAAAAAAAACAATGTCAATAGGTATACAAATGGCTAACAACGATGGCACTTGAGAATCTCACGCGTCGTTCTATTGGCCCCAATAAGTTCTGTCCTCGAAATCGGATCAACCAAAGTCAACATTACATTAGGTTACAAATTTCTGAGGTCAATCGATATTTATTTTTTCTGCCTAGTTTTTACTACGCGTGGCACTATTCCCTGCCGCCTCGTTGGCAACTAACGACAAAAACATACCGTTGGGTTGACATCAAGGATGCAAATCTTTCCGGAGCGCATGATCTCACGGATGCTATCAACCTTGGTCCCATATAGGCTGCCTCCATAGTCGCCATGTTCCAGGTACTTGCCAGCTCTAATGTGTTGTTCCATATCTGAGCGATTCACGAAGTGATAACCTTTGCCATTTTCCTCACCCTCGCGAGGTTCACGACTGGTGTCTGGAAAATAAAACCACGTAATGTTACCATTCCTTGACAATCTATTCAACAACGGTGTCCTGCGGTTTAGTACAGGCCAGTGAGGTTTTACCGATTTCAGAGGCTTGCGTTGTGTTTTCTAATCTTCCTAAGTATCTATTCAACCATCTTGAGAGGATCCAGAAGCGCGCTATGTCCATCGATTTTCCGTACACTCTGTACGATCAGGCTTTGTTCATGGCAGGTATTTTGTCCCTTATATTTATGAAAACTCCATGCCCTAGTTCTGTGGGTGGGATCCATCCGTGAAATCTACTGCACCCTCCTATACACAAGCGGATGCAGAGCACAGTCTTAAGGTCCGATTAATTAGGTAGTGAGAAATCAAGATGCAGATTTGCATACGATAGCTAACGGAAAAATCACGCTCACAGCCGGGTAATTTTCCCGGCTCCCGGCTTTTATCTACATCCCTGACAATGTGGTTCTACCTTTGTCATTTGTGGATCAAACCATGCAGTGGGACCATTCTTAGAATCAAAGTAGGACTATGGTGAACTCGTGGATATGTTTACAAAACAGAGAAAAAAGAAATAATTTAAAAATTACCGAGGTGTTTTTTCAGAGTTGTGATTGAATGAACTTGAAGATAATTTTAATAATCTATAATCACAACATAAAAGTGACCAGGGAGCTGAGTAGCTTTTTGAAATAAACATACAGTGAGTACATGACGCCAATCATTTGACTACACTAGGCATCAGTTATAAGGCAGGTGGCAAGCATACAGTTGTTAAAAAATTTGATAACTTAACATAAGGGTACAGGATTAAATGGCACCGAAACCAAATGTAGTTCTGGTATCCTGCTGCTCACTGTCTGTGAGTTCAAAGTTTCTAACACATGTAACAGGGTCCTTCTAAATAAGGTCTGAATTTTGTTGCCATGACATTGTCAATTTTATCATCATTATAGTTTTTGTTGTCCACAAGTCTATTCAATGTATTCAACAGAAATATCCACCTTGATTCTGCAGCTGATAATGAACAAAACCATGTAGGATAGCCCAGCTGACGAATCATACCAAACAAGTCTTTCTTGCATTTTTGCAAAGTATGTTAGTGATGATCTTAAAATCCTTAAGACTCTCAATCCTTTATCAAGTTGAGTTAGTTTATTTACATTACCATCTCATTTTAGGTTATCAGTGGTATATATATTCAGCGTTGCACTTAAAAAAAATCACACTTGCCATCATTAATACAGCAATACATATTTGTTTTTATCCTTATAACTTCTTGTTTTTATAATGTAAATATGAGTCACACAACAGTAAGCAAAACAGGTAAGCCTATTTTTCCAACATGTCTACTTCAACACAATCTAGTTCACTTCAAGGTAAATTCGGAAATCAATAGACAGAAAACTTTTCATTGTAACGGCTTGTGGTGTATTGTATATAATATAACGCTTAATACATTTTCTACATGACTTACTGTTTTCGAACCCTTTAATGACTTTCTTACATTGTAACCTTCGTGGTTCTCCGTCACGGCAGCCGCCTCCATATTTACAAGTAAATGTTGACATACTTCTTGGCCGTCCCAATACTTCTACAACTCCATTCCTGTTAGTACTAACACTTAAATCAGTAGAAAAGTCCTACATGCGATGTTTCTTATCCAGGTTGGCCACAGAAGTTCTTCGGTTTCACATCATGGATTCGTCAATTTATAGTAGTTTCGTTCAATAACGAGTACTCATTTCGCTCATATAAGTTCTCATTCAAGTGCTAATTTCGCTCTATGAGTTCTCACCAAAGCTTACTACATTAGCAAGAGATTTTCTCATCTTCAGATCACTTTCGAGCCAACTGAAATTCATATACTGCTTGTAATCTTGGGGGCGGTCGATGGCGGTCGATGTCGGAAAAGCGAATAGTTATCATCTGTTCACGTTTAGCGCCTGGCCGAGTAAAAGGCTCATGAAATTCAGTCTCCAAGTTGGTCATTGTCCTAACTGGAAACATTTAAACTCCTTTTGATTTTAGTAAGACCGCTAATGAGGCCCTGTTAGTGAGGTTGTTTATGTCGCGCGTCTGAGTTTCAAACCTTTTCACGTCGCAATTTCGGAAGGTCGAAGGTCGCTGTCGTAATTTCCCGTGAGCGGCTCGTCGTTCGTCGCCATTTCAGGTCCTTTATGTCGCCGTTTCAAGGCAATGTTGCTTGTCCAAAATTTCCCCCTAACAGGGCCTCGCTAATCGTCCTCTTAAGCTACAAAATCATTACAAACTCTGGCAACGGTACGATACACTTTCAGCGTGAACTTTCATCAACAGACTTCCGTGACTTCGGTCACGACAATTGTCGTCTTCATATCGGTGCCCCCGAGTTCTATCCGACTAATTACGAAGTGTGTCTACACTGGAGTGAGTGAGTGAGTGAGTGAGTGAGCGAGTGAGTGAGTGAGTGAGTGAGTGAGTGACAATTTGCATATCGGAGTCCCAACAAAAACTCGCAAATACGCTTCGCGTATCCACGAGTTAAAAACTACTGAAGAGTACTGTACTGTAGTACTGTTTGTTTTACTATACAGTGTGGTTCTAACGTTTTCATCTGTGGATCAAACCATGCAGTGTGACCATTCTTTGTAAAGCTACTGAACAGTACTGTACTGTGGTACTGTTTGTTTTACTATACAGTGTGGTTCTATCTTTTTCATCTGTGGATCAAACCATGCAGTGTGCCCATTCTGTGGAAAGCTACTGAACAGTACTGTACTATGGTACTGTTTGTTTTACTATACAGTGTGGTTCTAACTTTTTCATCTCTGAATCACACCATGCAGTGGGACCATTGTTAGGAAAGCTACTGAACAGTACTGTACTGTAATATTTTGTTATACAATACAGACGTACTGTAACTTGTACGACTGTTGCACCAACTTACGTGGTATGGTGGTCCCAAACTTATCCTTGTCTGATAAAATCATTTTGTTCTTAATGGTTCTTCTGCCTACTCCTTGGGCACCTGAAACGTTCAAACACAAACAAGTGTAATCAAACTATAATTCCTCGTGTTCCTCGTAACAGCATCTTTAGTAACTACCTTGAATTCTACCGGATAAATTGCACTAATGAAATAAACTTATTCAATCAGAAAATTCTACTTGTGAACAAAACGTGAGTCTGCCTTTATCTTGGACTAGCAGAAAAGATTACAACAATGAGATAGTACGCGCCCTTTCATAGGCTAATAGCTGTGTTTGTATCAGCCTGGACAAGTATGTTTTTGACATCACTTTCAGAGCGACGGGCAGCATAAATTGACATATTATTTTACAAAAGAAATAGAACTTCACTACCGTGCTTATACATGCTTATACAAACCCAGGTGCGTTGCAAAGAGACGTGCAAACGGTTTGAACGATCTGCGCTAGAATTCTTCCAGAACGAACCTCGGTTTGTGTAAGCATGTACATAGTAGATAAGTTATTTCTGTTTAACACTACACTCACCAATAAGAACCAAAGTCTTTCGTTGAAATGGTGGCATCTTGGCAACCTCTTCATAAATCATCATCTCGTGCCTGTCAAAATCTAATCGACGGGAAAAAGTTGCGAGTTATGATAAAAAAAAATTAACAAAAATCAACACAGACATGCAGGCAACGTTTTTGCACCTCTGACAAAGAATACGTTGCTTGGGATTTTCATGCGGTTTATACACATAAAGAAACCTGGGAGGTCCTACATTTCTACGCAACCGTTCTCTGTCTGGTCACCCAGTGTTTTTTCTCCCACGTTGGGGAGAAGCGGTGCGTGACGAGCCAGACAACGAGTGCGGAGTATTGTTCGGAAAACAAATGGTACGAATGCAAACAGCAACTTAAGCCTGGTTCACACTTGTGAGATAAGCACAAGCATAGGAACAAAGGATGTTCACACGTGCATAGTTAAATGGCTGAATTCTCGCGCTTATGCTTGTGATTATTTCAACCCAGTTCCCACTTGTGAAATTAGAATAACACAAGCACAAGAAAAAGAAAAAAAATGTTTGTTTTTCTTGTGCTTATGCTTGCACTTGTAATAATAATAATAATAATAATAATAATAAAGAAGGAAAAGAGAGTCCTGGGACCTGTGGTGACTTGTTGTAACCCGCTCCAAAGGACTATATACCAGGCTGAACATCCTAGTTCAGCCTGAGTCTACAAGGAATGGACATAATAATAATAATAATAATAATAATAATAATAATAATAATAATAATAATAATAATAATAATCGATATTTAAACAGGGTGACCCCTTCAGTCGCAGGACTGGTATCAACGGGGGCCCTGTATAACGTAAAATAAATAGAGCATGTATAAATAATATATATCTAATATAAGATATAATAAGATACGCTAAAATGTTTAAAAAGTAAAAAGCTTAAAAAGGTAATAGCGTTCTCATAGAAATTGGATATCGAATTGAAAATGTTCTAAAAATAACCTAAGAAAAAAAATCGGAGATAGCCTTAAAACGCTCCTTAGGTGGCAAAATCTTTATGTTCGTTGGAAGGCTATTAAATGTGCATGCACCATGATAATAAAAAGACTTTTTAGCGACATCTAAATGAAATTTGGGAAGTATAATGTCAGTGATTGACGATCTAGTGCATCTGTTAAAAACATGTTGGTTGTCGCTCTGGCAGCGTAACAGGAAGTAGTCTTTAAAGTACAGAGGAACTTCTCCGACCAAGCACTTGTTAACTAACAGTGCACAGTTCTTTTCCATGGTTTTTGTAAGAGGCGGCCAGCGTAGATTCTCGAGTATTGTTTCCGTGGCTATGTCAGGTTTAAAACCGTATACGATTCTCGCAGCTCGTCGTTGCAGGCGTTCAAGAGTCTTTCTGTTAGTGCTTCCCAGAGGGCAAAAGCACGTATCACAATAGCTTAATATTGGTAGCACTGTGGACAAATAGATCTTATTTGCTGCTTCCGTGGTTAAACAACCTCGTAATCGTGACAAGAGGCCAAGTCTGCTGGCAACTTTTGACCTCAAATAGCTTATGTGATCGTTAAAAGATAAACACTCATCCAGCAAGACTCCTAGGTACTTGAACGACTTTACTTGGATGACTTCTTTTCCTTCCATGCAAAGCGGACTGTGAGATTCAGATCTGACTAGCCTCTGACGAGTTCCAAATAGAACATACTCAGATTTCTTTAGGTTGAGGAAAAGACCGTTCGCTGTTAACCAGTTAGAGACGTTATTGAGATCAAGGCTTAAGTTCAGCTGTAGTTGGTCAATGTTTGAAGCAGCAGTAAAAATAACGGTGTCGTCGGCATATAACATAACACTAGACAGACCAACGGCCAAAGGAAGATCGTTAATGTAAAGAATAAACAAGAGAGACCCTAACACGGAACCGTGAGGTACTCCGCTACCGATGTTGGCGGCAGAGGAAAGGTGATTTTCAATGGACACTCTCTGAGTCCTGTTAGTGAGATAGCTCTCAAACCACGAGAGAGGCTGGTCTTGAATTCCATATCTGTACAACTTGTTTAAAATGACCGTCATGAGGAACAGTATCGAAATTTTATCAGGTCAATAAAAACTGCCCCCGTCAATAGCCCTTTGTTCATATGACCACGAATTTTATCTGTAAGGAAGGTAACGGCCAACTGAGTTGAATGATTTGCGCGAAACCCCGATTGATAAGGCGAGAGAAGAGAGTTTTCTGATGTAGCTATGTAACTGATGGAAGACAGCTTTCTCCAGAATTTTCGACAAGATCGGTAAAATTGATATAGGCCTGTAATTGTCCAGATCATCGTTTCCAGATTTGAACAAGGGTACAACCTTTGCTTGCTTCCATTCAGACGGGACTGCACCAGTTTCAATAGAAAGATTTATCAAATGTTTTACACAGTCAGCTATCACAACTGCGCTGTCCTTTAAAAGTCTAGCAGGTAAACCGTCCAGACCTGTAGCTTTCTTGAGTTTTAGGCATTTAAGTTGCCTAAGCACAAACGGTTCACCCAATGCTGTGAACTCAAAGTGATTCTTTGTAAACAGCTCCTCGGTTGTAGAATTAAAAACTGGTCTTGCATACCGGCATGATTCAAATAACTTGTTCACAAACAGATGTAAAGTAAGTGTTTAACAATTCTGAAATGCTTTGTTTATCAGTAACAATCTTGTCATCTGCCTTGATGCAGGTTGGAATAGATTTCTGTTTCGCGTCCGGCATTATTTTCTTCACAGACCTCCAGAAAGGGTAAGATTTCCGCACAGGTCCCTACTTCATTATGCAAGCTGTAGCTGTATTGTCTTGGGCATTGGACGCGCAAACTTTACATATTTTGGAGGAACGAAATAGTATATCTACAGCATGCATAATGAGTAGGGACCTGTGCGGAAATCTTACCCCAGAAAGATTCAGAATCGCCGCTGTTCTCTTCAAGTAGTGATCTACTATAGCTTTCCTTAGCACGTTTAATCCTTACACTGACTTTGTTTCGGAGTAATCGATATGCGGCCAAATCGGTGTCTAATTTTGATCTACGATATTTCTTGAGACTGGCATCCCGAGCTCTCATCATCTGTTTGATTTCCAGCGTTAGCCATGGACAATTTCCTCTAACTTTTTTGTCGATTAGTGAAGCATGTTTGTCACATTCAGCCGTAAAGTTGCATTTCCACAAAGACCAGGCTTCTTCGACGTTAGTCGAACTCAACACATCATCCCAGGGGATTTTCTTCAAATCACTGCAGAAATTAGTTGGATCGTAATTAGCATAATTCCTGCACTTTATCACACGAGGTTGTTCTTTGAAGTTATTTATCTTTCGAACTGAAATTAGCATATCATGATCACTCAGACAGGATTCAGCAACTACGGCTCGGGAAATGTTTCGTGGATTTGCGGTGGCAAACAGGTCAATAAGTGTAGCGGTAGATCGTGTTGGTTCCTTAATCAACTGTGTTAAACCAAAGGTTTTAAAAATCTCTTTCAACTTTTTGGTTTCAGAGCTTGGTTTCGTAAGCAAATAATCACAGTTGAAGTCCCCGTTTACAATAATTTCTTTTCCCTCAGCCGCGACAGAGTCCAGGCTGTTGTAAAAGAGAGCCAAATAATCTACGTCAGGCTGGCTATCTGACTCTGAAGGTGGCTTATCTTACAAGTGTGAACAAGGCTTCAACGCTCAATCCTGGATTAGCGCTAATACAAGGTTAAACAGTTACATGTATTACTAATCTTGATGCTTAACGCTTGATCAGAGCCAAACCACGGTTAGACAGTAACTACATGTCGAAGCTTTACACTGGATTAAATAAGGCTAAATGAAATTTAGGCAAAGTTAAAATCGAAGCAATGCTGGTCAGCGGTAACCACCACTCCATATGTAGGGAGTACCAGGGCCATAACCATGTTTTGCCTGCTTTGCCTTCGCTGGCTGGTTGTTTGCTTGGCTTTTGCACGTCGCTTTTTTTCTCCCTCCTGGTACGTTATCGACTCCTCTTGGCAAATCGCGTATGCCGCGTGGGAAGATGAATAGTTTGAACGCAAATTTCGACGCCGGCATCGACATGGTTCCAGCCAACAATCTTTCTGCTTTGAGCCAATTCGTCACACCAGCCTCTGTTCCCGCCACTTCCCAAGCCAAATCATAACTGATTCCCGTTGCTCACCTTCCTCAAACGGGACTAATTTTTCCGTGGACACACTCGTGGTCTCTATTGTCAAAGCCATTCGGCCTTTCATGGCTCAAGCGTGCTCGTCCTCCTCAACGTCGATCGCAGCGTCACATGCTTCGACGAGTATCTCTAGTCAGGCCCAGCCGTGCCCATCCTCTTCTTGTGCATCCTCTTCTTCTTGTTCCTTCTTTTGTTAACACTTTTCTTTGCCTTCTCTGGTATCTCCCCCATCACCTCTCAACTCCACCTCGTTCCCTTCTGCCGTTTTTAATCGCGTCTCAGGCATCAGCTCGGGCCAAACCACGACTTTTACGTCATGCACATCCACCATCATGGCCTTCCAGCAACCCTTTATCGTCGGCCCAGGTTTCTACCCGGTCCCTTACAAGTTTGGCTCACAGATAACTGCCGGCAAATTCGTAGATCTAGCCGAGTTACTATTCGGCAATTTGAGGGAGACGGAGCCCAAGCCGCAACTCTTCTTCGAGGGGCGTATAGTTCTGACATCAACGATTAAGCGGCCCAAGCGCAGAATCGACGAAATCACTACCTGGTCCGAAGCCTTTTCTATTTACTGTTTGGTTTTGGCATCCCATTTTCCTGCCAGATAATACGACCTCGCGCTGTACAAGCTCCTTTTTCGCACATACAGGCAGTTTCAACGCAACGGGTGGTTCACTTACAACCGCGAACACGCTGCCGCCTCCCGGCTAACAGATTGGTCTAACACTGACCCCCAGCTCTTCAATTTCCATACCGCTGGATCATCAGAATCCCGCCCATCTCAAGACCTCAGGGGTTGAGCATCATCTGTGTAGCGCCTTCCAGCAATTGTCGCTTTGCCCATTGCTGTTCCACTTCCTATGATCCTCACCGAGCTGCTGCTTGCTCACAACCAAAGAAGCGATCACCAGCTCTTCATTCCTCTAGCCCTGACCCAGATAAGCGTCGAAAACGCTCACATATTACATATAAGCGCTTGCATATTGATATACATATATTGCTTACATATTTTTGCACTCAAATGTAGACGTAATATGCCCTATTACCCTTTGCTGCCTCCAATTGTTCTTTCGTGGGGTTTGCCCTTCGTTTTCCTTCATTCAAGGGATTGCCTGTTTAAGTTTGATTGTTCGTAACATTCTCTGTTATCCCTGTTTTCAACTCATGGTCATGGTCTTAGCCTTTTCTTGTGTTTATAGCTGCGGCATCCCTCACTCCCATCTCCCAAGTCTCTCCACTCAATCTTCCTCTGAACTCCAGCTCCACCCCAACCAAGCTCTAGTTACTGAAGGTCTTGGCTTGATTCAGCACGGCTTTCGCCTGGGATTCAATTCTCTTGCTACACTGAAACCGGCCAAGAGAAACAAGGCATCTGCTTACCAACATGCAGACATTATTGACGCTTGCCTGTCCAATGAGGTGGCTCTTGGCCGAGTTGCTGACTCTTTTTCCTCCCCTCCGCTTCCCAACTTGCAAATAAATAGTCTTGGGGTCATTCCAAAGAAGGATCAACAAAATAAATGGCACCTTATCCTAGACTTGTCATCCCCTTTTGGATCAAGTGTGAATGAAGGTATTAATCCTGAGGACTTCCCTTTGCAGCACATTCAAGTGGACATTATCACAATGATCTCTAAGTACGGCTACGGTGCTCTCATGGCAAAGTTTGACGTTGAATCGGCTTACCGGACCTTAGTCATTTACCCTAGTGACAGATACATCCTGGGTATGAAATGGAGAGGATTGCTTTACGTAAACTTAGCCCCATTCAGATTCAACTCGGTTGCCTCCCTTGCGGAATGGATTCCAGTCAACAACTATCACCTCCCAGATCTTTTGCATTACCTTGATGACTTTAATCAATGCCTGCAAAACCCTTGCATTTCAATATTGGGTAAAATACTATGGTCAACTCTAAGTTTAATCTCAGTGAGACCCACTATTTTTTTTTTATGCTGAAGTGTGACACGACGTTAGAGATTTTTTTTTTTCGTGCATTAAAATTTTATTTAGAAACATAGCTTTCAATACGTTACAATATCTCCTTACTGATTGTGCTAATATACTTGTAGTCATTACTTACGCTAAATTATATTACATTTCCTTTACTCATTGATTTATTTTAGAACATAGTAAGTCTTTTGAAATATACAATGCAAGTCAGTTAGTCTATAATTAGAATATTATCAGGTTGTGCTACTAATCAATATTTCGTAAATATTTTCCGAGATTAAAGTTTCTTGATTTAATATTGTCGAGATTTCGAGAAGGAGATAGTCTCTTCCTAAGAGACCCACTATTGAGAAAGGCAAATATGACTCAGACAGCATATGTTGCAAATTATCAAAGTTAGCAGACAAGCTCCTAATATTGCAGGAGCAAAGCAGAAAAGCATTGATCAGAGAAATATTTATTTACATAATGATTTTCGTGAAAATCATGAGAATTATAGTACTGAAAACTCATATCAAAGGGTAAATGGAGATCAACATCAAAGCTGGCAAGATGGTCTTTACTAGTAGGGGGAGACGTAATCAAAAGAAAAGACAAAGAGGAAAAGTCAATGTCCTGTTCAATGTCAGCAGCATTGTTTCTACACCTAAAGCAATTCATGACTGTGGTGATATCACTAATGAACGTAGGACATTTCTTCGCCTGTTTTGCGTAAGGCTTTAGCATTGGTGATCTGGATTACCTTGCTACCTTCATGCTGATCCTTCCTCATGAAGATCTTACCTCCATTGGTCCACAAGAATTTGAAACGTTTGTCTTTCTTGAGTTTAAGATAATCCTTAAAGAGTTCCTTATTGCATTGAGTAAGACTTTCATTAATAAAGATTCTACTCTCCTCAGAAAAGCCTAAGTCATTGGATGTTATGTCCTTGAGGGCTTTCCTACCCCGATAGGGTTTCTCACCAGCATCCCGGCTCGTAAACTTCACAATAATGGCGGGTGGGAACAAAGCTCTTTTTCCGTTCGATTTCACTTTACTCGGAAGACCGTGGCTCATTGATATATCCTTTTTTTTTCAGGTCAACTCCAATCTTTCGACCGAGCTCAACAACAATTTCATTCGTATCTTCCCGCGTGTCACCAGAACTCTTTGGAATACCCCGTCCTTCCAAGGAGTCTCCTCTAGGGTATTGTTCAAGTTCGTTAAATGATTTCTTCAAAGCCTTTAACTGGTTTGTAGTATCCAGGAGCTCAGCTTTTAGACCCTTATTCTCACTAACCAGTTCTGTCATTCCTTTTTCGTAGATTGACATTTTTGATAGTAATTGGTCATAGTTAGAGCTCACAATGGCAATAGACTTCTTCACTTCGTCAATCGATTTGCGAAGAGGCTCCAAAGCCTTCACCAGCAAATTCTTGTACTCTTCTGACGTTAGACCTCCGATAATGCTACGTAGATTGATTAAAAAAACTTGTAACACGAAAAAAGAAGAAAAAAGAGGAAAAAAGAGGAAAAACACAGCTTTGATAAGCTATAATCACTGTAAATTTAACGAATCTCAATTATTACCGCCATCTTTCTCGCTGACCGCTGACCACACGCTGGCTATCACAACTGCTGCTCACATTGGTGAGTTAGCTTTGGCCTTCTTGGTTTTTACAGGCCTTTCATCACTGCGCATTGCCATCTGTTGCTGAGGTGGGTGCTTGGAGGTATTTTCTTTTGGTAGGGAGGTCCCATGTCCATTCAGTCCTCAGGCCCTCCTTTATCCAAGCACCATTGCACCTTTGCCTGCTTTGCCTTCGCTCGCTGGTTGCTTGGCCCTGCCTCCACTTCCTGGCAAGTATATTTCCATACACTGACTCTTCAGTACCGTGTGACAGGTTCCGGAGGTGGTCTGTGGCTGGGTTGCCATAGAAACCTCCTTGCTGCGAGGAGATTACCGCTCTCCTCATTGGCTACCTTTTAAAGCACATACCCTCCAATACCTCTATTGATGAAGAGTTTAACGTGTAATCCAGGGTTAAACAACAGTTGACGCGGCTATGTTATCCCTAACATCATTCTGCATGCTGTAGGTGTTTTGTTTTTAATGCAGGTGCACACGCGAGTTTCTCGTGTGTGCTGTCAACTGGGCGCACGTTTCTCTAAATATCACGCAAAGTCGCGTTTTTTTGTTGTTGTTGTGATAAATCTCTTTGTTCCTTGAGTGAACTTATGCTCGCTCTGAAAAGGCATCGCTGGGGCGAACGTATCATTAGCACGACTTTCAAATTAGTGGCGCAAGCGTTCGCGTTCTCTTTCCGGGAGGAGAGAATCGAGCATCGGAAGTGACGTCTGCGTTCGCGTAGAAATCCAAACGAAAAACGCAACGTTCGGATTTCTGTCTCTCATGAAGGTGGGCTGACGCCACCGAAAATTCAGTTCACAAAGAGATCGGATTAGTCCAAAAATGACTCAAAATATGTTTACAATCGATCGAAAAAGAGTGCATAGTATCAATCAGAACTTACCAGCATTCTTCGCTGATTTGTACATCACTTTCTGTTTTTTCTTTCCACCACACACTGTAAAATCAACCACAGAGAAATAAAAACTATGGTTCGGCTTTTCCATCCATCTGATTTTGCACTGCAAACTTTTGCTCCACAAACAATTTTGGGCGAAGCAAATTGATTTACACGCCACATTTATTGCGGAAATGTCAACTTACGAAAGCCTCCACCGGGGCGCTCTTTCTTGACAAACGATCTCCTCCTAAACAACGAAGAGGCGGACACGGTGACCAACAAAAATTTGAGTGCATATGAAATAAATCCTATACTTGCACTGAAAAGAAAAGGATGGAACGGGATTCGACCCCGTAACTTCGCGAATACCAGTGCCACATGTGACCTGATCCCAGCGTGCACTGCTGGTTATGCTCGGCTTGTAGAGCACCGCACCGTTATTCGCCAAGTCGCAGGCTCGAATGCCGTTTTCGTCTGTTCTTTTATAAGGCTAAATCGCATTTGCAAAAAACTGTATTTACATTGCGAATGTCATAGTCTTCAATGAAGTGACTAGTTGTACAGTGGCAAACAGAAAAACAGACAAAGGCGGGAATGACACGCGCAAGTCCGTGATATCGCACGCACCTTATACACACGCGGGACAAATACACTTATTTCATACTGCACAAAAACAACGTAGTTTTCAAGCAGTTTACATTCCGAGTAACAAGACAGCGGCGCGTTCAAATGTCATACTTGAAGAGACGCGATAAATCTTAGTCTTTGCAATCAGTCTAGTGCAAACGGAGAATTTATTTCGGTCACTTAGAAAAATGCGACCTTTCGTGCAGTCTTGATTTGGACAGCACCCAACAGAATCTGTTCATACAAACAGCTATTTCGAGAAAGTTGGTACACGTAACGGTAACGGGGAGTACTTATGAATATTAGAATTTAGCGAACACGGTATAACAAGAAGCCTTTTGTAGTACAATTTGTTGTGCAGTCTTAAACAGGTCCTGTATTGGGATCAATGTAAGTATCTGGGCAACTGCGCACCCACCCCTCCCCTAACCCAACAAATTATAATAAGTTAAAAAGTTAGTGTTAATGTTGGGTTAAGGGAGGGGTAGGTGCACATTTGCCCAGATACTTCCATTGATCCCTGAAACCAATACCAAAATTTTGCTTGGTTTTAGATGTTGCAGTGCCCCCAAGAAACCCCGCGCTTTAACCGAATGTGCACAGTTTACTGACCTTTCCTCGCAGATTTGGCTCGGAATTATCCCTGCCTGATTGGAGCCATCAGTTTTTTTAGCCTGTTTAAAGAGAGAAACAGTTGGTTAAAATTTCTTAAACCTTTAAGTCCCAGTGGTGACCAGCATCCAATTTCTCATTACAATATTCACGGTTTATCAACAATTCATGTTATAAGAATAACAAAAATAATCACCAAAAAAAAGCGAGTTGTATTGATATTTAAACAAATTCTCCTCACTACTACCATAACAAATATATGGGAACAGTTAGGTGAAAATGCATATTAACATTGGGGCTCAAAGGGCTAACACATAATTTTACTATTGTGTGCTCAGCGCCTTGGAGCGCGTTTCTCAAAAGCCCCGAAAACGTTTCGGGTCGGAAAAGCCAATCGTAAAAGTGTGAAGGCCACATCATACAAACCTTTTTCACACCACGTTTTCAAGGAGAAATTTGATGGGCAGACATGCCTTTGTTACCACACAAAAGTTCAAGTTACCGCGCCCGAAAACGTCTAGAAACGTTTTGGGAGGTTCGCGTGACGGGCGCAAGGCAGGAAGTTTTTTGTTTGACCACCAGCCTTTACTTTTGTTCAGAAGCCAGGGCAGTAAACAGAAAATTGCAGAATGGCCCACTGAAACAATTAGCGCTAGTTTGAGTGAAGTACCCCTGTGTGTCTTTTCGTAAGTGGTCACATTGCATTATTATCATTATTATTATTACTGTTGTTGTTCTGCCAAAGGAATAACAAAATGCGCTGCGTTTCATCAGACTCAACGTACAACAGGGGTATCAGAGACATTATGACGAAAGCTATTCACTTTCTAGCTTTTTCATGATGAAATTTTGAAGTGAAATCCAAAAGAATATGAAGATATAGAACTGGGTTTTCCCAAATGCAGTGACGAACTGCCGCCTTGATAGCGAAGGGTATATTACAGTTTTTGATATAATATTTGTTACATAATTTATTTAAATATTAATACATACAAACAATAAATATATACAAAAAGTTAAATACACAAAACAAGTTATACACACTGATGTTAAGTGGGTGTCCTATGTTGCTTATGTCCCTATAGCTCTGAAAATGCGAATGTACGTTTACACGAATGTGCAAATCAAGTGTTTCTGACCATACCTGCCACCAGTTGGGGTCATCTTGTTCCACGATTTGTAACACCTCGCCTCTCTTGAATGCAAGGCCAGCATCTTGACATGGTATCATGTTATCTTTTTCAGGGTTATAATCAAAATGAGCTCGAAGAAATAGCTGAAATAACGACACAAGAATAATACGTTTACTGCAGACATGAGCGATTAAGACTGATTTCACTTTTGTAAGGGCACAGTGACATGATCTAGTGAAAAACAAATCGATGGAAAAGCAACAAAAATTTTCCCTCTCGCTCCTGACTCAGGTACTTCAAACTCAGTGAAACTGATTGCGTTGGAGTCGGAAGCATGAAGCGGAAATATAAACCAATCACAATGACGGGGAACAAGCACTGTGATTGGTTTACGGTTTCCCTTGCCCTTCCGACTCCAAAAGCCTCGCTTTCGCTGGACGTAAGCGATGGAGGAAGAGAGGAAATGGGAAAGTTCGATTTTATAGACTTTTGATTCCGACGAGCTTACGACTCCGACTTTCGATTTTCACTAAGTCGTAAGCGCTTGTATCACTCCGCTTGGAACTTCGAAAAGAAGAAAAACCAGTCTATAATAAAAACAAGTCGTAATAGCCTCTCATTAACCGAGAAAGCTTGGTGAGTAGGTAGTTTGTTCTTTGGCAGTTGTGCCATTCTTTGTTCTTTTACGCTCTTTTACGAAGGAGATTATTGACGCGTTTTCTCAAACGAAAAAAAAAAAAACACGGCACATGACCGTTTCCAAGGAAAAGGTCCCTATGGCAAAATCCCGAACGAAGAAGAACCAATTAGAACGTTCGGATTCTCCTCATAACTACATTGCCATGTAAGGAATTTTACTTATTACATAAAGCACCAAACGGCAGCATGAAATAACAAATTTTCATTTGTGAGCTTGGTTTTAACTTAAAGAGTTGTAACTCTGTTGGTATTTCTGAGGGAAAGATTCTTAAAGCAACAGTTTGCCTTACCTGAATAATGGCAGAGCACTCCAAATTACTCGGGACAACCTTGAGAAAAATCTTGCCAGTAGAATCACGCTACAAAGAGAAGTGACATAGTTGACACGGTTTACATAACAACTGCATCATAAGTAAAAGCACATTATATTCTTGCAAACAACCAGAAACAGTTAGAGTAGATGCAAAGTGCGGGTTCTGGCGCAAGGGCGTGGCCAAAAAATCCTGCACGCATGCAGGATCGATTTTGAAATCTAAATCGTCTTAAAGTAATGACCTTGCACATCCAAACACTCACCATGTCCAATCAACGTCAAACCGTCAAAGAGCTCCGCGCCATTGCCAAGGATCGCAAGATAGCCAAATATTACAGGATGCACCGGGGAGAGCTACTGGAGGCGCTGGGGATGGAAGAGGTACCTAGTGGTGGAAAATGTAACCATGGCAGGCGTGAGGTTCAGTGTAAGGATTGTATGGGATCACAAATATGCCCTCATCTAAGACAGAAAGCATGTTGCAAAGAATGTGGTGGTAAGGGCATATGTACTCATGGTAGAGTAAAGTACTCTTGCAAAGATTGTGGTGGTTCCCAAGTATGTTCTCATGGTAGAACTAGGTACAGATGTAAAGACTGTGGGGGAAAGGGCATATGCGTTCATCACAAACGTAAAGATCGATGTAAAGATTGCCTCGATCTTATGAAGTCACAGTAATATGGTGTGCATTTTTGTAACGCGAACCACGTTACAAAAATCATATCGAGTCCATCAACAGAACAAAGCCCAAGCCAATCCACCAACTACGATTATCAATGCAAACAAATTATATTCATGTTGTGTGTTTTCAGGTTCTTTGATTTCAGGTTTAACATCCATGATTGGTGTTTTCACCTGTACAGTTTCGGTTCTGGCGGCTGCATGTGGTAACTTAACTTTCGAAGAGCCCAAGTTATGGCTTATCCCTACAGTCTTGGTCTCGAGGTTTACATTTGAGTTGACTCCGAACTTCATGTCACCCGTGGCCTTCATTAGGTTGTTGTTGTAACCAACTATACTCTCCGTGTTTATGATCATGTTACTGGGCATTAGCCAAACTCCAGGTGCGATTGCCAGATCCAATCTTAGCTTCGCTTCCTGAGTTGCGAGTTGGTACCTTTGTACTGAACTTGATATGTCGTTCTCAATCACACTGCTTTCAAACAGAGCCAAGAACTCTTGCTGTGTCTCAATTGCCCCACCACCCACGCCCACAATCGAGTTTCGTGTATTGACTTGCGATCCCAGCACACAGTAAACGAAGGCCTCAGCAGATCGATTCAGTCTACCGAGCCCAGCCTTGGTGAGCCCATAACCACTCGTCGGAATGAACCAAGCATACTTGTACTCAGCAAAGTCATCATTGCGAATGAATGAGATGAGGTTACCTTTTTCTTTCTTACCACCATCATCTGAGAATTCACCACCATCACCAGGCCATTGGTTTGCGTCTTCATCATAGTTTCGAATCAAATGTACATTTTGAAACCCTCCACCTCTTCCTTGGTAACCAGCGCCATAGTCAAGGAATATGTCACCAAGACCATTGTTTCGCCCGCCTTTCCATCTGAAATCAGAACCATTACCGATGCCGAATTCAGCGCATAATCTTTGGTAAGCAACCTTACTGTAAGGGTTGTTAGCTATAGCAAATGGTTGTTCATCAGGCAAAGGCACATTCAATTCGTACAGTATTCGCCTTATGGTGAAATACACGTGAAACTTTACAAAGCCAGCCACCACTTTGGGGTAGTTCAAACTTTCAAAGGGGCTGACACCACAGCCAGAGGTCGCACACCACACTGCAAAGTTCAGCTGTTGAGGCCAGTAGTTCATGTCGGGGGCGTTCAACCACTTTCGACTTTGCTTACCAAACTTGAAAGTTACAACTTGGGAGGTGAAAACATTACGCATCTTAGCGGTGAATTTTTTCGTGTTGGACACGTATATGTCCAATGACGTCAGCATGTTTGTGGTGTTACTTGTGGGTTCGTCAAAATTAACGGCGGGTATCGGGTAGTATCGTTTGGTCATGGTTAGGCTTGGTGGGAAAGAGTTCAGTGTATCGTCATCAGTCAATCCAAGATCGATCCAGAGTAGTAATTTCAAACCTGGTCGCATCCCATCAGTCCATGTCTTACCAGTGGGGTCATCATAGGACATGACTGTCATTCCGTTATGTTTCCATATAATGTAACCTCCATATTGATCAGCTATGAATTTGAATCGGTCAAGGTCAGCCTTTGGGTACTTATTTTTGAAGTCATCGAGTAAGCCCATCTTCTATCCAGACTTTGGGTAGAAGAGTTCATGATTTTAAGCTAGTATTTGTTCTGCTCATAGATTATGGTTATGGCCCTCCTTTTAGTTCTTTGAGGATTTCTTCGCGAACTCTCTGCCTCAACACCAATGGATCCTCCCCACTCACATTTTTTTGAGCCTTAGCCCGTATCTCAGCCTTGAGCTTTTCGAATTTCTTGAGTTCTTCCATGATCAACGAGAATTCTGAGTCAGAGATCGTATTGTCACGAAGGGCTTTGGACACCAGGTCTTCAATGGTGTTTATCTTGGATCTAGCCAGTGTGATGGTGTTTTCATGCTTCACAGCTTTCTGGGACAGTCTCTTGGATATTTGTTGACATGCTATGGATGCGCACACAAACACACCACTTACCACACCCAATGGTACAGATGCGACGATTCCGACACCACTAAGCGATGTGCCTAATCCACCAGCCGCCAAAATGCAAGACATTATACCACAGGTCGAGCTCACATTCATGAGTGTGCCCTTGGATCGGTTGTATTTTTTGAGTACTGTCTCGTAGTGGTTTAATTCAGACTTTAGCTTGTTCAAAGCATCGCAAGATTGTTGCAATCTGAAAGTAGCGCCATCAGTGGGAGGCGCCGTCGCAGGCAAGTTGGGGTAGATTCCTTTGTACTCACCCATCTTTGGTTACAGTTCTCACGTACTTTTAAATGTTATCTGAAACGCAAACTGAAGGTGATTGGAGACCCATTCAGATTCAGTTTGTTCCATTCAATGTCGAGGATGCTCAGATCGAAGTGATTTACGGGGGTTTTTGATTTGTGAACGGGAATGACTGGATAATCCTGTGATGGTATGTTGGCAAGGAGTTGTGAGGGTGAGATCTTCACAGGGCCTGTAAATCGAGCATTGTTCATGTAGGATGACTGGTTGTTCACTAGACTGCACATAAGTCTCAGGGGCTCCTTGATCTGGAGATTGATGGGGTACAACTTGCCGGGCGTTATGACTTCGGGTAAACCCAGAGCAACTTGGAGACCTCTTGTGAGTTTAATGTTGAACGTCTTGTTGGAGTACAGGTAATCAACGGTGTCAGTCTCAACGATCGACAGCTTGGCGTTATCCGTATCGTTCAGAAGGATTGCGTGTATGCCACGTAGAGAGTATGTGCCGGGCTGGATTATTATGAGGGGTCGATTTTCCTCATTGAGTATGCCCTGGCGATCCTTGAAATTCACCAATCGTTTGGGTATACTACAACTCAGAAGTTGTATCTCCCGAACCTTGTCCAGGGGAGGGTCCAAGTACACCCTGGTTTCAGACTCGTACATTGTAACGCTCAACATTTACATCAACGACGCCTCTTTTTTAATTCGTCTACAAAGTACACTACAACAGCGAGGATCAACAGCCAAGCGTTCTTACCCAGGAATGAAATGACCTTCCCAGCGGTCTTGAACAGGAAACTCACGATCGCCCCCACCATACCAGGCAATAACTCACCAAGTTTCTTACCGATGTTCTTCAGCCCGTCCCCCACACCTTTGCCCAATCTGGATAGGCCCTTGGAAAGATTAGACACGATAACGCCAATGACCACACCAACGGCGCTCACAACGGCAAATACCGTGAAACCATATTTCTTGAAGATCGCTTTCACCCGGTCTCGCAATGACATTCGTTCCTGGATTTGCTCATTCTCCACTTCCAAGTTAGCTATCTCTTGCTCTTGTTCAGCAATTTGTCCCTCGATGCTCTCTATTTGACTTACTTCTTCCGGGGTTTTCAATGGCTTTTCTCGATGGAATCTTACCTTCTCCTTCAATTCACTAACGAACCCTTTTCTCTTGGTTATCTCACCATCATTGGCTTCCACAATTTCTTCCGCGCTTGGACCTAGCTCTTTTGTAATTGTTTTGGGTAATCCTTTGTTCACATCACCATTCGCATCGAATAGTGGATGCCATACGTTTTTGCCTGGATCTCTACCACTGATTTTGACAACGATTCTACCCCATTCATCGTATTTGAAAAGGAACTTGGCTTTGGCATCTGGGAACTTGTCTACAATCTTGGCCCAGATTGCATCTTTGTTTTCTTCCATAGTCTCCATCTCTATCTCTTCAAGTGGTAATCGAACATACCCTGATTTACGTCTTGCACCCTTAGTCGTGGATGTTTCCAAGACTTTGTCTGGTGTTGGAGGCTGCCTACCAAGTAGCGGGGTATCTTCGAAATCATCGGGATCTTCTTGTTTGTTTTCTTGACCCAACCCGAAAGGATCGTTCTCTTCTTCTTCAGGAAAAGCAGTTGCCATATTTGTTGTCGAATATGGGAACTTCTAAGTTAGTTTATCGCACCCACTTGCTAACTATATACACCAGGATTAACATCCCAACCGCGACAAAGACCATCTGAGCCATTCTTTGGTCTTCATTCGGTCGGTAGTAGTCGGAGAACTTGGGAGGATCGCCTATTTGATTGTACAACCTCATTGCTTCATCCGTCTCCGATATGTTCTCGGATGCCTGGTCAGCATCACTCTTCCTCTTGTTCATAAAGTCAATATGCGCCAAGCGCCTCTCTTCATACGCAGCGTAATCTTTTTGGTACTCCTCCATTGCTTTGTCATGCCTTTTCCTTTCCTTTTCGAGTTCTTCGGGTGATGATCCAGTGAGGAGATGTGTTATGTAGGTACTAAGACCGAGGGCAGCTGCATTGACGATTGCACCTCCGGTAACGATCGCTATAGTCGCCATTACTCAAAGCTCTTTGGTAAGATGTTTTGATCTTCTGAATAAGTTTTTAGGTAGATACTCGCGGACAAAACACCGACCCATTTGACGTAATTCATGAAATTGGACGATGGATCGCCAATGAACGATTCTTTCAGGGCCTTCTTACCCACATAGCCCACAGCAGCGGCGAGTCCCATGAGAACTGCAGAATCTGTAACAGTCTTCACAAGCTTGTTGTTTGACATTTTGTGTATTACATCAGCTCGTCATTTAAGCTGGTTTCTATCTTTGGAGGTGGTGGTGGTGTTTTGACCTCATTCATGTCCTTGACAGGAGGTGGTTCGAAGGTTACAGAAGGTACGAAGTTGGGTATTCTATCTTTGTATCTCTCGTATAAACCATAACCAATCACTCCTATTATGGAACCACCGATTAACAAATTCTTGAAGGATAGGCTGGGTATCCAGGCACCATCTTGCTGCGGCTGCTCCTTTTCTTTCTGACTATCTACATCCCGTTGCTCTTTTTCCTTCAATGCATCCTTAGCCTTCTTGTGGTACTCGGCCAGTTTCTTCCCGGCCTCCACCTTCTTGGGATCCTTCACTCTATCCTTGACATCGGGTTCTCTTGTGATTTGCTCAACAGCTTGCTCAGACATGTTTGTATCTCTGTTGTCACCTAGCTTTAACTCTCCTAATAGGATGCCTATTAGGAGATTTTTTGAACCAACATCTACCAGAAGCGATGGCTATTGCTAGAAAACCAGTATATTGCAAATCCTAACATCACACCTTTCAAACATAAAAATACTTCATTAGAGGTCTTCTCAAACTCGACTCTTTCCTCATATTCACGTTCTCGTATTATTTCCCAACATTGTCTCCTGACATTGTCTCTACAGTACTCTTCACAATATTCTTTCACAGTCGCTCCAACACCAACTTCTGTGTCAACCATGTTTGTTTGAACAACTTCTGTGTTTGCCATGTTTGTATCCTTGTTTTCACTTACCTTTAACCCTCCGGAGAAGTACGTCTTAATTACTAGTATTCCAACACATACTCATCTTCATCTTCTGATTCTTGTGGCTCAGCACCATTGGGAGCCAACATACGAGGTTCCGATTCTTGCGGTGTGGGTAACAGGCTAGATTCTGGTTCTTGTGGTGTGGCATTATTGGAGGGTAACATTCGAAAACTAGTCATGCTGTTGAACTCACTTGGAGTGAAATTCATCTCAGTGACACGAAGACGGGCTGAGGCACCGTACCCGGTCTGCCCGTGGGATCCCCAGAATATACCATCCCAACGGACAACAGGATGACCAAAACCGCTTACATACTTGTCGGGTTGCCACATGTATTCAAGTGGGTTAACCACTTGATCATCTGGACCGTATACACAAGTTGTGGATAGGATGTTAGAACCCTTACCCCAGGTTATGAACTTGAGGTAGGCACGTTGTGGTCTGCTTGTGTCCTTTGTCTTCTCACCCGTTTGTTGGTCTGTGGTGTTTGTGTAATCGTAGATCGGTTTCACAGCAAAGGACCAATCATTTTCACTCTTGGCAGTGATGTATGCATTGAAAGTTGCGGGTGGAACGGACCTCTCTGATCTTGGTTTGTTGCAAAACTTTTTGAGTGCATTCAATGTGATCTTCACTACATTGTCAAGTGCTTTTCGAGTCTTGATCTCTTCGGTTGTTGGGCAATCCATGGTACCAATCGATGTCATTGGGTATGAAATTTGGAAGCCCTCCAGCGTCTCAAGTCTGCGACTGTCTTTGTCGGTTCCAAATGGCCACACCCCCGATATACCCGAAAAGAATTGCTTGGTCAATTCAATGAAGATTGGTCGCTTCGCACCGTTGGGACCTTGTACGTAAACATCTGAACTAACCCATTGGTTCTGTGGTTTACTTTGGCCTTTGTTGAAGGATTTACTCTTGGGTTCAGTAACAACAATGGTGTTCCAGTCAAAATCAGAGTCAAGTGCAATGAAGATTGGTTCACTCATGTTTCAACACTTTACCTTTCGGTTATGCCATAGTGCATGGCTCTCTTTAAGTCACTTTAAATGTCACCACTAAGTGGCTAACAAGTGGTTATTTGGTCCTAAAAGTTGTGTTGGGGCTTTGCTGCTGCTGCTGCTTGGGTCTCTTAGTAGGTCATCTACTAAGAGGCTCAAAATCGGTTCTTACATATTCCATCGTTCTTTCATGTCTCTCAATTCCTCGTGGTCAAGACACCAGTCTAGCAATCGATCGGGATGCCATGCTACAGCCACTAATTCATCAAGAACACTTTTGAAATCTAATTTTTGGTATTGCTTGTCAAAGCTCAACGTTGCTGCAGGGATTAGTTTATCGAAAACGCGTTTGAATTCCAGTCTATGGATTTCCTTGTCATGGTTCAACATTTTGACTCTAATGTGTGAAAGGTTGGACTCCATTCCTTTTGCAACATGATTAACCATGGCTCTAGCCAGACTAGGGTTTTCTAAAACATCCTCTACACTCCAATCCCAATCCCAATCCTCCTCATCATCTTCATCATCATCATCATCATCATCACTATAATAGGGTCCAAATATGTCACAGTCATCAACTTTTCTATCAAGACACACTTGGAGTCCGTCCATCAAAGCATACCTAATCCTGGATCTCAAAACTCTCACAATACGATTGATTGTATCATCCATGGAATCAACATCATCATCGTAATGGTCTACTATCATCTGTTGAAGGTTCTTTTTGTTTTGTAGCTCAAAATGAAACTCAAGTCGTGTGTATCTGGGGTTGATTTTCTCGAAGCAATCAAGAACCTCTGGTCCTACTCTGTTGAAGAATGCATCAAAGTCAGAGTCATTCTCGTTGGCATATACGGTGAATATGTCGAAACGTGTTTCTGTGGTTTGCATGATGGGGTGCTTTGCCCATGGCACAATCAGTCTTGAAGACACTTTTCCTAGAACACAGTATCATATCCAAGTTCTGTTGGAGTGGTACTTGGGTCTTGCTCAAGTTGTGTTGGATTGGTGCTTAGGTACTGCTCAAGTTGTGTTGGATTGGTGCTTAGGTCCTGCTCAAGTTGTCTTGGGTATCCATCCTCTCTCAACTTGAAGTGATTTGCAAAATGAACAATTGCCGAAAGTAATGCTGTGAGTCTTCCACCTTTTAGTACAAGTGAACCAGATAGATTTGAGATCTCCTTCATTATCAATTCATCTTTCTTACAATCTTTCACAAGAGCCTCTTTGTCATCTATACTTCCGTAATTTCTCAAACCGTGATCCACAGCCTTAGCCATCAATTGAAAAGAAGAGTCCGCCAAGCCATCGGCAATCTTCTTGCCCGACCTAACTTGGTACCTTTTGTAATACTTTTCCACATCCTTGTCCGATAGCTTGGTTACTTCGGGGAGGTCCATGACCACACCCGTGTATTCTTTTGTCGAACCCAGACAAGCCAGGATTGAAAGAGATTCCCTCTTTGACTCCAAATCATCGATTGGTGATGGTGTTGTACCAACTGATGCTGCACTGTTCAGTATCTCTTCAGGGTTAGCCATGTTTGGCCTCGGACGCGGGTATCTCTAAGTATTTCTCAAACGGGTGACGCAGTGAAAAGCAAAGTCTGGCGTACTTTTCAGTCTCGAGTATCTTCTTGTACCTCTTGCGTTTTTCAGCATCTAATGCACCACCATATTCCTCAAATAACATTTTCATCGCGGTTTCAGACGGGTTGTAAAACGACACCACGCATGCGACATTCTCTCGGAATGGTTTCGAGATCGATGTGAGCTGTTGGGTGAGAACCCACACCGATATGCCAATGTGCCTCCCGGAGAAGGCCAGATTGATGAATTTGTTTGTCCGGTTCTTCAAGTCTTTCGAAACAGCGCAATCGTCGAGTATTATGAGTGTGTTCTCACCCGAGAATAACGTTGAGCAAAGCGCTAGCAAATAGTCAATCTCGTCCTCATTACTAGAGTCTGGTGAGAACACCCAAAATCTCTTGTCCCCCTTTGCAAAGCCTCTGTAAGTCTTGTTATGGATGTAAGTGGGGCAGATCAAGACAATGTGGTCGAACACGCCCCTAAAGTGTCCTCGAAGCTGGTCCACTATGTATTGAGTCTTTCCACAATTCGTAGGTCCAGTAATGATACAGTTGAATGGGATTTTGTCCACTAACTCATTCATCTTTCAATTGTGTTCTAGTAAACTATCTTTTTTAAACTTGAGTTCATAATCTCCATAGCAGCGTCAGCAACCACGAACATGTAACAGGTAAGGACCCTGCCTCCTCTCTTCTCCCTGTTAATCTCGAGTCTTATGCCATCTCGAGTACTGGTTAGCTCCAAACCGTTCCCATGAACATCGTTGTCGTGGTAACTCCTCAGATCGATCCACAGAGCAAACTTGTTCGTATAGAAATCAGACTCCTTGATGGAATCATCGATACCAACTCGTTTGATTATGGCCTGCCATAAGTCAGTTGGTAACATGCCTTTCGAATAAAGTTTGTTTGGTACCCCATCTTTGTCAATCTTGACCGATGTGATCTTTGGGTTCACAAAACTCTCAGTGTCCCTAGCACCTGCTGCATATGGGGCTGTGAAAATACATAGTATCCCAGTCATGGACTTCCTGGGCACGTTAATATGCTCATTGATCACACCATCATTGTTCTCAGAGATTGGGAACGTTTTGTGAAGAAGTATCTTCTCATACAAGAAAACTTTTCCACTCTGGTACGAGGCAATGGCTTGACTGGCTAATAGGTCACTTGATATGCATTGATACTCCAGCTCCATGTTTGTTAGTTTGTAATCAGGTGGTGTTTCAGCGTTTGAGTAAACGACGACATCAGAGACTGAAGCTAGAGTTATTTCGAATTTGAGTGGATGTGGTAAGGCTTTTGGATAGAAGATTCCATGATCTTTCAGTATCGTGTGGTCCAATGGTATTTCGTACCTGGTGTTATGGACTGCACCTAGAGTATTTTCTGCTGCATTTGAGGTAACTTTGTCACCGGCATTGGTCCTGATTTTCCTTACGTTCTCGGATGAAATGCCCTGTCTCAATCTGTTATGGCGATCGGTCTCTGACAAAAACAAATCGTGGTAAGTCTTGAACAAATCAAACCTGTCAAGGTCCTCTATGATTTCACCCCCGAATAGAACCTTGTATCGTGAAACGAGGTTCCTTCCCAAGTTGTTGACAAGTGTGTTGTTCTTGTGTCTTGTCACACTCATATCGAAAGTGATGTTCACACTGCCAGGCACAATCACCAGGTTGTCAGCCAGTTTTGGTATTTCAATGTATAATGTCTCGCCAGGATTGGCTGATGAGGGGTTTAGCGTGATCCGATTCAATGAGGTCTCGGCCCTCAAACCTTTACGCATCCTGGGAACACGATCAGTCTCAAGAATGTATGATATTCCTGCCATTTAAGTGCACTGAATCTTGTTGTAAATGTCTAGTGACGATGGTTTAAGTCGATTATACTACTCTACCGATGGATACTGGAAAGGGTACTCGGCCATAGCAAAGTTGGCGAGTGCGGCCAAAGTGACCGAAAGTGTTGCTAGAGATTGGTTGGAGAAGCAAGCATTGTGGCAGATTTATGTTCCTCCACCAAGGTACATACCCAGACCACATTGGGTCGTTGGCAAACCAAATCAAGTTCATCAAGCGGACTTGCTGTTTCTTCCTCACGATACAGTGAGAAGAAAAACATACCGCTATGCACTGGTTGTGGTTGATGTCGCGTCTAGGTACAAAGATGCTGAGGCTCTGACCTCCAAAGATAGTGGTGAAGTGGCTAGGGCGTTTGAGAGGATTTATGCTCGGAGGCTAAAGTGGCCAAAGACATTAATGGTGGATCCCGGTAGAGAATTCATGGGTAGTGTCACTCACTTGATGGATAAGCATCAAGTAGACGTACAGCGAAGTAAAGCTGGTAATCATCGAGCGCAGGCTTTTGTAGAGAGGGCTAACAGAACGCTTGGTGAGAAATTGTTTAGCCATCAATACGCGCAGGAGATGGTGAGTGATGTTAGGTCCAGGGTTTGGGTGAAAAGGCTGCCCGCCATCATGAAGACTCTGAATTCTGAACCCACACGCATCACAGGTAAAGAGCCTGACGAAGCTTTGGAATTGAAAGAGGTTGATGTTAAGCCTATGGAATACAAGAGAGCTGTGGGTTTGAATGAGAAGAGGTTACCCCCAGGAGTCGAGGTTAGGTATTTGTATTCGCCCGGTGAAGATGAAGGTGGTGAGAAACGAAGAGCCACTGATCCTGTGTGGAGCCTTGAGGTTTACGACATAGCGAGAACGGTAATTTCACCAGATCAGCCAGTGGTGTACTATTTGGATGGAGTACCGAAGCGAGGTTTTGTGCGCGAGGAACTCCAAGTTGTCCCCGATGATACTGAATTACCACCCTCTAGGGTACTTAAGTGACGTTGTTGAGATGTCAGCCATTTCGCGAACTATCTTGATCAATGCAATGTCCGAAATTTCAAGTTTGCCGGCAAAGATCTTCTTTGTCATGCCTATTTGATTTTTGTACTCCTGGTTCATACACAAGTAAAAGAAGACAATACCCGCTGCAACTACACCGCTAGTACAGCGCTCAAGAATCTGTGATGTTCCTCGAAAGTACTTGGCAATGGACAAAATACGTCTTTGATGAGTTTCATCAACCCCAGTAACTTTCATTACCCAGGGAATAAGTTTCTCTGGTGTAATGTTGTTGGTTCTCGCCTCTGGGAATGCTTCCAAGTACATTTCCAAACCACGTGTCATCGCTCTTTTCTTGATGCCAAACAAATTCATAATGTAATCTAACGTACGATACTCACCAAATTCTTGGTAAGTGTAAAACAAGCATGCAGCCACCAAAGACGTACGAATCTGGCCGCGATTTTTACACTTGGACTTTACGATCTCTTGATACTTGGCTTCTACGATATCGATCATCATAGAAGACACATTCAAGTTATGTCTCTCGAATACAGTACGAACTCCCTTTGGTTTTGATCTACGAAGATCATACGAAATGTCTGATGGGTTGTACGTCCATTGTAGTTTGGAATAGTCCATCCATTCTAGTTCAGTCTTACAGAGGCTACAAAGAACAATCCCTGTCTCATCCCTATACACACTTTCATGCTTACAAACCTGTTCGTCCTCTTCATCAGCTTTCTTGAACATAGACTGAAAATGATCGACAAGGCTTTGGTAAGTTTCATCCATACCGACTTTGTCTGGTTGGGTAATATGTATAGTTAAATCTTTAAGTTTTTGCCGAAATCAGAGTCTTAAAGTGACCATATGCGTATGTGTGTATCCCATCCTCCCTTACCAGCCTTTTGTCATCTTCGCATGATAGTGCCACCTTGTTCACAGTCTCTGTGTACACGTCGTGCTGGTGACTCCTGATGATATTCATCGTCCTCCTCTGTGATTTTTGATTGAAGAGGCAATCCTTGTAGTCTTTGAAGCTTATGCTCTTTTTCACCACCGCCTTCTTCACACCCTTGCACTTCTTTTCCTCCTTTCCCTCATCCATCATATATGAATATAGCTTGGCCCGGAGACCCACGAATTCTATGATCTGTTGGCCACCCGCCTCATCCTTGAACATGCCCCCGACTTTCTTGTTCACGCCCACCTCAATGCCGGATGGATGGTCTTCAGGGTAGTTGCTGGTGTCGAACCTGTCCCTCACATCTGGGCTAATGTCCTTGTAGAAGTCATCCGTCTCCACCTCGTAGGCCAGTGAGTCTGTGTCTGTAAACAACAACTTGGCCTTGTCACCGTACTTGGGCTTGATGTAGTTGTAGTGAAAGTCATACATTATGGTCTTGCTTATTTCCAGGACTGAAAAGCCTAGGTAAATGGGTTTGTCCAGCACCAACGTTGTCTTTTTCATTTGTACTGCAACCAGATTCTCGCAAAAGATCGTGCTGTGGTGGTAATTCGGCTTCGATACCAACTTCTTGGCTTTTGACTCTTCAGTGACCAAACGAACGTCCACCCTGTTCCTCACGTTCTCCATCGTTTTCCCAAAGAATGAGTTGTTCATCAACTTGAAAAAGTCCTTCTCGAAGTCGTTTGTTGCTTTGGTCCTTAGCTCGGTGTTCAGGTCGATATAGGGCTTCAGCCACGCGGACTCTTTGAATGTGATGCCTCTGTGTATCTTGTAGAGTTTCAACCCGAGACTCAAATACTGTTTCAGTGTCTCGTGGTGAATGATGTATTTTCGTTTGTCCCTTAGGTTTGGAATTAGCTTATCCACACCATTTACCGTAACTCTCTCTGGTGCTAATGGATAGTCATTGTGCAGTTTGTGAAGGTGCTTTGGGTACATTAGATTAACCTCTAGTATGCATGGTATATCTTTCCACTTCAATACAAGCTCTTCTTCAGTCAACCATCGAAAGTCATGTGTTGGTAAAGGTTTACTCATTGCACATCCGTACAAATTGTTTGCATCCATGTATGTGATGTACTTTGTGGGTAATGATGGGTCATAATCTTTCATGTATGGATTGTTGGCTTTGCCATATCTAGTTGAGATCATGGAGATGCCCCCTCGGATGCCCTCCTCAAACATGAGAAGCATGTCAGGGTCATTCAAAAGTTCCAATCTCACATTGGTCATTTTCAGGGCCGCGTCCCACGCCAATCCAGGTGCAGTGTAGTACCAAGCTGGATCCAAGTCGTAGTTCTTCCTACAAACTTCCCTGAAGTTCTCAAAGACATCAGCTAACAACAAGACATCCAGTTCAAGGTAAAGGTCGTGGTATTCCCTGAAGTTCTCAATCCCAAAGACTTTCCACACGTTCTGAGCATGCTGGTAATCCTCATCCGATATTTCGGCATCGTTGAGCTTCGAGTAGAACTCGTCCTTTGGTGGGAGATGAGTTTCACTGAGCTTATCAAACCCATCAAACCAATCGTACGGAAATACCCCCTTCCTAGTCAGTAACTGCAGGTCTGTGCCATCTTCCATCACCCTTTCAAACCAACTCTTTACATTCACAAGAGAAGATTGTGGTAGGTTGTCTGACAACCTTCTGAGGCCCGCTGCCATAAACCGAAAGCTGTCAATGAACCTGATTCCCCGTTTAATGTCAACCATTTTCCCTTCCTTGTTCTGGTAAGAGTCGACAACAATCTCCTTCGTGAACGAAATGTATTTTTCATCGTTGACTGGTATGCAATTCAGCTTACCTTTCGATTCCCCTATGTTCCTCACAAATAAATGGCCATCGTATTCGGATAGGTTATGGAATATAACTGGTATGAAATTAGGCACCTTGTAATTCAAGTTGCAGTCTTGGTGCGCGGCGCCTCTGTACTTTCCACTAAGATGACAATGGTCCAACACCTTGTCATGGCCAAGCGTCGATCCGCAGATGTGACAATGTGTGGCATTTTCATAGGCTATTCTCTCATCCTGACTGACATGAGGATTTTTGGGTAGCTTGAACCTATCATAGACTTGTTTGACATCCGACTCCAAGCTCTCCATAAACATCTTGGGTACATCTTCGTCTGGTGACTCAGCTGTGTGCCTCACAAGTTTGGGCTCGAATATAGCGTTATCAAAGCACTTGATCAGGTAACAGAAGCCTGATGGTTTATGCTTTTGATATCTATTGGTGAAGCTCCTACCCTCATCTTGGTAACAAGTAAACATCTTTTCAGTGTAGCACTCAAAATCTGCATACACAACAAACGGTACCTCCATCTTCCTGTTGTGATTCTTGAAACGTAAGAACTGCGGGCTCCCATCTTCGTTCATGGGGACTGTCGTCTTGACCGCTTGATGATTGCTACAAAACTCTAGATGCTTGTCTAGTGAGGATTGTGTATTGAATGGGTTAAGACATCTATGACAGAAGTGTACTACAGATTTATGTTTGTTGACTTGTGATGACAAAAGCCTACTCAAGTTCTTAATCCAACAGTAGTGATTCGTTTCATCTTTGTGTAACAAAAGTAAGTTTATCACTGTCACCTCTCGCCGCTTACTGATTCTCAAAACGTTCACCTCAGACTCGTATCCATATACGTTAATGGTGTAAGGATTTTGCTTTTCAAACTTGGTAATGTCCCTTAGTGTAACAGGGAACTCCATTCCCGTCCAGTCGAACTTCTCAGAGTTCTTTCTCATCTCATCATTCAGTCTTTGACCATCTTTCTCTTTGGGAAATACAGCAGATGTCACCGCCCACTTGAAACACTCATGATCATTCTCATTCTTGACATTGATTACGGCCTTCTTGTCAGCCAGAGCCTTTGGTAGAGGTATGTAACTAGTCCCAGAAATGGGCTCAAACGGATTAATGTGTATATCAAAGTACTCAACTCTATCAAATTGCCACCCAGACTGTTCACCTTCAAACTTGGCGACATTTTCAAGTTGTAATCCCGTCATTGCATCGAATAAGTTCTTTGTGTCAGTTGATTCCGTTACTATCTCAAGTGTGGTATGAAAGTAACCCTCGGTGTATTCAACATTACCCGTAACAATATCTTCTTTTACGAATCTACATGTTAGTATAAACTTCACCTTGATGGGTTTCCTTCTGGTATAAAGCAACTCCAAAACCTTTGGTTTTACTTTGTTGATGAACTCTCCAGGACCGTACCCCCTCTTACCATCGATCCGATAGGTCTTGAAGAACCCTTTCATTGCAGTTTCCTTTTCTTTTACACTGAACGGCTCCTTTGCAGCCCAGATGCTCCTTATTTCCTCCTTCAACTTCCTGAGTTTCTTGCTCACAGGCTTTTTGATTCTCTTTGGTACATAATTCAAAATCCAATTCGCAAACTTGTTTATTTTCTTTTGTACATCTTTGTTATACGCCGAACGAAGTGTTCTATACCGACTGGGAGGTACATATCTTGTGGGTCTAAGAATCGGGACATTTATTTCTGGGACAGGCTCATCGAGAATATGCGTTGTTCCACCACCACCAGCACCACCACCAGCACCACTAGCACCACCACTAGCACTAGGTACCTCTTCCATCCCCAGCGCCTCCAGTAGCTCTCCCTGGTGCATCTTGTAATATTTGGCTATCTTGCGATCCTTGGCAATGGCGCGGAGCTCTTTGACGGTTTGACGTTGATTGGACATGGTGAGTGTTTGGATGTGCAAGGTCATTACTTTAAGACGATTTAGATTTCAAAATCGATCCTGCATGCGTGCAGGATTTTTTGGCCACGCCCTTGCGCCAGAACCCGCACTTTGCATCTACTGTTAGTCATGGACTATAATTAACTATTAGACCCGTAGCCCTTGAGAGGGAAGGGTCTAAATGTTTTAGTATCAGCGAATCTAGTCGGACACAAAAGGCAATGATAAAGTTAGCAAATGCCAGTTGTAGAAATATTTATTTGGGAATAAAACGAAAGAAAGCGAGAATTTCGCAACTCGAAGACCATCACTAATAGTCCTCCAAATGAATCGACAGTTTGTCAACGTTTAACGTCCCCTTGAGGACATAAGATGGCGGTTTTGGCATGAAAACTAGCTTGTTGTCGAAATTGCGAGCGGGTTTTAACTCGACGAACGCCTACTTCATGTCTTTTTTTAGGCGGCACAAGTTGGAACCATAAAAAATAGACGCCTTTGTTTAAAAATGTACAAAAGAAATACATTACTCAGGGTGGTCCAATCAGAGAGCTATAAAAGCCACCCTGCTATCAACTGGAGCCCTGAGGTTAATTCATACCTAGATAAATTTAGTTCTAAAAACTAGTTATAAAAATCTAAAATATATACAGGTATATCAAATTTGTATGTACAAGAAAGTGAAACATGACAATGACAATAACGGCTTAAAATGATTTAAAATTATTATACACAGTACAACCGTGATAGTAAAAAGATCTTTTGGCAACTTCCGTACGAACGGCAGGCAAATGTAAAAGTTTGCTCTGACGTGTAGAACGCACACAGACATCCTTATTATGCTTAAAATAGTTGATAAAATGCTGTGGGCACTGCCCGGCTAAACTCTTGTTTACAAGATTATAAACATGTTTCATACGTCTTTCTTTAAATGTCGGCCACATTACTGATGCCATCGCATCACTACTGCTACCCGTCTTAACAACCACCCTAGCGGCGCGCTTCTGCAGGGCTTCAAGATATCTGCTATTTACTTCACCACAGCAAGCCCAGACACCTACACAATAATAGAAATATAAATATACGTTTTTGCTCTTCTCACCTGTGAAACTGTACAAAAAATACTTGCCTTAGGCTTTTTGAATGTTGTTGAATAATCAACAATATTCACTGCATCAAATAATTGTTAAATAGAGAAAGTGGGAAATGGCTCTTGATTCTTTAGGCCTCCTACGGCATACACAAAGAATGACGCTAAACTTACCAAATAATCCTGAAGTTCTTTGGGATTTCCACTCATGTCTCTTCCATTGACTTCTTTAATCTTATCTCCAACATGTAGTAAACCTGAATGCAGTAGTGGGTTAAGTTGAGAATCAAGTTTGATCAAATTTATATATATATTAAAAGAAATTAAAAGAAAAGTGTGCGCAAAATTGCATAGTGAGAAAAAAGCTCAAGGTATGAAATCATAAGGAAGATGCAGTGGTTGAGCACTCTTCCATTTACTTTGCATTTTGCATCCAACAAGCTTACCAGTTTTGTGATGTTCATCTAATGTTTTGGTATGTTTGTGTCCAGAGTCTTATCAAGGCTTTACACTGTTTAAGGACATAGTTTTTAACCCTTTAAGCCCCCAGGGGTCTCCCTGTGACGAGTAAAATCGTCTGGCGTTAGCCAGAGTAAACTCTGTAAAGACACTATCGGGGCTTAAAGGATTAATTATAATTAAGTTGATTCTGCTTAGAAAAAGATTAGAGAACCTTTCATACCATTGTATTCTTTTCGACCAATAACAATCACACAATGATAATTCAAAAGTTAACCATTGAAGCCTTGACGCCAACATCCCCTTCACATATACTACTTGATACCCCCTTACACTACACGTAGTTAGTGCCAGTAAGGGAGATGTGCTACAATACACAATTCTGTTATCATCATTATCTGAATCCCATTACTGTGAATTTAGGTTATCAAGAGAAGTTGAACTCTGATCAATATTCTGACTTAAAAGCTAACTGAAGGCTAGCACGCCAAGACAATGATCACCTTGTTTATCAATCATTCCTCCATGAATAATTCTTGCCACAACAAGCTCTCCTTTTTCCACAGCCAGAGTCATACCCTGTTCATAAACAGCAAAACTAGTAAACAATAATTATAGAGGATATATTACATGGCAGATTTCAAGTGTTTCAAATTTTTCACAAACGACTGCAGCAAAATAGTTTCCAATACGAGAAGAGAAATTTCATACCTACAAGAGACCATGTAATTTTCTTTAATATGATACCAGTGACATAGTGGAAGCAAATTGATAAAAACATTATCCCACTGGTAGTGAAATCAAACTTGTGTGATAGTACGCAACTATTCTCTGAACTTGAGGTGAATAGTAGCAGAAAATATTTTACTGAGATGTGAGGTAGCAAGGTAAATATTCTTAAAATTGCTATTGACTGGAAGTGAACAATTGAAACCTTAATGCAATCTCTTGGAAACAGTTGTAAAGCAAGAATAAATGCCCGTCATTTTTTATTTTCTTTGATGAAAAATCACTTGTGGTAAGGATTTCTTATACTACTTAGGATTTCTTAGAAGCCCCAGCACTATTCACCTTGGAGGAGCAAATCAAATATCTCAAAATACCACGGTTGCTGAGTTGGTATATACTAATAATTGATATCATGCCTGTCTGATAACAAGATATTGATTTGCTACCACCCTGTATACCACTAAATTATATATAACGAGAACCACCGGGAACTTACCGGGGCCCAGTGGGACACGGGATTGCATAGATATAGTTAACCTCTCGCACCTCTCATGATGGAAGGTTCACTCAGTGTTGATAGCTTTGATAAGTCGCTCTTATTCTCGATAAGTTTCACGATGTAAGGTTCACTCTTAAGTGATTGCTCGTAAATTTGTCTCTCCACATATTCACTCTTAAATTTTCGCTCATAAACTAGTGCATCGTAAAGGTTGGGGAACAAAAAGCTATAATCTTTCTCTTGATTGTCCTCCATGCCTCATGCTTTTCAAAAATTCATCTGAGCTACATGTACATGTATCAAGCCATTTATGCCTGTGCAAAGAGTGATACTTAGTCAAGGCTGCATTCCTTTGGTTTGACCTGGATCAGAATTTGTGATAAGAGATCACTGGGATCATGATGCATCAAAGAGTCCGCAAATCCACTATGCAGAAGGATTCAGCAGTTCCTTTGATGCACCATGATCAGATGTAGATCACAAATCCTGATCTGGATCATACCAAACGAATGCACCCTAAGTTGCCTAATAAAATAAGTGAATTCACAAGAAACTGTTAACTTACAAGTGGTTTATTGGCTTGTTTGTGGAGGCCCACCATTCTGATTGGCTGTCCTCCAAACCCGTTAACTGGTTCAGAATCTTTATCCAGACCAGGTGACGGAGGTGGAGAGGCATATGTCTTGAACGCTATTGCATCATGAGACTCCAGGAGCGCCTATGGTCATGAAGAAGTTATGCAAAGTTATGGTAACACTAGATGAAGTAATGAAAATCGAAGGATTTTTCTCATTCTAAGCTATGTAATATCACACATAAAATTTGGAGTAACAAGGACCCTAAAATTTTTACACGTATGACATATAGCACCATGCGTATTGTTTGAAAACCCTAATAGCCAAGTCAAAGTTTGGGTACACCAGGCAAATTAATAGAAAGTTGATTAGTGTTAATGTTACTGTCGCGGTGATAATTCAACAAAAATATTAGGCCATTCACTGTTAATATATTGTTGGAAACTTGATGAGGTTCATGTGAAATCCAGAATAATCAAGAGCCAGATACATGAATGCCAGATTACCTTACTTTTGTTACAGTGCAATAAATGCAATTATCACACTAAACAGGCTCTGAACAAAACGTATCTGTAAAATAACAACTGGTGCATTGTACCATGAAGTGTGGATCCTGGATTAGACCATACAACTCAGCTGCACCATTTTCATTTGCCACCTGAGGTTCAATATCTGCAAGGACCTAGAAATGTAAAATGGACAACTCAAACTTAAATGTAAATACTCTAATTATACATTGACTACAGTCAAACCTTGATTATCCAAACTTGCTGGGTCTCATGTAAAATATCTGGATAATCGAGAGTCTGGATAATTGAAAAGGTAATATAAATGAGAAAGGAATGAAAACAATGAAGATAAAGGAAAGAGAAGTTGTAATAGTGAATAGAGCATACTTGAATACAGAGATGTTCTGCTGTTATGATTACTCAACTTGTCTCAAATACTGAACAATGCTTCAAAGCTTTTGCAATCCTCTGACTCAACAGCAATAAGAAAGGTTTTGCCTTACCAATGGCACATCTTATTATTATTTTTGACAAAAATAGGACCAGAGAAACATGTCTGGATAGTTGAAAAGTAGGGATAATCGAGACTCAACTGTACACAGTCAACTACATGTGTGAGGCCTGCTACAGGTTAAGCAGTTATGCTGCTTCAACACTTTTCCCGCTAATATACACCTAAAATGTTTTTCAGATTCAGGGGTTTCATTTCAAGTTTGGGGCAGGAGGGCAAACAGATTTCACATCCAGTCATATGCTACTCAACATTACACTTGAAGAAGCCTTTTGTTTTTCTTTTGGGTTAGACGTTGAAACCAGCTGGGTCAAGTGGTCTTTGTAGCTGGTCAATTCACCCATAAACCTGACCCTTAATGAGACCACTACAGATGTGTTCCTGCAAACCTACTTATACAACAAACTGAATCGTACATACATTGTGATTGGTAACTTACTCATGATCTGTTGGAGTACAGACTCATTGGAAATTGTTTTCCTTTAATTCCAAGATGGAGGATAGAGGTAAGAAAAAGCAGCATTCCAGAATATTGCTGATCAAGCAAGTTGACTTTGTTAAAAAGAAATTTCTTGTAAGAAAGATAAAGGTAAGAGAAAGAAGGAACCAAAGAGTAAACCTTTCTTGATGGATAAAGATCGCTGAATGGGAAACTGAGGGAGGTGCATTTGAACATATGATCAAGGCAGGTACCTACTCAAATACCTTTTCTGTTCATTATAAAAACAAATGGATTCCATTTTAATTGGAGCTTGTTACCAAAAGTAACTTATACAAGTAGTTAACAGATTATAAAACCATTTGCCACTCATAGCCCACTATTTTGTTCAAAACACATTTTGATGTTATGGCTTTTCACCTTAAACTGGGTCAAATTGATTTTCTAATATTAACAAAACTGCTACTGTTTAAACAAACCTCTTTGGCAAGCTGAACAGTGTCCTGAGTTTCCACTTGTTTGCGGCCTTCTTCAAGTTTGTCATGTGCCTGTAGCCAAACAGAAAAGCATTGTCACTTTCGTCAACTTGAGACTCACAGCAACAATTGAAAAATATTATTGTACAGTAGATACATAAATACTATTGAAAAAAAAAAAGATTATTTTAGTGCTTCTATTAATTAATAAGTGATGAATATACTCACTCTTATCAGCTGCAACACTGTTGCATCCCCCAAAATACTCTTTAAAGCATTGGCTTGTTCCTCAAGGATACGACCTGCAGTCTCAGGATCATCCAGAGACTTCAGTACAGTCTGCACTGCTGCAAATAAGAAAGAAAATTTTATTACCAACCATTCTTGCAAGAACTTGTCTGAACTTGATGACCTTTACAGATACATAGTATGATAATTTCAACTTGTTGCGTGAAGTTCTGCCTAAAATTTGAGTATTGGCACACGTGAACTGCAAGGGAAGAACGCTAGCACTGCCCAGGGGAGGAACAAGACCAAACCGTACAGTCACAAGCTAAAACCATGCGGTTCATGAACGTAAATCTAGTTTAACAATCTACCTCGGGTAAATGGACAAAAGGCCGACACACTTGGATCTAATAGCCTATTGTTTTTTATTGTTTTCCTTTGAAAGGATATTCTCTCTGAAATTTACAAATTTTTTAGAAGAAAACATGAAACAATGCAGATAATTTGAGTTGGACAACGTCGGACATGCATTGAATATTCTTGATGCATGGGCCTTTGTATTAAGATCAGGAAAGAAAATTATAAATCATTATCGCAACTAAGCACAAGCTTTAGAAAACATTTCATTGAGGATTTGTAGTATTAACCTTTTCTACAGCAAGTCCTTATCAGTTGTGATGCGTCTCGCACATCGATAAACAGTCGATGAAAGTATGTGTTTGTGTGACTGACATGGAATTGCCCAGAATGTTCTGAAAGTTTCACTTTTGGAAAAGTCACATCTTTCAAAAAGCAACTGCTTTTTATGAATTAAAGCCAATTGATTTTCGCACTGTTTTGAAGCGCTAATAGATACAATTACAGATCAAGAAATGCTATGTTAGCAGTTTGCAGAGGTTCTTCTGGTTAAAGCTTAATTAGTTTCCCAGGGATACCATACAGGTCTAAAAACTTGAGTTTCACTACACCTTTATTCCACAGTTCAACTGTTCACACGGTTACCGGAAATGTTTGCGTTTTCTGTCTAGTGGTATGTTCTATGGGTTTGTTGAACAGTGAACGATGCAGTGTTGTTTACAGCTTCACCCCATTTCCTTCTCCCTAAAATTTCACATTTCCGGTTGCACTTCCTATTGTGCATCAGTCTTGATATGGGACTTTGGGAGGAGACACTCGTGATAGTACATGTGGGGAGAATCAATGTTGGCACTGTAGTTTTGGTTTGTGTTTCCTTTACCAGAAGAACACTTTGTAGGCCCTTACAGTCTTTGACAATCCAAAGGTCCAAAAACATATTTCAAAGTCGTTTAGGAAGTTTGCATGCAGAAGGTATCTATCAAATGTGTAAGTTTTGTTGTACGTATGGAAATCTAGCCTAGGCCTGAGTCAGTGAGTCAACAAATGTATTAAAAGATTGTGTACAACGTAATGGTGAGTGTGTTTTGTCCATTTAAGCGCTCCATTTCACTTGAAAAGGCAGCTCCTTGAATGACAATCACAAAACTCTATTGCTGGTTATAAAATGAAACAGATATAATGAACTCTCTGCGTGGTCAAGCTGTGTGCATTATAACACCATAAAGAATGCAGCCTGACACAAGCATGCAGTATAGTACAACAAATGCATGCATGCTACTCCATGCACAAAATAATGTTCTTATGCTAGGGCAATAGTAATGCTTTATTTTTTGCCAAAACCACTCATTCCAATGAGTTACTGCCCATTTACCAGTAATTGATCAAATTACATTAATTTTTGCCAAGAACATGAACGTTGTAAGTCTACACAAGATTTTGATTCTCTGGCACTCACTCTCAACAGCCTTGGCAAGACAAGCATTCATTGATAGCCCATTTTATAAAAGAAATTATATAACTTGAATTATTGAATAATATATACAACTGGGAATTTTCAAGAACATCATGACTCATGCTTCTCTTGGCTCTTCTATCCTGTTCTTGGGTATTGGAAAATTCCTGAGTGCTCATGTAACTCAATAATGCACTTGGCATTTTTTATTTCTTTAAAAAAACTGCACAGGCAGTGACTGATCTTTGTAATGTTTTAGCTTAGTCACAAGTGACAACCCATCCAAACAATAGCCCCTTTTGAAAATTGAAAATACCTTTTAAAGTTTTTATCCTGGACATCTTTGTATACTATGATTCCTTGTCTAACTGACCCTTACAACACATTCACACACAGAATGAAAGAACAAAACCACAGTAAGATTTCTGCACAGGTCTCCACTTCATTATGCATGCTGAAGCTGTCTTGTCTGGTGTAATGCAAGTGCAAATACCTCTTGTGTTCCAAGAACGAAATAGTATAGTTACAGAATGAAGTAGGGACCTGTGAGGAAATATTACCCAAAACCACCGTGGACATAATAAGTCTAATTTTGGGGGAATAACTTCCGATCAAATAGGAGCTGCTAAGGAGAAATCTTCCAACAATAATATAAATATACATCAATAAATAATTAGTTTTTACTCGGGATACCTGTGGTAGCACGAGTCTAGGTTTCGGTTTCCTATAAGTCTATAGTCGACGTCGAGAATGAGCAAGCCTGCGCTGCTCGCGGTCTGCGGTGTCCCTGAAGGCATGAAAGCGAGGCGCCTTATTCGCAGATATGTGACTTGCTTCGCCCATCAAGACCTCTTTGCTCTCCGCTCCTCGTGCTGCGAAGAGTTTATGCGGTGACTATAAAGAATTTTTTTTTCAAAATCATCTCTGGATCTTTTCTTATTCAAACTCAATCGTGGAAAGACATTAGCGGGAACAGGGCCAATAAGGCTAAATCGGAAGAAAAGTATATCCGATTGAGGAGTAATATTGTTGTTTTTCCCACATATCGCTTCTTCGCCTTCGATAACTTGGAATCAGATGAATGGCATCAAGTTTCATAACTGATTTCTTACCGTGGGAACCAGGAAAGCTGATTGGTCAACATTAATTCGATTAGTAAACAAACCCAATTTTCACTGAAATTTCTGTAAAACCTTAGAAAACTTTCTGATAAAATCGCTCAGCTTAAACACGACGTCGACAAGAATTGCGTTGCGCTATACAGTGTGGTAGGTTTCTTGTGGTCGTGGAACCAGCCAAAGAGTATACAATATATACAAAACTTAGGCGTAAACTGACATTCACGTTTGTTCGAAGCCGTGCGCGTATTATCAACTGTAGCCCGAGTGAAGGCTCCCGAGAGTGTCTAGTCTTTTAAAGATTCAGTTCAGTTGTCATTCTTGCAAAGTATTGTACATATAAAAGGCAAATAATTCAACAAGGTTATACGCTTACAAAACCAATGCCATCCTTATTACTTTAGTGCTCCATTCAAACTCTAGGAAAATTGCAGGAAAATGAGTAGTTTATCTGATTCTTTTTGGGTCCTATCAAGCTAACCTTTATTAAAGAGCTGAGCATAATTTGTGGGTATATTACTTTATTCAATTTTTAGCGCCCCTGACTTCAGTATACACTGTAATTAAAGTTGTGAAACACGAAGTCAACTGAAAATCTGAATATTTACTCACCGATGTGTGTTCAAACAGCACTGATGAACAAGCTACCGAAGCCAGTCAGAGTTTTTTGAAAAATGTACGACACAGCAACCACAACGTGGTTAATATACGAATTTGATAAGTCGGATGAAGAAAGTATATTTCGAACCTCGACGACCACTCCCACTGATTTTCGCCACGCGCGAGTCAACAAGGTGCATTCAAGTTCACATGCAGCATAATACCAACACTGCATGCACACACAAGCAGGCGATCGAACGTTCTAAACATCCGTCCAAACACATCGCTTATACACAATGGAGGACGTACAGACGATAATTAAACGGAGATTAAATCGGTACCAATCAGCTTCCATTTGCAGTACATTAGATAAGCATTTCACAGAGGAATAACTACTGTGTTTTATGGATACTCCAAACGGCGAGATACTAATCAAATAGACAACAAAACTTCGGCAACTAAATGGGTTTCCTGGTGAAATACATGCATGTTTGGTGCAGCGACTCGTTCGCCCTAGACCAACGTTAAAAAAATTTTCTTGTGCAACCAACCGTCCACGATTTCCTAAATCGGGGTAACTGGAAAATTCAAAACACGCTTAACACAGGCGATAAAAATAATACATGCATGAGCACATGCACAAAACCAAGGTAAACATGTTCATCCCGGTTTAAGGTGATCAAACAGGAAATAAACTTCTTTCCAGGTCAATAAAAGGCAATAAATTACACGTAAAAGTTTAACTCAGTCGTTATCCACAACGGTATGTCCGCATTATCTGTGGCGGCGGGATCGATTTGTACCCAACAGCATTTGATCGACCGATCGATCGATGGAAACTTGAATCAACAAATCGTTCATTGTTACAACCGTTAACTATGCAAAGATCCAACGAGAATTGGAACTTAAGACCAATCATTAGGTAAAGAAATAACTTCTTTGAATGTGAAACGAAAAAGTGAGGATGATATGATTTTGCAAAGGGGCTAAGCACCTCATTCACATCACTTATAATATCAGAGTGATCAACCCACCATATAAATAGCGCAGCTAACTAGTACCAAGCTCGTGCAGATTTTGCGAATTTTTCGAAATCAACCTGCTCTATTTTACCTTCTGAGTTTTGCTCCTGCTCCGATTCCGTAGGAACCACCATTTTCCCTAGATTTCCAACTGGAGAAGTAAAGACAAAGTAGAGACAGGCAGAGGACGCCGCGAGTCCTGTTTGGAATCCACTAAACGCCAATCAAACGTTCCAAATCACGTGCATCCCAAGATCAACGCACTGGACAAGGGCTGTGAAAGATTTGTCGTGTTTCTTTTTTTTTAATCCACAGCTTTGGGAATAAAAAAATTAAGCATTAGTGCACTTAGGAAACATTTTAGAATTACAGGTACTTAGTTGCCCTATTTTTATGTTTGTTTACATCGACGTTACATTCGAAAAATGTTAAGCTACACTCTCCCTACCCCTGGCCAGGTAGAAATGAACGAAACAGTTATTCGTTCCAGTTTTCTTTCGCGTGGCTACTTCCCTCGACACTCAAAGAAGTTGGAAGGTCAGCTTGTCGAAAGTATGAATGTTGTCCATTAACAGAAGACGATCGATCGTAATCATGTACCATCACCCAGTCTAGCAGTAACAAAAAAGGCGTCAGTTGTTCTCTAGCCAGAACGTGGATCCGAGAATGAAAGTGTGAAAGCTGATAACTTTGAGGTAAAATGATGTTGAGGAATTCACGATATGGGTGTACTCTGCTATTCATATTGTTACGGTATTGAAATGCTAACCCGTTGCAAATCTCGTGATCTTGTTTCAAGCTGATCTTAGTTTAAGCTAATGCAACGCAATGGTTTGTTATTCTTTCTTGCTGACCAAATTGGAAAGCATGATATCTCTGTATCCTGTTTGTAATTTGTGCGTGTGTGTTACGTTGGAAGCTCTTACATCGGGGATATCGACATAGACACAAGGCTACAAAGTACTATAAATTTCTGTAAGACGTTCCTTGAGGGTCATTTCCTCTCTCAATTAGTTAACTATCTTGTCATCCTTCATTTATTTTCTCTTCGTACTTTGTTTTGCTTGTGCAAATCCCCTGTCAACAAAGTCAATTACTTACGCCTTGTCCCTTGGAAAAAAAAAGAAAAAAAAAAGAAAAAAAAACGAAATAATGATCATGTTTTATAAGTTTCTTTAACTTTGGATGAAAGTCAGTTTATTGCCACAGGCTTTTGCACGTTAACTATACCTTGGCAGGTCGTATATTTTACTCAAGTTTATCATTACATTCTAGTTGATAACATGACATGTAAACGGCGATGGACAAAACACTGACCCCCAGTCCATGGACTACCCCAATGGAGTACCTAAATTCATTGTTCCAGTATATTTATTCAAAATGGCGGCTAAAGGCCATGTGGAAGACTAGCAGCTAAATACAGGAATTGCACCGACCTGTGATTGGAAGATAAAAATAGCATTTCAACCGCAGTTAATATCAAACAGTTATCATAAAACAAACCTGAATGAAATACTGGTAAACAACTTAGACAAAGAATTTTAAAAATGAAAATAAACATCAATAGTTCCCATTGCTCATGATTTTAGCTTCGAATTTTGCCGACTGATCATTTCGAAGTTTGACACGCAAGAGAATTGAAATCGTGCGCCATAGCCACTCTTAAATGTTAGGTATTTACCGACTTACATCCCAACTGATCAATTGAAGCAATACAGCGATTGACTACTCTTTTGTCATCTCTTTTCTTGGAAGAAGATTCGTGACGAAGAATCGAGAAAGAGATCGGTGCGCTGTGAAAACCGCTGTGCAGACCGTTCTTTAACTAAGGGTCAAGTGAATTAAATTCTATGTCTGTGCTGAGATGGATTATTCTGGCATCTGCTACTTTTGAGAGTAATTTGTTTACTATTGGCAGTTCAGCTTAAGCAAGTAATATCCAAAATAACTTATCACCACCAGTCCACACCCTGAAGCATAAACTTTGATTGATCAGTTGGAATGTAAGTCGATAAATTCTTTGTCTAAATTGTTTACCAGTATTTTATTCAGCTTTGTTTTATAGTATCTCTTTGATGTAAACTGCGGTTGAAATGCTATTTTTATCTTCCAATCACAGGTCGGTGCAATTCCTGTATTTAGCTGCTAGTATGTGGAAGAATACACGCCATTTTGAATAATTATACTAGAACAATGAATTCAGGTAGTCCAGTGGGGTAGTCCATTGGGGTAGTCGGTGCATGGGCTGGGGTTAATTTTTTGTCCATCACCCATGTAAACTGGTGCCCGGGAACTGAAATAATCCACACCATTTGAAAGATACAGTAGATCATTTACATGCAGCAATGATTTTTGATTTTCCAATTTGGCTATTCTGTGCTTATTTGAGTTATATGTACTAGGGCAAAGATCACAGTCATGAATCTGGTCCATCTCCAAACTGGAGTCTACATATTTTATCAAGGGAAAATTTAACCATGAGACAAATTCCTTGGTGAAGAATTCATGACTCTCACACGCTTTTGGGTCTAGACAGAAACTGGAATGTGAAAAGGGGAAATACATTCCACAGTGTGGCTAGAGGCTTGACCTTGTATCAGGTGTTAGATTGTCCTACTACTTTGTAAGACAAAATTTCTGACAAGAAAGGTTTTTACATAAATATTTAAAATATTAAAATATAATATTGAGATTTCTTAACAGATGGTTGTACACTGTTTTGGCCCTTTTAACTGTTAATTGCAAATGTAGATGTATGAATTTTAACTTGTGAAAGGTGACAAATAAGTAAGTCCTCAAAAATGAGTTCTTCATTTCAAGCTTTCCAGGAGATATTTAAAGGTTGTTGAAAAACATTCAGCGATCATTGTTCTGTGAGTGGGGAATTGTCCCTTTAGGCGTGCCTGAGAGTGGGGAATGTGTCGTTGTCTGTACCATGTGAGTTACAAGGGTCACCGAAGATTGGAATAACACAACATTTAAGGTTACTGTGCACAAGTTGAAACGATGTAGCACGCTTGTGTTAAACTGCAGATACCTAAATCCCTATATCAAATTAAAGCTTATAAGACAGGCTAGCTAACTGCATCTACCATTTTGTGATATTACAAATCATTAAATTTTCCACGACATCTAAATGTGAGCGTCTGATTTGGCTTCTGACTGCTTAACTCGAAGCGAATGTTATATTTCGCTAATTTGATTTTTTTTTCCGGTTTCTGGAACCAAAGTGCTCAAAAACCGTGTCTGCATTTTGTCAGATTTGATTGCACTAAAAATCAAAACAGGGCCAAAAATAATTATAGTGATTGTACAGAAATGGCGCTCAGCAAAGAAGTTTTGAGAAATTCAAAAATCACAGACGCGGTTTTGTTCTTTGTATGTTAAACAAACTTCCCTTCAAATTTGGAGTAAGTTGAACAAATTCGTTTTGAGTTAAAGTGGTCAGAAGCCAAATCAGATGCTCGCATTTAGACGTCGTGGAAGATTTGACGATTCGTAATATCACAAAATAGTAGATGCAGTTAGCTAGCCTGTCTTAAAAGCTTTAGTTTGATATAGGGGTTTAGGTATCTGCAGTTTAACACAAACGTGCTACATTGTTTTGACTTGAGACACCCCTGAAGGTGCACGGTAACCTGAATAGCTCCTGTATCTTAGAGCAGACAACGAGTAAATCACTGCCATATGGGACGTTAGAGTGGACTGGTGCCCAGGACCTTGCAGCTGTCCTATATTTATATGTACATATTAATATAGATATAAGGAGGAGGAGTTCAAAGAAAGCTGACATCAGCTGGAATGCAGCAGAGGAGGCGAAGCATTGTTGACGCCCTTTGCTCCACAAGGAGCCTAAAGGAATAAGCTAAGCTAAGCTATAGATATAAAGCAACATTGTTACAGGGAAGAGACCACCAAAAAATAAATAACTTGCAAAAGCCCAGGGGTATACCCAGGGAGACAGGGGGAATGATAACAGGGAAAATTGAACCATGCATTACTGTAATTTAAAATTTATGAAATCTTTATGGGAAATTCCTGTGATTTTTTCCTTTCTGGTGTTGCAACTTAATTCCTGCATTCCCAAGACATGAGTAGAGTTAGAAACGTTTGAAAATAGTGCAGTGCAGTTGTTGTGAATTTAATGTTCATACAACTTTATACTAATTACCATAGTTTAATTACCTCTGCCAACAGAGTTGGACAGATGTTATGTTTTCACTGGTGTTTGTTTGTATGTTAGCAGCCTAGCATCCATATTGCTAATCCAATCATCTTGGTCAAACCATTGGCTATGGTATAACTTAGAAGTGATTTAATTTTGGGGTATCTAGGTCAAAGGTCAAGGTAATGGAAAAACGATTTTCACTGCCCTTGGGTGTAGTCACTCAACTGGAACAGAGCTGTTTCTATGAGCCTTACTCACTGCCCCTTTGGCAGTAACACTCAACCGGATTATTCCCCGGTAGTGTGCTGTAGCGCTTTCAAAATGGTGGGCGCTGGCAGAGGTCTGCTCTCGGAGTGCTCTTATTAACAATGTGTAATCGTGTGATTACCAAAATTAACAATGTAACCCAGACATTTTGAGGATGTTACTTTTCCAACTGTGGAAGAAGACTTCTTCCACAGTTGTACATTGCTAAAACATCTGGATTTTATTGTATTGTATGTGTTGTGGTTCATTTTTATCCTTGGTTTAAATTCTGTTTCCCTTTGTTTCAAGCTCATCATACATTACGATACCAAAAAAAAAACAAAGGAAAATAAAATTTAAGCCAAGGAAAAATTGAACCACAACATAGATAGCAACAGAATCCTTGAACATCTACTGGGAATGTATGCCTAGTCTTACAGCAATCTATTTTTTTCAGCCAACTCTCAACAATGGCTGAAAAGATTGAAGAGAAACTCCCGATACTGGGATTACTGCCCGGGGAGATTGAGGTTGCTAAAGCTCCTAATGTGTTACGATTCTCCACTATGGCAGACAGAAGATCAGGGATTTCTGGTGTTCTCTATGCTACCAACTTCCGCATATCTTTCCTAACAAGAAGCCCAAATACACAAACTGCGCTGAACTCTGTATTCCAGTCTAATCCAGATTTGACTGAAGCTGGGGATATGTATTCTGATATAGAGCGTGAAATGCACATCCCGCAGACTTGTATAACTAATGTTCTCTACTACCACACTTCTACTGCCGAAGGTACGAGGATCAAGAAGATGAACCTTGGGTCTCGCTCTTCTTCCAAAGTGTTTAGCATTGAAATTCACTGCAAAGATTTCCGAGTAGTGCGGTTTGGGTTGAAGTTTACACCAAAAGATGATCGCAAACAGATTGTGAAAGTAATTGCGTATTACAGAGCGCCAACCTCTCTTTCCCTACTATTTGCATTTCCTTATAGTGCTGCTATGAATTCTTTGGAAGGTGGTGGAAAAACCAAGATGGACACTGTACCAACTTTTAGAACACTTCCAGATTGGGAGAGTGAACTTTCAAGACTTAATGTAGATGACACATGGCGAGTGGCTTCCGTGAATCGCAATTTCGAAACCTGCCCATCATTATCACAGCATTTTGTTGTCCTTGCCTCTTTGTCGGATTCAGATATCAAAAGGATGTCACTGCATTACATCGATTCTCGGCTTCCTATTTGGTGTTGGAGTCACCCAGTCACTGGTATACCGATGCTTTACTGCGAGTCAGGAAGGTAAGTGCCATACTAATAGTATTACTGTAAAATTCTATGTGTAGCCATGTATGAATGCACTTGTAGATAACCCGCACCCCCAATTTGGAGAATAGGAGGCAACGAAGTTTATAATTTCGGATGCAAGAGTGAACATGTGGTATGTACGGTAAAGAATAATTATTGTTATTGATGATGTTGATTGATATTTTGACAACCTGAGCAGAAGTCATCACCATGCAGAGTTAAGGGATTTACACATGGACAGGTAGTGGAAACTCTTTCTGTTCAAGGTTGTGCTTGGTTGCAGTATTACAACTGGCTTACATGATAATTATTAATTGCACTATTCTGTTTCAGACCAGAGAGCATTTTTCTGGAGAAAGAGGAGACATCATTTTTCAGAGCTTTGTCACTGATTCCCTGCAACACAGAACATAAAGACGTAAAGGTAGTTAATTTGAGCAAGCTGTGTCCAACAGTCAAGGAACTTCAGCTTGGATTTGCAAAAATAAAGGAATTGTGTGTTCTGGAGACCACAAAGGCATTTTGGAGTATTGACTCTCACTGGCTATCAAGTTTAGAGGTGTCAAAGTAAGCAATTATCATATTTTTGAACTGTCTACTGATTTACAAGTAAAACCAGATTGATATACAGTTTGGAATTTATAAGTTAGATGAAGTTTTAATCAGTGGTGAGCAATAATTTTCCATGCCCAGAACTTCAAGTAGCTGTATGTGCTGTTTGGTTATGCAAATTCACTCCCAACGAGATAGTGTTGTGTTGAATTTGTACAATGTGTGATGAGTTGATCACCTCTTAGGAAACACATTTCTTGACCTTTCAAGGCAGTTTTTATATTTTGTGTTACTGCTTCCTTGCTGTACTGGTCAATTCTGTATTCTTGTATCACAAGACAACAATGAATGTAATGGCAGTGAAGGGTTAGTGAATTTCTTACGTGTAAATTCTTTTTCTAGATGGTTGCAGTATCTGAGAATCTCCCTTGTGGCTGCTATGGATGTCGTCAAATCCATATGGCATGACCACTCACCAGTCATCATAAAGGAGACAGGTGGACGAGATTTTGTCCTGGTTGTGGCAAGTATTGCACAGTTGATCCTGGATCCATACTACAGGACAATTCGCGGTTTTCAGACTCTTGTTCAAAAGATGTGGGTAATGGGCGGACACCAGTTTCTTCAACGCTGTGGCCACATCAGAAAGTCACTGCTAGAGAGTGAGAAAGAAGATTCTTGGGAGGCACCTGTATTCCTGCATTTTATTGACTGTGTTTATCAGTTGACACAGCAGTTTCCGTCAGAATTTGAGTTTTCGGAGACATATCTTCTAGGATTGCTAGACACCATGCATGGTTGCATGTTTGATACCTTTTTGTTTGACTGTGAAAAGCAAAGGGAGGAATTGAGCCAAATAGAGCAGAAAGGGACATCCATGGCATCACTGTGGGATTTTGTAGGAGAGCAGCTCAGTGATTCTCGCATCTCTGGGCCTTACATGAACCCCCTTTTTGAGTACAGAAACTCAGTGCGGGTAGAAGAGGAACTAAATGGTACCTCAGACGATTCATATCTCCAGGTGAACACCTTGGCTCCTGGCATAAAGTTTTGGTCTGGTTGTTACTTAAGGTGGCTCCCAACAGTTCATGTCAGCACTGGTATGGGAGAGAACTCTGCACTGCATCTTCAACAGATGATTCTGGTTAATGAGCTGAGGGTGCTGCGGCATCGGCTGGCGTGTAACAAGTATATGCAAAACCAAGAGGAACACCCTGATCATGCGCCAGAAGGAGACACCTTTGACTTTGATATTGGGACAGATTTTAACCTGGATCTGGAAACAAGCCAGCTTCTTACACCCAGTTTACCATTTATTGGTGACCTCTCATTGAACAAGTATTGTGCAGATGACACATCTAAAGACGTCCCTCAAGATGAGGAAGCATCAATTGAAGTTAGTCGCTTTTAACTTCCAAGAATTTTTAAGGATACAATGAGAATTTTGATGGACTTCCCATGGGAATTGTCTTTTAAATTTTACTTTATTTTCAGGTTTATGATCATTCAAGCATCTTATTCTGACAATATAAGTAACAGTAGACATGTGGAAAGTGTATATTTTCCCAGCCACAGTTGTCCTGAAACTGTCTTTAGCCTTAGTTGTATGTTTTTAATCAATGAAATTAGTTTTTGCTGCATTACACAGTTACAGTTAAACAATTTAAAAATTTTGCCTTAAAGAACAGGAAGAAGAAAGAGGTCAATGCATTAAGTAAATGCCGAGTGACTTGTGGCTTATTTTTATGCATTAAAAATTGCCCCATATCTTGTTTTATCTACTTTTATGTCTTTTTCAAGAAATAATGCATGCAGAAAACACTCGTATTGTATCACCGTCTAAAGTTTAAAATTATTCAACTTTTTAAAGCTGTTTGCCAAGAATAGTCAAGTCTGTGTTCTTTGCTGTGAACAAAGAACACAGAAATTTGACTACTTACAAAGGCATACATGTAATTTTACTCCCTGCCCTTCAATTGATATTGCAATATATGATTGCATGAGACAAAAAATTATTAAATTCCTTAATAGTAACAGTTGCAGTTGCATGTAATGTGCTCTCTGTACTTGAGCTCTGGGAACTGAAGTTTGCCCTTGCTATGGTGGTGCATTTGTTGGTGACATTGAGAAAAATGAAATACTGTAAATGGCTGCAGGCAGGTTTGCCCCAGATGACAATATCACAAATGGCAGCCATGAAAATGGGGAATTTTAACAAAGAACTCAAGCCAAAATGATGCATGAAATGCTTTAAATGTTGCAGTTTCAACAACTGTGTCAAATTGTCATTGCGAAAGTCTGTTAAACTGTGAATTCATATTCAATGTGGTGGAATGTTTGTCTTCATGCAGTGCTAGTAAAGGAAAGCCAAGAATGAGAGGGAGAAAAGGGGGTTTAAATTTCTCATTGGTGTATGTAAATAGCTTTCAAGCCCTTTGAGCCCAGGTGAGTTGTCCTACCTTATCAATATGAAATAATTAGAAACTCAAGGATTTTGATGCAGTGTGACATTCTCCATACAAACATATGATTTTGTCCAGTCAATTAAAGGAAAATTACTTATGATGAGTGTATGAGAAGATTGGAGTCAATGACAGTAATTAAAGAGCATGGAAAAGGAGCTTCACCTTATAAATCCATTGTAAATGTTCTATAGGGTCTAATAAGATCCTTTACTATAAATGATGAATCTCAGTCCAAATGAGTAATATATAGTCTTTTCTTGTACTCAAAATGTGGCTTTCATCCCTCCGTATGTTTGGTAATAATATTGGCATAACAAATTAAATGAAAGTTAGAACAGCTGTACCATGGGCATAGTCATGTAACTGAAGCAAAGCATTTGTGGAAAACAAGTCATTTGTTGCACTTAAATTGTCTTCATGACTAGTGATTAGCCATGACACGCTTCACATATTAAGCACAGGAAAAACAAAATTGAGTATATATGCTTGTTCCTATAAATTTGTGTTAATGTTTGTGTTAGGTTCCTAGTGTGTTCATTCTCCTCATGCTTGCCTTGTGTTTGTGCTTATGTTGCAATGTTTCTCACTCACGTTTGTAGTGTAGTGCTTATATCATAGTTAAAACTGTCTTTGTAATAAAGGAAGCTTACGTAAATTAAGACAACAACTATTGTTTTCTTAACAAGAGAGAGTAACATTGGAAACAGAAACCAATTCTTGCTTCCAGTTTGTTCTACTTTCCACTTTTGAGAAGAACTCTAAACAAATTAAATGATGCTTTAAAGGAAAGAACTGGGTTGGGGAATGATTTAAAAAATAAAGGAAATGGATAAAATAGTAATGGCCACTAGTTGTGAGTCATTTAGAACACTTCCTAATATGAAAGCACAAAATATACAAGAAACAGCTAGCGCAAAAGAAAAAGTACATCAATTATAATAGGTGCATATACTGGTAGTATAGATTTGTGTTTCTAAGCACATGGAAGAATTTGAGGTAAGGCCAGCGTAGATCTGTACTGTAGTGATTTTGTAAAAATAAAAAAATTTTGAGTCCAAATTTTTCAAAGTGTAGATAATAATAATAATAATAATAATAATAATAAATGTTATTTAGCCAGGGTTATCTCTTCAGCATAAAATGCTGCTATCAATGAGGGCCCTGGAAAAAAATAATAATAATAATAAAATAAAAATATATATATATATATCTAAAAATAGCCTAAATTACAAGTAACTAAAAAACTTTTGATCTATATAATTCCAAAATACGAGTTTTAAAAATCAGAACTGACTTAGTATCCTTCATTTCACTTGCAATATTATTAAAAAGTTTAGATCCATTAAAATAAAAAGACTTCCTTGCCGTTTCAGTTCTGACTTTGGGGAGCAGCAAGTTGTGCCCACTTCCTCTCGTGTTGTGAACTGTTCTAAAAACCTTAAAATAATCTTTAAAAAACATTGGAGGGGAACCCTTCAAGCATTTAAAAGTAAAATTCATAGTGTGCATATCACGCCTCATAGCCAAGGGAAGCCACTTTAAATTCTTCTCGGCATCCGAGTCTTTGGTCTTCAAAACAATCTTAGCTGCCCTTCTTTGTGCTCGATCTAACTTATCACGTTCTATTTTCCCAATGCTGCTCCAAGCGACATCGCAATAATCCATAACCGGCAGAACAAGAGACTGATAAACTCTATTGGCTGCATCGACAGTTAGATTGCTTCTAATTCTTCCGAGGACACCAATTCTCTTGGAAATCTTAACCAATATCTTATCCACGTGCTGTTTGAAATTGAGATTTGCATCTATTAGCACGCCAAGGTATTTGTAATGTTGTGCTTGATTTATCGGCTTATCCCCGAGGAATAAGCTAAATGGCCCATCTGAAAGGGTAGCCGAAGCGATTCGTTGTTGGGTGCCGAAAAGAACGTATTCGGTCTTCACAGGGTGAATGCACAGCTTATTAAGATGGGTCCAGGACTGCAACTGTTTTAGATCTTTATTCAAAACGGTACTTATGTTTCCGATATTGGAGTCAGCGTAGAAAAGGACAGCATCGTCCGCATAAAGTAGGATCTTAGATGCTAAGGCTCGTGCATTACTATCAAAGAGTAAGTTACGTTTTAAGACAAATCACAGATACTGTATGTACCTTGTCAACCACTGATTCATATTTTGCAATCATTCTCCTATTTTACAACTTTTCAGGACTTAAATAACACTGACAATGTTATTTTTAGTAATATAACATTGTACTCACACACTCACCAGTGATATCACTCAGTCAGTTTCTGGATCATCATGTTGTTTTACTTTAAAGTAAGCATATTTCAGGCAATATTTTTATTTATTGTAAAAAGCAGTACTTTCAGAGGACAACTATATAGATGTCAATGCCATAAATATTTTAATCCTGTTTGCTCATATTTATATATATATTTTGGTGATTTACAATGATTTATAGTAGTTCTCATTGACTGATGAAAGTAATTTTCTACTAACTGCCAAGGATCAACCACAAACAAGTAGAAATTCATGTAAAGATAAACCAAACCATGCCATAGCTAATAAAAGAAAACTGCCTTTTGGTTTTATAAACATTCCTTTGTGTAATTTTTTGTGGAATTCATTGTGTAATTTTGTGAGGTTGAGGTGGGTCGTGAGGGAGCTATATGGAAATTGTATTTGAAAGCTGTATTGTATTATGTATAGTATTGACTATATTGAGATGCCAAAATGTTTATGTTTATTAAGATGGGTGCCTTTATAACTTGAATTAGTATAAATTCTCAGGTGATTATACAAAATCGTGTGCTCTGATTGGTTCGCAATCTCGGATTATCAGCTGATAATCTTGATGAACAAAATGGCTCCCAGTCATTTGTGCGCTTTTGATGAAATAAATTTTTTTCATGTTGTACAATGCTTTTTCTTTTCTTTTTTGGAAATAATCACCTGTGTATTTATACTAAAACAATTTTTTGCCTCAGGTTCAGTGATTATTGGTGAATATTCACCTCGACACTCACTTAGCCTGAGGTGATTATTGGTGAATAAAATAATTTTGTCTCGGTGAATATTCACTGATAATCACTTCGCCTTGGGTGAATAATTGTTAAATAGCCTCACTCAAATACACAACTTGACAGAGGATGACAGATCTTGCAAACTTTCCCTTTGTAAATTTTAATTCAGCTTTACAGTTTTTTATTTGTGAACAGTGAAGAATATGCTTGATATATTTGAATACAAAGAGCAATTTGTAATTACAAATGCAAGAAATTACTTCTAAATGGAAAGTATTTGGAGGCCAGCAATCAAAAGTACAATCACACCAGTTACAACAACATAAGGGATTATTTACCGAAACACAAAACGACACATTTGGCATTGCCAAAAGGTTGTGACAGATTAATTTATAACCAACAGTGCAGGTTCCTAAGTCAATGTACCTAGCAAGTACCTAACATCAAAACAACAATCTACCTCCAAATTTCCTGGCCTTCACGAAAAAGTGATTTGTCCATCTATAGTTCTGTACAGACTTTGTACTTGTAATAAGTGAGTTCAAGTTTTTGGCCTAATCAACTGGTTGCTATACTAACAACTTAAACATGCAAAAAATACATCCTGCAATTGGATCATTATAAACTTTAGGTATACTACCAGCTATCCTATACTGAAGACTAAGCCAATTTAAGAGCAATAATCACTAGCATGCTTACCCAATGCTACTGTTTTACAAAAAAACGCCTTGTCCACAGTATTGGCTAATATGCTGCTCTTGACAGTCCCAAGTTTCATGAGCAAACTCAGACCATCTGGGAATCAAGGTCAGTATTGGCAACCTGAGCAGGTAACATATTTGCTACAACTTACTGAAAAAAATTTGGCAAGCATTTAAAATATGTTAAAGATAATCCATATTGTCAGCTAACATTTGTCTATACCTTTGTCAATTTGCAGCAATAACATATTGAGGTCCATACTGTCAGTTATGGACCAAGTTTGTCTGCTCGAGAATCATCATCTGAAATAAGCCTAAGTACTTGCAACCAGTTAACACAAGCATCTAACAAGCATCTAGCTACCAATAAAGTTTATACCAGTAATCCAAGTCAACTGATGTTTGTTTTTACAAGTTAACAAAGGTAGCTTGTGCTTACAGAACAACAGAATTGTTATGGACGAAGCAATTTAGGTAGTTGACCAGCCTACAGAAAGCTACTTGTCCTGAACCCAACTGAGAGGAACCCATTGAGTTTCCTGTTGAAGTCTTTTAACTGCCTCAAGTATATCAGCATGAGCTTGCTCCAGATCTTTGTTGATAACAGTCAAATCAAACAGGTGTCCAAAGTTAGTCTCTAACACTTTTGAGGTATTTATCATATCTTGAAGCTCTTCCTCCTGTTATATGGATGTAGCAGAAAAGAAACTAATGGCTGGGTGTCACATCCTCCCGTGTCTTAGTAGCAGTTCGCTTCCTACACAGACATACTTTGGGCGATGCCATAGACAGTAGGGAATGGCATTGGGAGCAAAAAAAGCACTAGGAATGTCTGCATAGGAGACCAACTAACAACTAACTGAAGACTTTCAAATTTGATTCCTTTTTGGAGAATGTGCCATAGATTATTATTATCAAGATACGCGGCCAAATTGAAAACCGCCCTCTTGAAAACACGCGCTTTGCGGGCCGCAAATGACTCCTAGCGGGCCGTTAATGCATTAACGGCCCTGCAGCTGAGTCCATTTCCTGTGAACTGGAAGACTATTATTTTTTTAAATATGAACTTTTGAATATGTCTTTTTGCGAATCATTGTTACCAATCTTTTTAAAACTAGATTATATTTGACATTTTATTGTAAACAAAAAGGAATTTTATTTGGCTCTTGTTTAGCTGATCATATTGTAGCAACAACTTTCCATACCATAGTTTCATGCTACATCTCTGTTAAACATTTTTTTTCTTATTAAATGAATTTGTACGATTTGGCCTTGTGTATTGATAATAATGATAATCACATGACTTTTGTCGGTCATATAGTTTATTTGTGTCCCTCGTAGCATCATCTGCGCCCTTGTGCTTCGCGCTCGGGCGCAAATGATGCTACTCGGGCCACAAATAAACTATATGCCCTCCAAAAGTCATGTGATTGTCCTATTAACAGTGTGTTATTCCAGTACCATTCTATGGAGAAACATCTTTTGTTGAACAGTATTTTAGCCTATGTCCTTCACCATAATGGCATAATGGCTGGCACAAATGGCACCACTAGCTGTGGTCCCAGATTTCACACAAACTAACAGGTGTGGATGGAAAACAAGATGCTGGACTTTAAGTCATGGGAATGGGAAGGTCAGGGACTTTCTTGCATCTTAGCAAAATGAAGTGGTCTACTTTGATCAATCAGAACACATAGCTTACCTTGAATGTTCTCATGGATGAATTTTTAGGTGATGACCTTGCTGTTACGGTCAACCTTGAACTACGAAGTTCGCCTAGTGTTGGGGGCTTGACAAAAATGCAGAAGGGCTTGTAGTCTGCTGTTCGAAGCAATAGTGTGACCTGCAATAAGTGAGTTCTATTGTGTTAGGCACACACTTTGCATCATCTCCAAGTCAAATCAATATATCTGTTAGAGTGGATGTAGAGTGGAGTTTGTCTCACTTTATGGGAACCAGGATTAAGGTGAAGGTAACAAGAACTTGTTGTTTTAAGCATGCACATGCTGTTTATCGGTTGTTGAAAAGCTCTTCTTTGCTTCTAAGGTTGCTCCAAAGATAACATCACCTTGAACAGAAATCAGAGAGACATTCGTGTAATTTTTCTTGTCAACCTTACCTCTGGTTGTACTTTCAGGACACAAGTCTTGCCTGTCTTTATGGCCCTTCTTATTGAGTCCTTTGATGTGCCATACAAGCGTCCTTTGTATTCTCCAAACTCGATGAACTTTCTGTTCTGAATGAAGTTTTCCATGGTTTGGCGGGAGACAAAAAAGTAATCCCGACCATCTGTTTCATGGGGTCTAATTGGCCTTGAAGTGTCTAGTAAGGATAAATCGAATGTTTCTTTGGCTTTTTATTTTCTGATAGAACAAATTAGATTTGAGAACAGATTTTAGTCGTCAAGAATCTTCAATGGATTAAACTTTACACCAGATTAATATTTCATGAACTGTTACATTAAAAATTGAAAGATTAACAGATTTGAAAGTCATGTTCAGCTTATTTTTATTAATAACTTATCACATATCACAGTCCAGTAAAGAAGTTGATTTTAAATACGCTGCAGAGGTTTCAATAGAAGGGGGCTACCAGCGATCGACCGCCGGCTACTTTGCTTCATCCTGCCGCCTAATTTGGAGAATCACTTGAATGTTTTGGACTGACGGTGTGTCAGACTTCCAAGAAACTTTCAACCACTCTCTTTCTTGAAAGTAAAAATAATAGCCTTTCTGGCTTTACTAACCAAAAATGCAGCAAATGGCATTTCCGAATGTCTAGGTTTCAACATGCTCTGAGGAACATGCCCCCAGACCCCCCTAGAGGCTTGCACCCTCGGCGCTTGTTTGCCAAGACGCCTACTTTTCAAACACAGCCTCCTACTCAAAAACTTACTGAAAGCCCTGCACTGTCAGACAATATGTGGAGAAGAAAAGGTGGGGTGTTAACCTGTGCATAAACCCTCCCTGAAAAATTGATTCAATCAGAATGTGATAGGTTCTTTGGTGACTTAAGACACTTAAATTTTACAACTTTTTATTTCCATGCCTTCTACTTTCCTGGGCATAGTACTTAGGGTTACCACAGTAAACAACTCTCAGCATACATCACAGAAAAGTCAAAGGGGCCTATATTAAGAGAAATGTGGTATAAGATTTCTGCATGGTCATTGAGCAGGTGATGGCTGTTGTTAATGTTTTCATACAAATCATTCATGCTTTTCTGTCTGTCTTTCTCTCTTCCTTTTGCTTTTGTATGCACTGCTGGCTTCATCATCATCATCATCAATATTATTAATTCCATACAGGACAATCATTTTAAAGTAGTGTATCTGCTCAATTAGTATGACATTGTGTTATGATTACCAAGAGCTTGGAAATGAAAACATTTACACCAAATGTGTGGCATTAAACATGCATACTTTAAAAGGCCCTTGTTCCACAGGCAAAATCAGTATCAATTTGTGGCTTAGCATCTTTCAGTCATAAATGAACAATGTGTCTTTGGCACAAGGACATACATACAGGAAGTCCTGTAAAATTGCTGCAGTGCTGCACATACATACCTCTTACTAACTGAGTTCCAGGTCCATACTGTAAGTTGAGGACTGAGTTTTCCCCCGAGCGGAAAAAACAAGGATCAGTAACTTACAGTATGGACTGATAAAACAAGGTTTGTAAAAGAAAGCTTTCAATTAACCAATCACAGTGCGTGTATCAACTGAGAGACATAACAATTAAAACGGTTACTTACGAGGAACTGTACTCGTGAATTTGTCAGGATTGCTTGCGAGAAGCATCCTCTTAAGTTCATTTCTTCCCACACCTGGTGGTCCTAGTAAAGATCACAAAGGTACCAACCAAATAAATTGAGTGAAAGAATCATGTTAAATAAGCTCAAAAAACGTTGCAGTCCCAAAAAGTCGCAAAATGAGAACCACCCATTCTGTAAACCTGGTTTGTCAACATATCTCTTAAAGAAGAAAGTCTTGTCTTCTGCAAAGATGATGGGCACAAACATCTTTCCAAACTACAGTGTGAGTTATTAGAGCCAAAAATCTTTTAAGGCAAAGCAGGTCTATTGAAAAATGCATGCTTGGACTTCAATTAATATTACTTACCAACAAGTAGAAGCAATCTCTTTTTCTCTGAACTGTCTATGTACTTTGCTACTGGCTCGTAGACAGGCACTTGTTCTTTACTGACTTCTGTAACGGCAGAAAAATTCTAAATGTGGCTAAGCTCAGTTAAGAGGTAACAAGTTAGCTTCAAAAATTGTAGGTTAGAGTTTGTTACCCTTTTGATTTGAAAGAGAATTATCATACATCCATATTTTATGAGCTTTAATCAATATCGCTTGAACCATTTAATTCAAGCTATTTGTGAATCAGGCTGACTGACTTGTTAGTACTGTGGCAGACAGAATATAATATTTCTTTGGAAGTGACAAAAATCGTATGGTAACTTTTACATAGAAAAGTTTAACTTCTCTTCATATTTTTGGGAGTTTGGTTCCCTTTTACAGCTTTCACTACCTATACCAGTATTTTGTATTGTATTACTACCAGACATTATATTAAAAACACACACCCTTGTAGTGTCACTTCAAGAGGGACTCCTGTGTACAAAGTAAGTGGTGGCACTGTTTTTTTTTTCACATACCCTCCCTTTATCTCTCTACCAATACTTAAAAATAGGTATGGACAATTTATGGCAGTAACACTGTAATTCCCCATCCCTGGTTTATTTCTTTATGGCTTAGAAACCAGGGGAATGTCATGTGGTCCATATGTGGGCCTCCTGCAACTCACATGTCATTTCAATTATGCTTATATACCTTGTTCAAAGTTGCAAAGGATTCTACTTGAGTCAGTCTTCCTTCTCTTCCATCTAGAAAATGGTGATGTATGTCTTCCTGTATAAACAAATTAAAAATTTAATGGCTGATAGAAAAAATTTGTCCACAGGTGAAAGTATTATACTCACTCCACTGCTGATATCACATCGGTCTAAAATCAAATATACAGGAACCTAGTTGGTGGAAAAGGTTGAGAAATATAGTTTGACAACTCTCCCAAAGGAAAATCAAGAGATGACATACGGTTTTGTAGGTTGGTGCATTGTGATTTAACCATGTTTTTGCTCAAGCCTTTCACTAGTGTTACCACATAATTTGTTAAAAAGTAAATATGTTTCATGTTGAGTTTAAACAATTGTTAGGCTTGTCAGTTTAATGTGACCACAGACATTGCTACATTACTTAGAAAGCCTGAGTTGATCACCATAACAATTTACCCAAACAAACCTAAATATCGTACTTCCTGCTAGTGAAATCAAAACCAAAGGTAATGCACAAACAAAATTCATTTCCAAATTTCACTCCTTATATGAGTTTGTCAACAAATACAATATATTTAGTGAAAGATCGTTGCAGTTATGTCTGCAAATAAAGCAGTTGTGAAGAAAAGACGTGGAAAAAAAATCAGGCTTGAGCAGGAAATCTAACCCATGACTTTGTGATACTGGTGCATTGCTCAAATCAATTGAGCTATCAAGCCTGAATGTTTTTTTTTGAGGCTTTGTCTTTGCAACTGCTTTAGTTGCATACATAACTTCAATGATCTTTCACTTTAATACTGAATCTTTTTTTCTGCAGTTCACAAAAACAAACCTTTCATATATAGGTTGTTCAATTTTTTCCTTGGTTTAAATTTTATTTTCCTTTGTTTCAAACTCACTATCATACATTACCATACCAGCAAACAAAGGAAAATAAAATTTGAACCAAGGAAAAAATTGAACTACAACAAATACATATTCATATCTTCATCCTCTACAGGTATACATGTATTACAAACTCACAAATGACCAGCTCCCAGTTGGCTTGATAGCTCAGTTGGTTAGAACATTACACTGGTATTGCAAGGTAGGGGTTTGATTCCCTTTCAAGCCACTTTTTTTGTTCAGGTTTTATCGTTGCGTACATAACTGTGACAATCTTTCTGCTGTAGTTCAAATATATGAGATTTTTCATACATTCACATTCAAAATTAATATAACATTTGCTCACCATCACTTTTGTCTTGATTGGTTTCACTAGCTGTAATACGATTCAACATCTGTCGTCTGGCAATAGCAATGAAATAATAAGATGTATCATTACATGTATGTCATGCAATTCAGAGATTACTATGTTATATACAAGGCTATAAGGCTAAAAAAAATTGTAAAGTTAAAAAGTTAAAACCAAACGTTTTCGGCTGTTTGCCATCATCAGGTTTAAAAATGACCGAAATAGCCGAAAATGTTTGGTTTTAATTTTTTAGCTTTACAATTTTTTAACCTTATAGCTTTGTATATTTTTATCAAGCAAACATTATGGACATGAGATTACTGTTACTGGTAATTTGCTTGGACATTATTTTGTTTCACTTGCATTAATAAATGGTAGATATTACACAAGCAAGCCTTGTATTCATGAGGTAATTTTGATGAAACAAAAAGAGCAAAATACGCAAAAACATTATTGTTATTAGTTGGCAACCAAATAATTATCAATAATATTAATTATAATTATTATTTCAGGGAAGTCAATTAGGGCCGGTGGCCGGGGATTTCCCCCAGCTATTCAGGGCAGGACCCCTAGCTACTTTCGTCGTTATATTAAACAAAACGAGCACCTGAAAATTCTACATTAAAAAGGAGATAAGCATGCTCCATAACCGCTTGCGGCTTTCCCCGGCAACTAACAACAAATACCCGGCAACCCTGTTATTTTATTATTTAATATAAACAATAATAAAAACTTTAATATGAATAAAATTAATAATTGCTATCGTAGGATCATAATTTTAAATTTGTTGACATGAAACATCTGAGTCTCTTTAACAAATTGAATGTGGTTTAGCATTGTCTATACTCTTATTGACAAGTATGCGTCATCACAGTGGTCAAAATGTTGTGGCTCACGAGGCAACATTAAAGAGTGTCAAGGAAAATGTTTTTTTTCAGAGCGTGACACAAAGAAAGAGCAAGCGTTGTCTACAACTTTCTCGCAATCTGATTGGTTTATTCCCCAAAATGAGCATTTCTGATTGGCTATTGCCTTGCGTGACACATTGACGAGAGCAGCGTTGTCTAAACTCTTATCGACAACGGCAAATTAGCCAATCAGATTGCCGGATTAGTAGCAATTGTGGTAAAATTTTCTTTTGTTACTGCATGTTGGAAGTGCTGTTGGCAATTCCAAACACTTCAACCATTTCAAGGATTTATAATTCAAGGTGTACTAACTGTGCCATACTTAAACTCACAAATGAAAGTATTGAAATAAAATAGAATGAACGATTGCTACTTACTTCTCCTGGAAATCTTTACTTGGTATGATACCAGTCTTGTCATTGCTTGCACTTTCTTCCCTGGCCTGTCCAGGTAGAGTAACCAAAATCAAAATTTAGTGCATGTGAACGCGTGTTATTTGATGCAGGTCTATGAGTCTGTTATTACAACTGATCAAGACAGTGTCATTTACTTTACGGTATGTAATACTGTCCCTGAAACTTGTGTTTGAGCTTCCTTACTTACCCACTAATTAAACCCTTTTCTTTACATGTGGAAACTAAGACTGAGGCAGCCCAACCCCACTTTGCTAAGTCACATGCAAACTTGCTAGCCTTGCCCCACCGTAGCCCTACTTCTTTGAACTCAACTTGGATTTAGCTGCAGTGCCAGGTGGTTTTAGGGTTACCAGGTTTTCTCCTTCCTGCTGGTGTCCATCTTAAACCTACTCTGAGAGTTCTTTCCATTTCTGTTCTTGGAACATGGTTCAGCCACCAAAGGCGTCTCTTAAATTTATTTCTACTAAGCTTCCAATGTTGGTTTCACAGTAAAGCTCAGTATTTGACACCTTCTGCCGTCAGTGTATTCGAGTTTGATCTTAACACGATGAAGGATGACCTCATATCATCTCCCAAAATATCATAGATGCTAAATGCTTATAGGAATTGCCCACCAGACTAACCTGCCACCAGTTGGGATCATCTGTGTTGAGTAAGTGCAGAACAGCACCTCTCTTGAATGCCACGCCCACCTCTTTACAAGGTATCAGAGGGTCACTCATGGGATCATAGTCAAAGAATGCTCTCATACTGATCTGGAAACAGTTATATATATACATGTGATAGATGTACGTTTTCACCACCACCTCGCTAATGAAAGGGTGAACCAACAGTTACTATATATAAACAGGCTTGTAGGGATAAATGTGTAGATCATAGATCATGGGATCATAGTCAAAGAATGCTTGCACACTGAACTGGAAACAGTTATATACATACATTTGAAATCGATGCACGTTTTCACCACCACCTAGCTAATGAAAGGGTGCACCAACAGTTACTATATATAAACAGGCTTGTAGGGATAAACATGTAGTTTGTTTGTGTGTTTTTTCTCCCGCAACATCTACTTCGCTCTCCTTTCATGTATTGAGCACTGTTCTACGTTAATCAACCTTTACACTTTAGTTATCCATATAAGAAAATGTTTTATCAGGTACAAGACCTGTCTTCAATTACAAAGTTTAGAGATGAGACAATTTAGGGGCCAGTTACTGCACATCCAAATACGCATTGAAATTCCCCTGATTCTAAATGATGCCTGGTACATAAACTGAGGATTCCCTTGCATAACTATGGTCTTGCAAATTAATTCCATGAAAAGGTAACCACCAGAACATGATGTGAAAGAAAAACAAAAGCACTCTAGAAATGGGTCATATGTTGCTCTACTTCCATAAGAAATCATATGGATAGGTACAGACTGGTGATTATCTAAAGCCAACCTTAGTACTGTGAGATGGCTTCTTTTCTCCCTTGCCAGAAACAATCTTAAATTGAACTGATCCTTTTATGTCATCCTGAAAAAAAAAAAAAAAAAAACAAAAAAAAAACATGAGATTACAAAGAAATAAGGGTCTTATCAATTTTCTTTTTTACCACTGTACTGAAATCACAATAAAAAATGACTTATTATTGAAATAAGATTCTATTTTGCCCGCAGCCCGCTTTCTAAATATAGAAAGTGATTTCAAGTCAATCGAGGCAGATGTGTCACCAGTTTTTCTCTTCTGTCCATTCAACATGGTGGACAGCAAACCAATCGTGTTGATAAAATTGTCAGAACTTGTTACAAAAATCACCCAAAAAAAAACAAAAAGGAGACAATTTTACAATATCAACAAGAAAGATTTTATTGATGATTGCATTTAAAATACATTAAACATTTTGGCAAAAACTGGAAGGTGAAATGGGACCTTAGTAGGCGGCTAGCTCTGTTGTAGAGAGTAGCCACTGAAATACGCCGGTTGCCCGCTTGTAATGCAATCCCTGAATTATAGCTTTGTCATGACCATACTATGGGTTTTTGCAGATATCATATAGTTGGAATATCATTATAACTACTTTTCTGCACAAAAATTTCAATATTCTGTTGCAATGAAAATTTAATTTACACCTCTATTCTTGTTTTTGCAAGCACCGTTTTACTTGGAACATTTAGAATTAGTCCAATATGCACATCCTGGAAACAGCAAGCCATAAAGTCTCTTTCTAACTTGTACTTTCCTTACCATAAGACTAGCCACCTCGTTAGCTGTCATTCCTTGCACACTGTTCCCATTTATGTCAAAAATTTCATCGCCAACACTAAGAGAACCTAGGAAGTAACAAAATCAGGTCAATTCAGTTATATTTCAATGAGTATATTTTGTTATTTTAAGAACCAATTCATCAAAAATACCAGTGATTAGAAACATGGTTACCAGCTTAAAATTCAGGGAGACACTAGTGCAGACATAATGCACAAGTACAGAATTACGTCCATGCAAGCCCTGTCACAAATGATTTCATTCTTGATTTTTGCCATAAATACAAAGGATAAAACATTTTGTCCTGGAACTTAACTTTGCATAATTTAATAAATGTTTTTGCTGACAGTTCAACTTGCACTTGTGCTTTTGTTACCAGTAAAAACCAGGCTTCACAGGCTGCAGTTACATAACAATTTACAGTTGGATATTGCCCGGTTGTACTCTCCATGTAATAGATGTTATTTATGTCTAGTACTGAATGCAGCCACTGCATTGCCAAGGGGAGCACTCATTGGCTAGGACACATTGTGGAGAATGTTTCTTTACCAGGTTGTCAAGGAAACAGTCCAAAGTAAATGAATATTAACAATTACAAAGAGAACAGCTGTCATCTTGGTGTGGAGTTTATCTTGCAGGTCAATCTTACCAGATTTGTCTGCCAATCCTCCACTTAAAATTCTTGCTACAACGATACTTTCAGTACTTTCATCAACTTTCACAGTTACACCCTGTGACAAAACCAGAACCATAAAGACATGATTTAAATAATGACTCTTTTATCAACAACCTGTGATACCCACTACTAGCACCAGGGAACTGGCTGAAATACCTGAGCCCCCCCCCCCCCCAAGGGGGAGGAGGGGTAGGGGGCTCGAGTAGATGTTTCCATGTTCTCTTTAAATCCTTTTGCACTTTCTCCCATGTTCCCCGTTAATAAAATCACTTGTTCCCCAATTTTGGTTCCCTTGTTCCCAGCAATTTAATCCGACGTTTCCTAGTGCCCTGTGAATAATTAAAAATACCCCCCCACAATTCCCTAAAAATAAATGCTTCTGTTCCTTTCTTCCTTAAAAAAACCACTGGAAGGGGCCCATGACTGTGCATGGCTTGACGAAATGTCAAAAATCCTCACATGCATTAAGGCTGTAAATTGGAATTTATAATTGTTTTGTTCCCTGGGTCAAGCAGGGTACTTAAACCATTCTGGAGACAGGTATAGATATTATACAGATAGATGAATAGATAGATCAGTGGATTGCACATGGGTTGATTGATCAATCATTATCTTTTGGAAAACAAGAGTCTTTACTTTTAATTTGGCAACACTTTACCTGAGGATTTAACTTCAACGTTTACTGGACCACATGTCAACCGATGAGCAAACAACGTGAATGCTAATGCATTCATCTGCAGCCAAGCATTTAAGTGAGAGACAAAGCTGTTAGCTGGTAACATATTACACAGATCTTACCAGTGTTTGTTTTGAATCCCTCAAAATTCTTACAACCCTCCAATCATCTTTTAACATCATATCTTCTGTACGCCCACTTGGTTTCCCATTTACTACCACTGATGTCAACTTTGTGGCATTTTTAGAGTTGCTTTCATAAACTTCTCCAACAATCTCTTCTCCTAGTTCTTTCCTTTTATTGGTTGAATGGACTACAGGTGTATCCTTATAAAGTGGCACCTACAACAACATAATGACAGCAGATTTCGGATTTCTTCCTGATGAAATTTTATATTCGGTCAACCTCACATAACCGTTCATCATAAAGGTGTTAGAATGCACCAATAATGTATGTCAAATAATAGACAGCTACATTTCTGTGTTTGTTTAATCACAATACACACCCAAAACACCACTTTTACATTTGTGACTCAAACTGCAAATTTTTCAGGAACACAACAGAGTAGCCAACAGACACTCTTACGAGAGGCTATCCTCAGTGACATGTATATCTGAAGGATTAGGGCTTATTAGGGCCTTGCCTGTATTTCGTATTGCATTACAAGCACAAATCTGAAAACTAATGGACAAACTATGAAATGTTTGGAGTGAAAATGTTAAAATCATTATCATACTCTGAAAAAGCTACCACAACTCAGCGGTGAAGTATGCAAACTACTGCTCAATCAGATACAGGATTGGAAATCGTTGTTGGATTTGTCAATTCCTGTTACCATAGAACTTGTGTAACATAAATAGAAAATAATACACGTCTACCATTCCATCCAAAGAATTCTGTGATGTTCCCACCGCATGGAATCCATCATCAGGGGTGGCAGCTAACATTTCAACATCCACTGGTTGTTTCACTATATTTTTAGTTGCTACCACTGGTTTTGACACTGACTTTTGCTTAGCACTTGCTCTGTAACCTTCACGAGTTATCTCCTCTCCCGATTCCTCACCATTATCAGTCAGTTGCAAAACTAGAGCTTCTGACTCCAATGGTGGTATTGGCTGCAATTGATTCCAATTACCCCAAGCTGTTTCAGTGTTCAGACGTTCAACAACATCACCAATTGCTGGCCCAGTGGAGATGTTTTCTTGAATGTCAATCACAGGTACAGTTGGGCTCTCATTTCCATGGCAATCCAGGTAAACAGATTTATCCAAACCATTTACTGACTCCTGTTCATTTGATTTTTCTTGCAACTCAACAAAGAACTCATCATTAAAGCTGTGTTCACCATTCTTTGCAGTGAAGTCATTTGATGCTATATAGTCATGGGCTTTCAACAGACCCTACATATAAAATAGCAGAATGGATTAATTAATTGTATAACTAGAGAAAAGAATGAAACTAAAAATAAAAACAGTTGCAATATGTGCAAATATAAAATAATTGTATGAAAAATTACCATTATACTTTTAAAACCAACAGCAAAAAGGGTGACAACGTTTTATATTGTCATATTTTTGTTTAGTAACATTTATCAATAAATGTAATAATACACTTAAATCAACAATCATTGTAAATATATAAAACAAGTTAATATTGTTAATTAACTTAATTTTTCTAACTTTATGACAATTTACATTAGTAATGGGGCTCACTTAAAATACTGAACTATCATAAATTGTATTCTGCACATTTTAACATGCCATTTAAAGCAACTGTTGTATAATTGACAGTTTGCATGATAACATGCGGTTACAGTGTAATGCTGATCATCTTTTGATTGCACTCTACAGTCAGTACACATCTCTGTACAGGGAGAGAACTTAGACGTAGTAACTTAGAAGTAGCTGTTGCCACTTAGTTCTAACTTAACTATAATTTACTTATACCAAATATTAAAAATTAAGACTCTTTCATCATTACCTTCACATGTGGTTTTCTCAGAATAAGCTGCAGTTCTTGGACTTCAGTTTGCAAACTGGCTTGTGGTAAAATAACTTCTGCTACCTTAACATGCATAGAGGTAAGGTGTAATTTAATTATTCATCTATAATTTTCACCAACGTATGTCCAAGAAAATAATATAGGCTACTAAATAAGTAAGACATCAAGCCAATGTATGTGCAAGAAAATTGTATAGGTTACTAACCAAGTAAGACATCAAGCCAATGTATGTGCAAGAAAATTGTATAGGTTACTAACCCAGTAAGACATCAAGTCAATGTATGAGCAAGAAAATTGTATAGGTTACTAACCAAGCAAGACATCAAGCCAATGTATGTGCAAGAAAATTGTATAGGTTAGTAACCAAGTAAGACGTACATCAACCCAAAGTATGTGCAAGAAAATTGTATAGGTTACTAACCCAGTGAGACATGTATCAAGTCAATGTATGAGCAAGAAAATTGTATAGGTTACTAACCAAGTAAGACATCAAGCCAATGTATGTGCAAGAAAATTGTATAGGTTAGTAACCAAGTAAGACGTACATCAACCCAAAGTATGTGCAAGAAAATTGTATAGGTTACTAACCCAGTGAGACATGTATCAAGTCAATGTATGAGCAAGAAAATTGTATAGGTTACTAAACAAGTAAGACATCAAGATGGCTTGATATTGGCCAAGTCACTATAATTCTTTTTTTGCCTTTTTATGGACCAAGAAACACTGAAGAGTTTTATAATTACCAGTATCCCCAGTAAAAAAAAATTGTGATCACAGCGTGATCACAGATCACGCCCGTGATCACACCCGTGATCACTCTCTTTAGCATGATCACGCTCTCAAGCTGGTGTGATGAGCTCGTGATAGGAGTGATCACACCCGTGATCACTCCTTGTTGCGAGATCAAGCCCTTAGCTGGCGTGATGAGCTTCGTGATAGGAGTGATCACGCCCGTGATTATTCTGTTCCCAAACTTGCAACCGTGATCACCCTGACTGGAAAGTCTCATTCAGTTTCTTATGAGCAAAATAAGACGAGGTAATATGGGCTTTGTGAAGGCAAAATGAGGGGTATTTAGGTATTGTTTTATGGAAAGCTCGATATTATCAACTGTAGTTGATGTTTGCGCAACATAAATGAATGAAATGAATGAAATTTGTATAAAAAATGTAACTGC
>OX453273.1:9894245-10026745 GCA_949710005.1 Ricordea florida | reverse complement strand
ATGTTGATCATTCGGCAGTGTCTTTATCATGGTTTGGCGCAAATCAATCTTGTGGTATGACCAAAAAACTGTCAGTTGGAAAGTATTATGGGCAAAATAAAATCACTTAGCAGGTTCATTAACAAGAAGAATTTTGACAAAGTAATACATACACCGTTTTATATACACCGTTTTATCGAAACAAGCACGAAACAAGCACTCATTGTCACTACCGCAGCATCAATGCTCTCCTCTGACAGCTCCAGTCAAACTAAAACTAAGTGCATTACACTCTGTCACACATTCCCCTCACACACAACAGCTAAGTAGTTACACAGTGATTTTCAATTATAGCAGTTTCTGACAGCTGCATTGTACCTTTTTCAGGGCTGAGGGATGTGGAAAACAACAAAGAAACAAATTGTGGAGGAGAAACTCCACTTTATAATCAGAAGAAAATTGGAGACGTACAAGGTGAGAATTTTCCACGACAATATTGACTGAAACAAAAAATCTCAAAAATGGTCAAGAAGAGGTATGATCAATACATTTTGATAACTGTTAGGCCGCGCCTTGTGTGCCTTTGTTAAACATAGAGGTTATCTAGAAATAAGCTCAATCCAGATTATCCAATACGGGGTAAGAGCGTTAATTTGTAGAAAGCCGAGGAGACTCAGTTAGCTACATTTGAAAGCATGAGGAGAAGCAAGCATGCGGATTATATCCTTTTGCCAGCTTGAAAATAATTCTTGAGACTTTTTCTTACCAAGTCAGAACTGAGTAAATCATCCATTTCCGTCCTAATGAGACTTTGTTCAATTCTATAGAAGGGAGTGATGATTACATAAAAGAAATAGCCAAGGTTGAGGATGAAGTATTGAAATGTACACAAGCAGCTGAAGAGACAAGCGCGAAGCGTAAGTGAAGGCAGTGAATTGTTTTAATTAAGACTATGGGGGTCCATGTTTTCTTGGGACACATGTTACTTTGGGAAGAGACCAATACGATGCAGCCGTTAATTCGTAAAGTTCCGATAGTAACTACCTCCCGAAAGTAACTACACCCGAAACTAAATCGTCAAAACTTTGTGGCTTCTAATAAATCCCGAGAATAGCGAGTACCCCAAAAAGTAGGGAGAGGTGCCAAAAGGCAGTTAATTTTCGAAGTAACGAGGGTCGCTACTACCGGAACTTTATGGCACTACTTGACTCAAAAGCCAGGAGTCATTATAGTGTGTCTAGAAGACTAATGTGAAAATAAAGTGAGGCGGAAATACTGTTCTCTAATTATGTTATCGCTAATTATGCGTTGCCATGTTTCAGGCACACGTTGAGAACTAATGTTAAATAATATTGCGTTGCTCCATTAACCGGCTTACGTGTGGAAACGAACGTAATTTAAAGACAAGTAGCCTTGAATTTCGCTTTTTCTCTTGATATGTCTTGCGTGTTTTCTTTTTCAAAAATGTTTAGTTCAATATTGGTTTCTACAAATACATAAAGCTTTCAGGAATGCATGTATTAGGTTGCCGGGGTTTCCTCTACAAGTGCTAGCGTTTATTAAACTGGCTATTTCTAACTATGGTCAACAGGTAAACCGATACAAAAAAAAAACAGCAGTTGCTACATCTGGAATTATTTTAGATTAATTATAACATCCCAGTTCTAATTTATGTCAAACGATAAAAATAAGGAGTTCATTTTGTTTACCTTGTCTCGAAAATGTGTTGGAATAACAATTTATACTTTACATTATCATGACATTACAGAAATCACAACACCCCTGGATAAAGCCGGAGCTCACAAGGACAAAATGGCACCCGCTAGTAAATCCGAAGGTATGATATGCTCTTTGATCTACTACGTTAGCTCCCTACAATTGCATAATTTTTTTTCGAAAAATGACAAAAACCTTTGCACAGTGTCAGAGCCCAAAAAAAAGAATCGAAATTGTGCCCTGACATCGTATAACTTACATGTAACAGCCATTTCAAATTTACTCTTAGCCGCAGTGTCCAAAAAGTCGACCTTCCTGCGAAAAATTCCAAACTGCTCCTTACTTTTCGACAGCTGCAAAGCAAATTCCTCCAATAAACAAACAAAAAAGAAACAAACTGAAGTCGACGTCGCGAAATGTAATGTTCACCCATTGTTCAGTTGGTCAATTCTGAATGATCACCAGCAAATCCAATCTAAAGATGTTTAACCTTCGAGGACGACTATCAAAATTGTGACTCTTTCAGATTCAAGAATGAAAAATGCGAATAGGGCCTTTGATTTAAAAGGTCACTTAGCAGGGAAATCAGTACTAGAGAAACTGAAACTTTCAGATGATATTTACCAGATTCCAAAGTTTCTGCAATTTGTTTCGGCCTTAAAAATGATTGAAATGCCAAATGGGTATCCAGGTTCTTCTTTCCTGTTTAAAACGAATTTGGTGGCACACAACGGCAAAAGGAGTTCTTTTTTCTCTGCTTAAAAATCGTGTAATAATTGAGTAAAGCAACGCAAAAGAAGGTAAGACTTCAGCAAGTTCAAGGACCACATGGTTGTGGAATCGACGACATTTTTCGCATTAAGGTCGTTGTTTCACGCTTGTCAGAAAACAAGACCATGGTTACCGAGCCAAAATTTATGTGGCCCTGTGTAGTTTTATAAGAATTAGAGTTGGTAAGTAGTATCCTTGTGCAGTTTTTTGAGTGAAATTAAGTGTGAGGGGCTTTACATGATATCCTTTTTTTCTAATTTTCCAGGTATTGATCTGGAAGAGAGAATGAAAAACCTCCAGCGTCAGATGTCACTGATGGCCGACGACATTAAGAACATGACCGCACTTGTAAGGAATTTTGCGAGTTGTAAAGTATGCATCAAAAACCTTTACAAGGCAACACCAGAACCAGAAAAACTGTCCCCTGTCCTTGCACCATTTGTACAAGCAGCACCAGACCCAGCCGGAAAACGTCTCTTTACGCCACCTGCACCAACTGTGACACCTGACGAGCGCTCAAAGAAACTGCCAGACCATGCCAAAGATACAAGCACCACACTAACGTCGCTGAAGCATATGAATGTTTCGCATGAAAATCCGAGTGGACCACCTCCAAATGTTGTTTTAATAGGGTCACCCAGCCGAGGGGTCTATGTTAAGAAAGAGAAATTGGAGGTAATCAAAACAAACCTGCCGAAACGATTTGCTCTCAAATTGTTTGAACTGGTGTTTGGGAGAGAAGAAGCAAAGGACGGAAGTGTCGAGGGAAAGGGGGAAAAGCTGTCCCGACTGGATCCCAACCGGCTCGCAGCTGTTCAAGAGGAAACAGAAAGAAGATTTGCCCAGGACAACACCTATGCGTGGCCTGAGATCAAGAAGGCAATCGACGAAAAGTGTAGAATGGTCCGCAATAACCGGTGTTTCGTTTGGGCAGGAGTGAATGTGAATGTGAAGACTGACTAGGACATCACATTCCGTTATGAAAGCAACATTCAGATAAGAAACTCAATCTAAGAGACTCAATCCGTTTACGACGATTATTTACTTGACTCACCTTTTTCTTGCTAGCTGTATATACTGGTAGTTTTGATTCAAAACTGGAAAGCATTAATTGTCTCTGAGCGTACTTCAAATGTTATAAAATTAGAGCGTGATTATTAGTGTAATAGTATTATCTACGGCTACAGTAAATTGAATTCAAAGCCCCGTGATTGCAGCTTATAATGTCATTATCATTCCCAGTGTAAATACGCCACCGTGGTTTAGTGCGTGATCACGGGTTATCAGCTAATCAAGGTGTGATTATCCGTGGTCACACTTTGGTTATTCTGTGATCACAGGTCAAACGTTTTTCCCCTGATTGCGCAGTATACTTTCTATCGTGATCACAGCGTGACTGGTCAAAACTTTTCTGATCACGACTAAATTTTTTTCTGTGATCACGGCGTGACCACAGCGTGATCACAGAGTGATCACGATCAAAAGTTTTTTATCACGACTACTAAAGTTGTTTTTGTGATCACCGCGTGATCACGCCGTGATCACGGGTCAAAAGTTTTTACCCGTGATCACGCATTGTGATCACGCCCGTGATCACACCGTGATCACGCCTATATTTTTACTGGGGATGTGTAGGAAAAAATGAGGCTTGTACCCTGCCATCTTGATTAATCAAGCTTGGTTCATGAAAAAGCTGTTACCAGTGTCAAAAAGATATTTAACTATTATAATGGTTGAAGGACAAACCACAAAACCAGGAAACAAAAAATGTTCTTACCACACTTTATTTGCAGTGTATTTGCTTTCATGATCAGTACAGACTAGCTCTTATTATATGCGATGGCTACCAGTGGTTATATTTTATTAACTGTTACGGCAGAATTAACTTTTTGTACCTCATCTGCAAGTTGGGTGGCACTTTCACTCACTGGCTCTGATCTTGGCTCATCTTCAGATGTCACTGACTTATGAACCTGTGATAAAAATGTTAGACCTTGATACTTTAATACTAATACGGCCAACTCGAACCTAATAACATTTACAGTAATGTTACTCGTGTTAGCTTGAACCTTTAATAACTTAAACCTCCTGCTAAATCAAAGCAATTTTTGTTTGCCTTCTACCTTCTGTATAATTTTATCCATGATAACTCAAACCATGTCTGTCGATCTGTGACAAGTCAAAACAAACAGTGTACTCTAGTCCAAAACACTGAGGTTATTTTGAAGCAGCCATGTAATCTTGTCCTATTTTTACAAAAAACATATCAGTAGAGTTCAAGTTTTGCTAGTATAATATGGTATTAACTTTGCATTGTATCCTCATAAAGTGATGCTGCTTACTGTATAACTCCTTATTTCCAATATATCATTTGTTCTCATCTCCCAATTTATTTTGACTGCACCAATTTTCAGAAAGATCTATTAAATGCTCTATTGAAATTCATAGTTAGGTACTACCCAGAGCTCTCAGTATGAGTATGTTTTCTACTCAGTATCAGTTCCCTTAATTTAATCAATTCAAGATACCCCAATAAATATTGTGTTTAAACACTGGCACATTTCAAATGAATTTACCAAACCCAAATGAGGATAATAGAAGTGTCCATATTCTCTGAATATAACCATTATATTGAGTTTTTATTTATTCCTTATGGTACCTATTTATGCGCGAGACAGTGTTAAATTAGTTCTAATGGAAACCCCTTAAATTTGTACAATTGTATGGTTTGAAACTTCACATGCACATGCAGTTTAATAAAAACCTTAGTATGCATATGTTTATTGATAAATCAAAAGCATTGTTTGGCAAACTTGTAGTATTTAGGTTTAGCAGGGTTGGCAAGAAGATTTTCCATGGCAGAAAAGGTAGTGTAAGTTTTTGAGTTCAAGTGAATGTTTCTAAATGTTTCATTTCTTTTGTTTGTAATAGTGACAAAGCACATACCATCAACTGTAGCTGGTGCAAACATGAAAGTAATCAGTGATACCGCTGGCCCTTTTTGACAACCCTGGTTTATATACCATGTGAATTAAGTTTTAAGGTAGAAACTGACTTTGAAATTAATGAGCTATTTGTTGCAGTGGTTAGGATAGTATAGAATTCTCACCTTAAAAAGCTTTTGAAATTCATGACTTTGAAAGTAATTGCAAAGAAAGGCAAAGCTACTGTCATCTTCATGGCCGTCCAGCTTATGACGAATTTGCTCTAGACACGTCAACAGTCTCTGAAATGCTAAAAATCAGAATAAAATCACAGCAAAATTAATTTATTATAATTAATAGTTATTCACTTGACAGTAACTTAGCAACCTTTGGGATTCTTTAAAATAACATTATGCACCTATCAATGTTAAGCCAGCGGGGGGGGGGGGGGGAGGGGAGTCAGGGCATGGGGTGGGGATTTGATTGTCTTTGTTGGCCCTGGGGTAGGGCATTTGACTGACCTTGTTCTCCTGGAGGAGGGAATATTTGAATCTTTCTTTGCCAGCCTTGGGATATTTGACAGCGATGTGCAGCCCGGGGTGGGGAAGTTTAGTTGCATTTGAATGGAATGATTTGCCTGTGGGCAGGGAATTTGACGGCAAATTTTTCAAAAATGTCAAATCCCCACCCCATGCCCTGACTCACCCCCCCCCCACCTGCCGGCTTAACATTGATAGTTGCATTTATAACACTTGTAAACACAGCATTCCTGCTGGAGCCAAAAACTTTACTCCCTGTATTTGTCTGAAATGAAATTTTGTATTTCAGAATATTTAGAGATTGATTTCGAATGATGTATGAATTTATCATAGAGATAGATGTTACATACAAAACTTATGTCACATTATTAGATACATTTTTAAAACTTTGGTCAATGCATAAACTTTCTTGATTATGATGTATCACGGTAGGTTTTGTTTTCTACAATAAAGTGAGTACTAAGATTGTAAGTAGTCGGCCTGGAATTGTCATAAAACATGCTGTTTTGACCGGGCACTGGCGGCTATAGTAACCTAACTTGCAGGAGACAATTATTACTCCCACCTGCTTTATACAAAAGAAAACTTGAAACGGAAGGCAGCTCTTTGGATGTAGTCGAGCATTCCGACTTTAAAGTAATTGTAATTGAATTTAGCTCGATACCTTGAGAGAGGGAAAGGCTTTCAAGAATTAAACCTGGCATGTTTCAATAAAGCGATATCAAAGATTATGGTTTCTTTGCAACGACATAGGAAAATGTTATTGGCTGAATCAAGTACAAAAAGCTGAGAGTATGATTATCACCTGTACACGCGTATAAATGATTTCACATTTCAAAACTGTCAGTAGGTTTACTCACAGACCACTGTCAGTAATTGTTCAGAATTAATTTAAATTCAGTGAAATTGATCTGTGTTTCAGGCAATATTAAATGTGATTACGCCAGTATTTCTAGAAGAAGAATCAACCCCCATTACGAGGTGTGCATTAATTTTAGATGAAGTCATCAGGTGAGAGGGTAGACGCGTGCGATATGAGACTGTAAGTACTCAGAAAACCAGCGCTCGCTAGCTGCATGATACGATAAATAAGAAAGACAACATCACTTACAAGGATCTCCAGCAGTTGTCTGTGCGATTCTGTTTGACATACTGTATCAAATCCGTGCAAAATACTATTCGCTAACTACGTTAAACCTCTTCTTCCAAAACCCCGCTATGTCATTCGCAAGGTTACTCAAACAGGGAAATTCAGTTCATAACCTCCAGTTAAATCTGTTGTCGAGTATTTCGAGCATTTGGGCTAAATCGGCGAAAAGAAAACAAAAGCTTAATTTATTCTAATTCCTTCCATACTTAGCTCGATAAGGCAAATAGAGTAAGTAAACAGTGGTTCGTTTTTGGTGAACGCGGAGAAACGTACTATACTATCTATCAACAAAAACCTGCCAGCTACATTGAGGCACATTTCAATTTTCGAGTGAGATGTAAGGCGCATCACATTAAGCGTATTTGTTTTCAAGCAAAAGCAACAAGAAGTCTATCAAAGAACTTTTCTCGTAATAGTTTTCGTATTCCAGGAAAATAAAAAGCTAGTTTACACGCATAAGTTAAGACTAACTTATTAATCTTACCCCTTGTAGGTTGAAACGTGATCGGTACAAAATAGTCTTGAATTCCTCTCGAAGAGATGGGACAAATTCGCCTGAAACACTGTAGGTCGCACAAGCCATGCAGCAAGTCCTCTGCGCTAATTGCAGTTTTTCCATCGCCTTTTTGTACAATTTGTGGTTTATGAATATTTAGTAGAGAATCCTATGAAGCGATATCTTGCGAATATGCAATGGTCGATATCAGAGAAAAGACTGGCACCGAGTTTAATTTCTGTTCAGCGCGCGCGATTTGTACGGCACCGCGGGTTTGCCCGCGGGTTACTGTAGGTAAACCATCAGGCAAAAGCGGTTTGTAGAGACGGAATATATATTTTTTAATCTAACAAAAGAAACTGACAATGGCAGGCTGTGTTTCCACTATTTATTTTCGACCTACAGTGAACGATATCGATAAACATCGATATGGGATTGGGTATCCATGGCTAGGTTACGTTGTCGTTCCATGTTCCTTGATCCCAGAGGTTTTCTTTTCCCTCTTCTTCTCGCTTCTGCCGCATTGCCAACAGAAGAATCCTTAAGAACACCTCTGGGACTGGAGTATTCGGCCTTTGTTTAGAAGTGAATAGAGTGGAACTTCTCAAAACAGGTTTCATACCTTGTTTTACTGCATATTTGTGCTGGGAAGGGAAGAGTGGCGAATATGTACTGAAACAGTAAGGTAATCGGCTCCTGACCGAGACACGATCGAAGCATAGAGATATTCTGTTACTAACAATCCGCCGATTTTGAGGGGGACAGTTGTTTAAGTATTTACCAAAACGTTCGGATAAAAATCATTTGGCTAAAATTTCTTCCAAAACTGTCGCAAAACGACATGTTGTTTTGTCCATCGTCTTAAAACGTACGTTAACTGATAGCCAAGGAGGTTCCCAAATGTACGGGAGGCAGTCAAAGCTAGCTTTCAGAGAACAAACGTGACTACGGGCTTGTATTGTGTTATGTATTACTGGAAGACAGTATTGACATCAGAAGGAATGGCCCTTGGGCAGGTGGACATCAGAAAAAAAATTTTCAAGGAGATTCCTCGTCACCACTACTGTTCATAGTGATCATTATGCTGCCCCTGACTCTTATACTAAGGGACGGACCATTAGAAAAGTGATGGGGGGGGGGGGGGAATTTTCAGCTTGCACGAATTTTTTTTTCGCTCACTGCTTGTGCAGGAATTTTTTTTTAGTTTTTAACCACCCCCACCCCCCCACCCCCCCCCGCCCATCACTTTTCTAATGGTCCGTCCCTAAGAAAGGTGAGAGCTGGATACAGACTGGCAAAGGACATGAAGCCCATTAAACACCTACGTATGACTATTCATGGATGATCTGAAGTTAAATGTTCTGAAGTTAAAGTGGTAAAGGTTTTTACACAAGACATCAGGATGTCGTTTGGCAAGACAAGTGTGCTGTCCTAGAAATGAGAAGAGGCAGACAAGTCGGCAGCTGCAGAATAGACCCACCCGATGACCAGCACATCGGGGAAATAGAGGACTGAAGAGTGCTACAAATATCAAGGCATTTTACAGATGGACCAGATTCTCAGCAGCAAGATGAAAGGTAAAATAACTGAGATCGGAGTATATCAGAAGAGTCACGAAGTCGTGTAAATCCAAGCTGAATGGAGGAAATTCGATCAGTGCTATCAATATCTGGGCAGTGGGAGTAGTACGTTACAGTGCTGGGATTGTAGAGTGGACAGTGGAAGAGTTGCGAAACATGGATAGAATAACTAGGAAGATTTTGGCAATGAATGGCCGTCTGCACACCGGAAGTAATGTTGCCAGGCTGTATCTGCCGAGAGAGGAAGTAGGGAGAGGACTGATAGGCATCGAGGAGTGTGTAAGGAGGGAGAGCAAATCCTTATATGGTTACCTGATAGAAAGCGCAGAGTGGATGCTTCAAGCTGCTTTGAAGGAGAAGGTGATTGTTGAAAAGGAGAACCTTCAGGACTGTAAGAGGAGGAGAAGCCCTACACAATATTGTCCAACAAATATCAGATGTAGCTGGGGAAGAGTCCTGGAGATGGCTTAGGAATGGATTCTTGGAGTTCAGACATGAGAGTGGAATTGCCCCGATTGCTCCAAACTAGGTCAGTCCATAGTCAAATAAAGGTAAAATAAAACTATTGAAAAAGGTTATCCGGGCGCTAAGGGGTAGATACGACTTAATGCGCTTCAATAAGCCTAGCTTCTTGTTGGTCTTTGAGCGCACATACTCAATGTGATTATCCCACGTGAGAGTCTCATTAATTACCAAGTACTTATACGAAGAGACCTTGTCCAGTTCCTTGTCCTTAATATTAAGTGTGACTTTGCTAGGAGATTTCTTAGGACCACTTATCAGCATAAACTTATAGACTCTGAGATGTTTAGTGTTAGTTTGTGCTCATGAAGCCACTGGGCTAGTCTCTCCAGGTCCTCATTTAACATCGTCTGTAATTCGTGGGCTGACTGAGAGAAGCAGTATAGTGTAGTGTCGTCGGCGAACAATGTAACTGTAGTGTTCTGTAGATAAGCGGGCAAATCATTAATGTCAATAGTAGAAAGCAGTGGGCCGAGGATAGAACCTTGGCGAACAACAACAGTAACTTTCCGTGTAGTAGATGTAGCTTGACCAATAACAGCTTTTTGACAGCGAGATGAGAGGTAGGAGTGAAACCAAGCCATGTTGATGCTAAATATTCCCGTGGTTTTGAGCTTTTTTAACAGAATGCCTTCTTCAGAGCTATATACACGGCGCCAGTAACCAGTCCATTATCCATATTCTCTAGTACTTTGTCAGTAAACTGCACTAAAACTAACTCAGTAGACCTTCCACGCCTGAAACCAAATTGATTGATCATGACAGACAGCAGTTTGTTGGTTTCAAGAAAGTCATAAAGTTCAGAATGAACGGCTCTTTCAATCTCCTTGCTGACAGTAGGGAGGATGGAAATCGGACGATAATTAATTTTACCGCAATATTGATGTCATTCATTTTAACGGTATAGTTTGTATTACCTAAAATCATTGCTTGGTATTTATCAGGATTAGTCATCATACCATTCATACCAAACCAGTGGTCAGCTTCGAGAAATTGGCATTGAAGTCTCATTTCTAATTTCACTGGGTCTTTGTCCGAGGCAAGAGTCTGTTCATCGTCACATAAGCAATGACACATACTCCTTTTCAGGAAATAAAAGAGATCATTCATAAACAAATTGAAGAAAAGTGGTCCAAGGACAGATCCCTGAGGTACCCTTCTATAACCGGCAGCCAAGAGGAAAACGTATCGCCTACTTTAACTCTGCGATCTTCTGGACAAATAATTTCGCAACAGAGCAACGCTGTGTTTGGCCAGTCCATACATATACGCCTTCAACTTGTCATGTCAAGGGAGAGGCCCATCACCCTGACACAGCCCATTGCTGGGATCTTTGTGGCGAGTGATGTATGGTCATAGTAACTGATGAAAAGATGAAGAATCGGGTAGTAACGGTGTTTGATTTGCAGTTTTGTTCAGAGGTGGTAGATTTTGAATGATATTTGGGTGGGTGAGATCAGCAGCCCATTTACCAAGTTACTGGACGTAGTTATGGTAACTGATTTCTCCATCCCACATTGAAAATACCTCCTTGTAACGTGCGCGATTCGTTTCTGAGGAATAACAAAGAAGGAAACGCGTCTGAAGTCGCACCGTGTGCGAAAAGAAATGTTCTGGGACGTGTTATGCACGGTTATATACATATTTTAATTTAGCTTCTTTTTGGTTTTACCTGATCTGTTTTTAGTCACTGAATTTTCAGAAAAGGAGGTGTTTGTCCTTTAAAAACATATTAGGGAAGAGCTTTGTAGAGTTAGTGATACGTATTTTTCGATAGGCTTAACGCGTCAGAAAAGTTAACGATCCTTATGAAAACGCCCAGCAATTTTTCTAGAACCGTGTTACTTTTGCAGATAGCGCCATGGATTTGGTGTCATAAGTCAGTTATGACGTCAAGTTGTGTGAGTTAAACGTCGTAATGAATGCCTGCGTCGAAAGTCGATTATGACGTCAAGTTGTGTGAGTTAAACATCGTAATAAATCCCTACGTCATAAGTCAATTATGACGTCAAATTTTGTCATTTAAACATCGGATCAGGACATTCGAGATGTCGCCGCTCTCCAAAGGGATTTGCGTTCTTTTTTGCACATTACTCGTTGTTTATTCACCCGTAGAAACAAAGGAAATCGATTGTCCAAGCCAATGTCATTGCAGCACCAGCTTCACAACTGTGAAATGCCGTGGACTGGATCACTTTCCTGTGTTCGAGTTTGCAGCTAAAGTGAAGACACTGTGAGTGAAATCTTTAAAAATTGATTTATTTGCGATACACTGAAAAAAAAAAAATCGAAGTTTGCGCTGTGTGTATCATTTTATCTGGACTTGCTGTTCTTTTGTGCGAAGACTTGCTGATTTGCTAACTTGATCGATATTGTATAAACTTACTACTAAAAAAGTATTCACGACATTTCGTTCGCTTATTTTTGTTTTCCAAACTGCAAGTTTGGACTAGCTGGGGCGCGTTTCTCGAAACTCCTAATAACGTTACGAGCCCGAATCTTCCTTTTTTAATATGTCGGAGTTATCGAATGCTTGTGTAACTTTTGACGTACCAGACTGACTAACGTACACGTTAATTAACTAGGGCCGGCTTAAACTTGAAAACCACGTTGTAAATATTGCGACAGCAAAACAGCTTGTCCGGCCCAGTAAGTTAACGGACCTTTCGAGAAACGGCCCTGCCGATCTGCAACATGCAGTTATCGGTACGCTGAAACATTTTTGCCAACTCTGACTTGTCATTTTCGTGAAAAAAGGAATAGAGCCTGCTTTTGCTGAGCAACACACTTGCATCCCTTGACTCTTATACTGAAGTACGGTTCAAATCGTATTTTATCTATTTTCACGCATTGTGTAATTGTTCCTTTCTGACAGGGACTTATCTCGAGGACACATTTTGGACATAGAAAAGACTGATCTTCAAAGATATGTGAACTTGAAACGCCTGTAAGTAACGTACTTACAGAGGGTAAAGAGATGCCCTTACTTTCTCGTTCTTGGAAGATTATAGCGTGTAGACGTTTCTTCTATTTGCATTCAAGGAAGGGTGAGATATTGGCCCGATTTATACTTGAGACGAATCATCCGTCTGGGACGAGCATGGGCAAAGAACGTTAGGTCGTCTGATAATACGGGCAAGCAGACGGATCCATGATCCTTCTCGATGAGTTATCCACGATATTTCGTCTGACAAGACGCACTATCGCAAAAGCTCGTCTCAACAGATGATCCGTCTGCTTTCCCGTGTTCATACACAGACGGATTATGAAATGAGACAACGTTCTTAGTCCAAGCTCATCCCAGACGGATGATCCGTCTCTAGTATAAACGCGGCCAATGTCAGTTCAGTCTTCATTAATGGTATTACAAGAAGTTTAAAAACGTGAACTTTTCAAAATATAGCCAAACATATATCTTTTAGGTCCAGAAAATTTGAATCTGAATTGGAAGCCCAAAATTGGACGTTATAGGTCTCTAATTTTTGTTCAAATTTCTGCCAACATTTCAATTCTATATTTTTGTCAATGTAATTGATTTCTTATATATATGGAAAGTTAATTATCTTTGTGATCAGTTATCAACTTTTTTACAATTGAGTTTTTGCATTATTCTCGGCGTCTTCTTTTCCACTTGTGCTTTTGCTCCTACGTTCTTGGTCTTGTGTCACAACGTTTCGGCAATCCTGCCCTCCTCAGGTGACTGTCACAAGCATAAGTGGAAAAGAAGACGAGAAGAATGTTAATATAGAGTGGACCAGAGTGCCACGTGTGCCCAACTCAAGAGTCTATCAAGACAATTGAGTTTGCCGGAAATGAATTGACTTGGGAGAATTCTCTGGAAAAGGAGTCCTCGAAAAGTAAAATAATAAGGAAAATTGGATTAGACCGATAGGTGAAAGTTCATGCGGATGTCACTTAATCTCTTGTGCTTAATAATGTTAATCATCTCTCCTTTTTTTGCAGTGATCTGAAACATAATGAGATTCAAAGCGTTTCACCAGGACTCTTTAGTGAGATGGAACATTTACGAGAATTGTGAGTATAAATTGCTAAGCTTTACAACCTTATTAATAAAGAATCATCAAGATATTACTCTGCTTCTAACCTTTTTACTCCCAAGATCAGACTAGTAATTCTCATCAGTGATTACACTACACTTCCTCATATGCTAATCAGGAGAGCTTGGTGGTTCACTAGTGGACATCCTTGTTCCATTAAGTCTCTTAATTCTCATCACCTTTCTGCTTGTCAGTGTGTCAGCACTGCTAAGAGAATTAAGTTGTCCATGGAACAAGTCTGAAAATTAATGTATTCAAGTTTTCTTACATTGGGATCAAAAGACTTAGCCGTACTGTATTATTTTTTAGATTCCTTGATGGTAACCCTTGGTCATGTGACAGTTCAACACTGCACGTCTTACAAGAGGAAGTAACTGCACTTTTGGCCAAGAATCTCCATCTTGAAAACTTTGATGGTGGAAAACTAAAATGTGATGGACCACCTGACAAGAGAGGGACAAGGCCTCTTCATATGAAATTGTTTGGTAAATTCAAATCTGTAAGACCAGTGTACACATGCCAATACACATGAAGTGAATCAAACACAAAATTTGCTTCAAAGGCTGGAGTATTTAGCTCTATCGACTGGAAACAAAAATTAAAAATTGAACTTAATAAGAATTTCTAGCTGTTAGAAGGGTGGCCAATTGGTCATTTATGGCATGGTCAAGGAGTTCTAAGCCAATAGTCACATTTTAAAACCACTTAATGACCAGAGTAAATAATGAACTTGGAATGTCCTGATTCAGTTTCCAGTGCTGTGACACTTTAATGGCCACTCTGCTTAATACTCCATCTTCATTTTCCTAGCAAATGTTACTAGTTCATGCAGTTTCTGTGTTTTATCTAGTGGCAGAATTTTTATTGACCTTCTCCCAGTGTGGTAAGAGCTCAGCTGGCTATGGCAGAGCATTACACTGGTATTCGTAAAGCTGCAGATTCAAATCCCACTCCAGCCTGTTTTTTCCATGCTAAATCACAACATAATTGGTCAAAGTATTGTTTGTATTCCAAATATCAAATTTTCAACAGTTTACAGGTTCTAGGAATTGATTATCAATAATTTCAAATTTCCTTTTTAGTTTATTTAGATAACAATTTTCTTTATTATTTTTCCCTTTAGCCAGGGATCATCATCCCAGGGTTCACAAAGGTCACAAGGAGCGTCAGCTGACCCCTGGATGGGTGATACTGTTAAGTGTCCTGGTCATGCTGGGGGTTGTATTGATTGGTTTTGTTATATGGATAATTAACCAACAAAAGTATCAGTTCATACTGTAAGTATCTAATAACAAGTTATCAGGAATGATTCTGAATTTAAGTATAAATCAGTGTGAAAGGAGAGTAATTATGTTTTTAGTGTTTAAAACATGGCCATGAGCCGATGTCATACACAACTGACATAAGAAAACCTGAATTTTTATTACTGCTGAGTGGTTGTGTGCATCACAAAAAAGTCCTTTTTTTTGATACTCCACTAACAAAGCAAGCCATCGATCATTTTATTTGTTCACTTTGTTGGAGGTGCAGTGTTGGTATGGTGTAACCAATTAATTAATTAATTAGTCAGGTCATGAGAGACCTCGCTGTGTGGCATGCTATTGTTACTGTCATCCCGGCCTTGGGTGCCGAAGGATGATGATGATGATGATAATGATGGTGTAATCAATATGCAATTTTCCCCAGCAATATCATTATATTGCTACACAAGTAGACACTGGCTAGGAATTCAAAAGCCAAACGACACAAAATGTTTTGTCTAAATATCCCATCAATAATCTCATTGAAATAGATTGGGTTTTCAAAGAATATTTACATTGATGGATAACATACACCCTAAGTTTAGAGGTGAATTTTGGTATTTAATCAAAAAAATTATGGACCAACACGTTTTGGCGAAATTGATATTTTGTAGTGGTCAGCACCGCATAAATCACAATAAGTTCTGGGCTTTCTGTGTGCTCCTGCCTTAATGATGACATGGACTGTATAGCGTTAGATACATTGGTAATAATGATATTTTCCTTAGGAATTCCTTAAAATGCAAGAAGGGGGCTGAACCAGCTCAGGACTTGGAAGAGGTCAAAACAGACACTCACAGCTTTTTAGTTGAAAGTATGAAAAAGAGACGCAGAATGTCTCAGGGAATCCCCCAATCAGACATTGTGAAGTCTGATGATGAAGAGGTTGTGGATCAAGAAGAGTATATAAGGGAGAAGATGAAGCAACAGAGACGAATGTCGCTTGGGTACGCAGAGGATGATCCCCACAGCAGCGAGGAGGAGTGTCTAGTGGAAATTAACTTGGAGAATTAGCTTAACATAACATGAAATCAGTGTTCAGGAATGTTTTTTTCCTTTCTTTTTTTCCGGATGAAGATACCCAATATTCACTGGCATTATTATTAATGTACTTTCTTCAAAATCTTTTCAACTGAAGAAGTAACGTTTATAACACAAGACCTCTGTGTTATAAACAGGAAAACACTGTAAACATTGTTGCAAAAACGCCACTGTTTTGCATCTAGTACTAAATACTGTCATTGCATTACTTAAATGACCAGAGTTTGGAATTCTTCTTAGATGGCAGCCACATTTTCCAAGATGTTTTTTTTTTGGATCATTTGAGAATAGGGCTATCCAGAAAAGAAAACAATATACATCTACACAAGAAAACAGCTATGGTAAGATGAATACCAGTGTGCAAAGATGATTACTATTGTCTTGCATGCATGTTGTTTTCAGATGATTTACCAATTGTACAATAATTTTTGTACATCTCAAGATTGTATTTTTCTGTGAGTGTATTAATGGTTGTTTAAGACACTTTATATTTGCAGTGAGTGTTAAACAGTAAATCTGCTGTTACACCAAAAGTTAAATATAAAAATTACTACCCATGCAAATGTTTTTTTTTTACCTATGATTAAAAGTGGCTTTAGGTTTGTATCTATAAACGATAACCTACTCATTATGGTTGTTACCAGTAACAATTTTCTGAACTAAATATGTTTGTTAAGAGAAAATAATTAACAGTACTTTTCAAAATTTTGATTGCTCCTCTTACTAACTTATGTGCTTTGAAATGCCACAGTTTTGTTTTTATCTGGTTTGGTGCAACGCCGTACATTGAACAACTTGCTTGATAAACCCATGCATTGTTTGTATGTTTCAATGTGCCACCAAAACAGATGTTTCTCCAAAACCAACCCCTTAATGCTCACTTTTCTCTTTGTCTTTATTGTAATGTAATCAGACAAATCTCAAGCTATCCTCAGTTGCAGTAAACACAGTCACTCGAGAGTGTGATGTTCCAATATGAACATTTATTGACTTTACTTGACCTTTTGGAAAAACAATTCACTGTAGTGAATTTTAAATATTCCTGATGCTCCCTCACACTTTCTAAAAAAATCCTTTTAGTCCCTTTGAGTCCAACTTGCTAAATCCTTTTCATAATTTGCAAATGGTCCTTCAGTACTACATGCAGAAGGCATGCACAATACTATGTATGAGAATACTGTACATTCAACATGTCATGTTGCATGGCTTGCTTGCACCAGAAATGCTATCAGCCCTGTGTCACAGGCTTGAAAAGCAACAGTTCTCAGGTCTCAGCTAGGACACTACTGACCAGCCATCTTGGGTTATGTTTGTCAGAAGGTAATATTAAAGTTGATATTCAATGTATCAGCCCTATGTGCTTTCATGTTCTCTTTGTACAGCATTTTTTATGTGTTCTGAGATGGCAACCATAGGGTTTGCTTTGAAAGCTGGATGATTCAGAACTTGCTGGAAATGTTTAATTTCACTGGCTCTGAAAAGAAACCAAATACAAGTCATAGTCAAGCACTGGTTAACCATTTTCATATACAAACATGCAACAAAGAATTTTCCACTATTGTAATTCTACAGAATTAGCTGTATTAATTTGTTCCAATGAAAGAGACTATAATTATTTACATGTAGGTGGAAACTACCAACTTGGTATTAAAGTAAAACATACAAAGTTTGAAACATGAGTGCCATTTTACTCCAGATCAGGATAAAGTATTCTCTACTTAGTCCCAACACTTATTCCTTAGTTTGGAAAAGTTGAAATCATATGGATTTGATATTGCCAAGAAGATAATTTTCTGAATTCTCATTTTCTGTTTGCTTGAGAAATGTGAAAAATACTCTGGTGAATTCATGTATTCATCATTAAATGAATATTTCTTTCCTTAGTTTCCAGGTATGTTATAGGTATATATTCTCCCCTTAGTTTCTATGTATTCTTAGGTATATATTCATATTTTAAATTAATTACTACCGAGACTTTTGTCAGTCTTTCCAATTAATTTACATATAGAAATATATCTCGTGACATAGTTAGCGTACATGATACCACAAGCTTGTAAACTTTAAATCTCACTGTGTTAAAGTAAAGGTTTTATGTTGTTTTATCAGTCATGCAAGTGAAAAAGTTGCCAAAATGAAATTTCTCATATATATATATATATATATATAAAAAACGGTTATAAAATGCCTCAAGCCAACAAAGAATGCCACTGCGTCAGGAGGATCAATGAAGATTCACAGTCCAAGCCTCACCACAAAAATGAATTTAAAAACGTTAGATAAAGCAAGGACGGACAACTTCTGACGATAAAAAAGTTAAAAAGTTAAAAATTTAATAGAAAAAACGTTTCGGTCTTAGACCTTCGTCAGTTACAGGAGAAAAAGGACGGAAACTAAGTTTAAATACGGTTACAGTGTGGGAGATTACATACCGAAATGAAAAATACTATCGTGCTATTAATACATCGTGATTAATACAATACAGGGAAAAAAATGCAAAACGAGAAATACAATGCTGTACTATAAATTACGTCATACAGGGTGATAATTAATAGACCAAACGAAAAAGATACAATACTGTGCATAAATTACATTATAAAGCGTGATAATTGCAGAACTAGGTTAAATTCAACCTAAAAACTAAAATAGTTAAAATAGATAAAACGGACTCTTGCAATGCGGTAAATATTACGGGAAAACTAGTTTACAAAGATATGCAGAAGAAACCTACGTTTACGCTGGACAGGGTTAATAACAAAATCCCAAATCGAGGCCTTTGGAGCATTAAAGGGTTGACAAACAACAAAATCCCTGGAGGGGCCCTTAAACAATAAGCTGTAATAAGATCCCAGGCAGGGCCTTTGAGCATACCTAACACCCAAAGAGCTGGCAAAATCCAAGGAAGGGCTTTTGATGATGTTAGTCTCAACACGTTTTGTAAACACTCACTTCAACGCACATCGAGGGACATTTGCAATGCGGTTTTACGTGCTTCCCACGAGAAGGTTAACCTCCTTCAACGGGAGCTCAGACTTCACAGGGAACAGTTGTTTTCGAAAGTTAACTATGGCACAGCCCTTTTCCTATGGAACGGTCTCAAGAGTGAAAACGCCTCTCTACTTCACACCCTGAAAGAACGAGAAAAGCGCAAGTGGCTCAAGACTATTCCTCTTGATCCTGGATTGGATTCACCCATCGCCACTGACAATCCATCTACAGTCAGACGCATTCGAAGGTACAATAAAGGTGCTAGGATTTCTAGGAAGCGCCAGCGTTTTCGTCAAAGGCGCAGATTGCCAAACCCCGTCAATACAGAGCATCTACAACAGCTAGATCCCGTTAACCTTTCTAGTCAGCCTATTGGAGCAGACCAGGTTAACTTGCTCCGGAAAGGACCTTCCTTTTGCCCCACGCCCAAAGATATCAACTGGCAGAGCATGTATGACGATTTGGAGATCTTTGAAGCCCGATTACGGACGGCAGCTTTCTTTATGGATACCAATCCGGATGGCGACCTTCCAACCCCTAGCCATCTACCTCGTGTTCCGAAAGAAAAGAAATGGAGACCTCCTACGTCCAGGTACCCTGAACTTGAACTTTTTTTAGCTAATGTAAGGCGTGATCTTATCAATCCTGAGAACATTAAGCAACCTAGAGATAATCTTTCGCGAAAAGAACGCGTTGCCCTTAAGGAACTTAGAAACTCTAACGTAGTGATTCGGATACAGGACAAAGGTTCCCGTTTTGTTTTAATTGATGATAAAGAGTATGAAGAAAAAATGCTTGGTCAGCTCAACAACCAGCTGCACTATAAATCTTTGCAATCAGATCCTACCTCGAAGCATTTAGCGTTAGTAAGTAGTTGGTGTTCCAAATGGCTTGGAAAGGGTGAGATTTCCCCCGAAATAGCTAAGTGGGTTTTAAATAAGGAAGCGAAACCAGGAGTTGCCTTTGGGAACATTAAAACGCACAAAACGGGCAACCCGTTAAGACTCATTACCTCTTGTTGTGGTACGGCAATTGAGAACTTGTCGGCCTTTACCGAATTCTATCTGCAACCACTTGCTCGTAAATTACCATCATTTATTAAAGACACCACGGATTTGCTTAACAAAATAGGAGATCTTAACACGAGTGGCCCTTTTCCAACTGGCACCTTACTGGTTTCGTGGGATGTGGTTTCAATGTTCCCCAACATCGACAACAAACTTGGTCTTACTGCAGTTAGGAAAGCTTTGAATGCTAGGGAAAACAAAATTCCGTCCACATCTTGCATACTAGAAGCTGTAAAAATCTGTTTGAAAAGCAACCATTCTGTTTTTAAAGAGAATTTCTTTCTTCAGATTCATGGTACGGCCATGGGTCCAAAAAATGCATGTAGTTATGCCGATCTAGCCATGGGTGAAATTGATCTTAAAGCTAAGTTTTCCGGTCCGATAAAGCCATCCTTGTGGTGGCGCTATCGTGACGATGTCTTTGATCTTTGGCAGCAAGGCCTTCCTGCCTTACATCAATTTACTGATTATATAATAATTTACTATAATTTACTACTATTTATTATATAATAATTTAATTAACTATAATAATTTATTATTATTGATACTTACTGCAGGGCTTGTCTGGCTTTGTGGCTTCTGGCATTTTTTTTTGGAATTTTTGCTTTGCCACCTCTGCAAAAAAAAAAAAAAAAAATTATTCAATTTTATCTGTGCAAAAAGAGTAAAGCCTGAAACTGCAATTTGAACCATCACTTTGTTTCAAACAGAACCATTTACAAATATCACTAATTAAGGTAACCATATCAGAGAATGCTCTTTGTTCCTTATCAGCAATCTTATGCAAGATGAGTTTCAAGGAAAAACGGTTTACTCTTCTTCTTTTACTGTCACTGTTAAACACATAAATTTGTGCTTGCAAATTAAACACATAATTTTGTGAAAATTAAACATTTCATTATTTGTTCAAAAAATGCATTATCAGGGAACTAAATTTTGTGAAAATTGTTGTAGTACTTTATATCTACATGAACAAACATTTAGTACCCAACTGTGGTAATTTTAATTTTCCATTACACTGAACAAAACCATAGAAAAAGGAAAAAAAATGAAACAGTTGACATTTTCCTTTGCAACAAAGTAGAAATAATTTTATAAAAGAGTACTACGTATATGAAACTATTAAATTGTGCTTACAGCTGATGGACAATTGTCAATTTTTTAGAATGGTAATAAATTTTGCATGGTTAATTTGTGACAATGTTTTTTCAAAATGTATGTCCCACAAAGATAAATAGCAATAAGGTGAAGAATTTCTGGCTTGAGTAACAACTAAAGATAAAAAGAGAAAATTCACAATCTGTGAATATATATATATCATACCTTTCATCAGCAGAGTTTAAACTGCCAACCAGCTCTGGTATATTTATTGTGAGTAAGGCTGATAACAAGGGCTCCATGTCACCTAATACAACTGTCTTGGCTCTTTCTTTAGCTTTTTTTCTCTGTTCCTCTACAAGCTTGCTTGCATGTAGTTCTTTATTGGATTAAAAAAGTGTCACAAAAAATGTTTTCATGGAAACTGGCACAGAAATGATTATCATAAAGAATGTCTGAAATGTAGTGGACAGGGCCTGGTTGTTCGAAGCAGGGTTAGGGTAACCCAGGGTTAGTGCAAAATTTAAATGCAGATATGAGAACTTAAAAAGCACATTCCATGATTCTTTTTGACTACAACTTGACAATTGTATGCTCTGAATAAAATAGAGAAAGTTAAAGGAGAAAACGCTTTTTAAAAAGAGGAAAAGAAACTCATGTTAAAAGTTAACCCTGGGTTAGCGCTAATCGGCCTTCGACCAACCGGCCGTAGTACTATGATGTGGCATTCTTGATAGCGAGGCTAGTGAGCTTAATTAGCTAGCACATAAACAAAAGAAACATTTTTGGCCACCATTTATGCATTTGGTCTATTGTACTGCAGTACTGCTAGTTTTCATCTGCTATCCAGAGGTACATGTATGCTCAGGATTGAACCCCACTTAGTCACCATCAGATCCTCAAGACCCACTCTGTATACAGGGCTAAAAATTAACTCCAGTGCTTGTTGGCCAGTTGGGCCAATTTCCTTGAATTCTTAGTGGCCCCTCCCAAAATGAAGTAGCCCTCGATTTCCTCTAGTTGTGAATGTGGATCGCTCGTGTAATCACTGTTAAAATGGCTCAAAATTTCAACTTCAGAACTAAAAATTTACTAAAATGGATGATCTTACAGTCCAGACAAAGAAACGAAGAGAAAGGTAGTCCAATAAAACAACATATTGAGTTTTATTTTTAACTTTGTACTTCGCATAATTTACATTGCAACTTTTCCAAATTCTGTGACATAGTCGCACAACGGGCGTTCAAACCTTAACTTTTCGAGGCCCTGGTCAGTTTCAACTTGCCACTGGCAACCATGCGACTGCCAATTTTTAGCCCTGCTGTATGATACCACGGTTAACACTAAAAAATACTACTTTCTCTTAAATTTATTTCTGGGACTCTTTGCTACAAAATACATTCTAAAATTGCCTGAGAGGCCTTCATTGTGAGTGACAGTCACCTCCGATACCCCTCGCTGAAACCCTTTTAGTCTATAATTTTGGACCAATTTAAATTGTTTTTGTCAATCTTCCATTTAAAACATAATTATTCAATTTTATCTATGGCAATTGACTCACTTTTCAAAAAATTCTCATGTCTTTCTTTTCTTCTGTCCTTTTTGCTTTTAAGGTTTTTGTGTGTTCCTTGTTCTTTGCCATCTTTGGATCCAGCTGCTGCATCAAACAGCCCAGCCGTAGGAAATATTGCTGCCAGACTAGACTGATGAAAGAACATACTATCAATGTGTCATCAAACACAGATGGTATGTCCATACATCAAGTTTGCAAAATAAAGCTACTATAATGGTTACCCAGAGAGGCCTATTACCTGCAAGGCACAGGTCACAGAAAATTCAATATAAATAAGTTAGACATTCTGTTAGTATTTGCATGTCTTAGAATTTATTTGTTTCCTTTCCAGTTAGGTCACAACCATGCTTTCTGGTTTTGTTTTGAGAGTAAAACAACTATAATGGCAAAAGTTACACATTGTACTGGAACTTGAAGAGTTCCATAAATAACTTATCAGCAAGTGCTGTTCTCTTTAATACGTCAAAACTCTCCTCTTCCGCCATGTTTTTTTTTTGTACAAATGAGAGGCGCTTTTCCGTTCCATTTTCCTCTCCGAGCCTTGTTTCAAGTACCTTCACCTGAAGTGAAGACAAAGCCTTGTTTCAAGGTCTCCTGACTTACCAACAAAACAAACTCTTCAAGTTCCAGTACAATGTGTAACTTTCACCCTTAAGCTGTTTTACTTTCAAAACGAAACTGGAAAGCATGGTTAACGTTGATGCCAAGCAAATGCTTGATCGTGAGGTAACCGGAAATAAAACAAATAGACAAAGCCTTACAGAATGTCTAACTGATTTTTATTGAATTTTCTGTGACCTGTGTTTTGTATCTGCCAGGCGTACTACCCATGTTTCCACTGAGCTACAAACTGGGTTTTCAACCTTCAGTCTATAATAATAATATTATTTTGTTGTCAATGAGGGTACAGACAATGCAAAAAAATACTTGTGGTTGTTAGTCAAGTTTTATTGTCCACATCTTGGTAGTTCTGAGAAGAACTGTTGTAGATTCTGCTGATGTTTTGATAACCTGATTTGAAGTCATCATCTGAGTCAATATTTTTATTTATTACCTAATTTTCTCAAAAACCAGTGAAAAACTGTATTGCTTTTCAATCAAATCAAAAGCATAATCATATTCAGCAATGCCATATCGACCTGGAATTGGTACGAAGTGACAGTAGGAGTACTGCAGCATCCATTGATTTGAATTGCTTTGAGTATTTGGGTATAAGGTTATGAAATGCCTTTACTAGCTTTATGCACTTATCATCGGCCATCCCCTGGGGGGGGACCCCGGGCAAGGGAGGGGACTTTGTACAGGATCCTGTCGAAGTTCTTGATTTCCCCCTCCTTGAAGGGGACACAGAGCAAGCAAAGTTGAGAAATCCACCCTCCCAGATGAGGATCATATTGAACAGCATCAAACCACAGTAAACTTGAGAGTACAAACTTAACAAGATTACCCAGCTCAAGTGACTAGAAAACAGTACTTGACTCTTTAAGAAAAATTACAATAAATTACAATTTCAAGAGTTTATTTATTCACAAGTGATGTCAACACTTCAAACATTTACACTTTAAAATGTAAAGGTTATTTCCACGTGGTTTTCAAAATTTCAACATGCTTCATCATACAAAGTACTACTGCTAGGCTTCTCTTGGCCTTGCACAGAAATGTTTCTCACAATACTAAAAGCCATTCGAAACAGCAAATATAAGGAATAACACGATGGAAATGGATTTAAATAACAATACCTGAGCTCACGCAGTCCGCCATTTTCCACGAGAAGGTAAACCCGCGTTCTTCTGTAAAGTGGTCTTTATGTCGTTGATGTAAGACCACTTGAAATTGACCTATTTCTTTTACGAAGTCCCCTGTTTTCCCCGGGTTGCAGGGCTTTCAGAAACCAAACCTCCCTCATTTCCCCCACATGCAGGGTAAAATGATCGTTCAAACCCCCGTATAAGTCCCCATACAAAGCTGTATTTGCCCGGGGTCCCCCCCAGGGGATGGCCGATGATACGTGCATTAACTAAAGTCTGTCAAATTGACACTTGAAAAGGCAAAGATAGATTCCACCAAAACGTTCAATTGTAAACTTGATCTCCATGTTATGCCCTAATTATGCATGCTGTAACCTTACTGTATCGTTCTTCGAGAACAAGAAATGTTTGCACGTGCACTTCATCCAAGTATGTTGAATTGCATTGTGAAATTCAGTTACTTCACGTGCGCACTGCTCTATCTAAACAATCGAAACGGTATAAAGGCCTAGGAGGAAAATCTCAACCTCACGTCATTCTTCAGTGATATATGTACCTCATTTGGCTTCAAAACGTCTTCCTTCTTCTTTTCGTTGGCGGGTTTCACAGCCTGAATATGTAGTTTCTGTCGAGTACGTCGAATCTTCCCCATGTTTTTGGCTTGTTTTGCCGTGTGCTTGGTAACCTCACAGATGAGGTGTTAGCTTGCATTTATATTGAGGGAGGGGTGAGTGTGGAGTTATCACGTAGTGGACTGACCAGTTTTTATGGTGAATTACTTTGGTACCTTTGTGCTCTGAGGACACTTGGATCATTATGCATCAGAGATATTGATTAATAATTCTTGTCTAGGATAGATTCATTAGCTCCTCTATTACATCAATCGCAAACACTGATCCAGATTTGAGGAAAAGGTCAAGATGCTCCTAGCTTTGTAAGTGATCAACGGTGAAATAATTAAAACACCCATGTGGATCTTTGAAACCCTTTCAATCCAAAGATCTAAACTGTAATTCTCCTTACTGAGTGCTATACACCTCCTATCCCATCATTTTGAAGACTCTGGTACTTGGTCAATCAATTATAAATTCTTAATAAGTTATTAATTTGTTAATGTTGTTAATGTTCTTGCTTTTTGCCACTATCCAATAGTTTGGAGGCATAATGATGCATTTATATTTGACCAATACACAGCTCATTCAGGGTAAAACTTCTGAATCAGGTCTCACATTCAAGAAATTTAAGTTAAAGGTTTGGAGAGTTCTTTCATTTCATCTTCCTTTTGTTTTATTTCCTCTGTCATTAGGAAATTTAAACACAACAAACTGTGAAAAAGAAAGAATCAACCTTTGCAATACTCATGCAGTGCTACAAATTTATTAATGCAAATGATGAAGACAAAGATAATCAAAACCTGATATGCTTGGATACCAGATGAAAAATGGCCCATTTTCTTATATCTCTTTCTGAATAACTTCAAATTAAAAGCTTTAACACTCAATTCATGTGTTCCATTACCGGTATAATTATATCAAATGTTTACAATTCCATATCAGATATGCTACTGCATATCATATTCACAACTGTTTCCTTTGAGATTGATATGTAATAAAATACTGTATTTCCATTATCCTGTTTAACATAAAAAATAAACTACCGGTAATGTCAGTTGTGGGAAATGTTTAGCCAGTCTCATATTGTTGACGCAATTACTCAATACATACATAGGGAGAAAGGCACAATGAAGTTATCCCTGTGTGAGGTGCCAACCCAAAGGGCAGACCACAACACCAAAACCTACTAATAATGTGTACTGCGCATTGTGCGGTAGTTACATACAGACTCAGTTTTGTCTGGTCATAAGTGTAACATGCAACCTATGGGAAAATGTGAAAAAAAACTTGTGATCAATGTCAGTATCTGGGCAACTGTGCACCTGCCACTCCCCTAACCCAACATTAATGCTAACTTTTTAACTTATTATAACTTGTTGGGTTAGGGGAGGGGTAGGTGCACAGTTACCCAAACACTGACATTGATCCCAAACTTGTGTCTTGTATAAGTTCTGTTACAACGTAAAAAATTATATTTTATAAACATTCAGAAACAAATAACTGCAGAGACTTTGAAAGCCTGATAAAATGATTCATCTCAAGTAATACAAGACTGATTCTTTGCATACATTTCAGAAAGGCTCACAGAGACCAATTTTGAATACGTTGTTCTTCACTTATTAAATACCAGTTAGGGGAAGGCTGGTCAGTTTTCAACCAGTTAAAATCATTCACCAAATGCCAGTTATTCTCTGCTGGATTGAGACCTGCTTTCCTGAAGTCATCTTGAAGACCCTCATACTCCCAATTGAAGGGAGCAAAGCCAACATTTGAGCAATCTTCTACAATGGCTCTGCTGGTCACATGAAGGTAAAACTTGCAGTCAACTGTGCTGTGAACTCGCAGCTGATGACACGGTAAAATGAAATTGCATGCAGTACAGTCTTCAATGAACACAGCACCAGAAACTGGCCCACACAGCAACGTACAGTTCCTTAGCTTGTTGATATGCAAAGCTGAAGGAGCTCCATACACTATAACCTTACAACTTTGAAGATCTCTTAATGTAATATGCTGATTGCTGACCTCGGCTGATGACATGGTCAGTGTTTGATCTGCTAATTCTTGAAAACCCAGTGCTAATTCTAAAAACTTTTTGCCATCCGTTTTGGTCTCTTGCTGCAGGGCAGACTCTTCCTGTCAGATAAAAGCAAAAATGTTACTGTATAACTCAGTTTATTTATTGAATAAGAGAAAGATTGTAGCAGTTATGCTTCAGTTATTCAATCCATCTTTCGTAGTTCACTTACATGAAATTTCATACATTCACATTCATATCATTTCCTTTCATTCCACATATAATATTTTTCGTTCACCTGATCCCGAAATGTGAGGTGCCATTATATAAATGTAATGTTGTACATGTAGCTTTGGAAACAAACAGAAAGCTGAGGGCTCCTGACAGTAAAATTTTGTCATGCCTGATATTTACAAATGTATTACACATAAAGTAATATCTTTGTTCTTATGGCAACCCAAGACCCAAGGAGGGTGGGGCTACTCCAGATTAAAAATGTTCGGGACGGGTGAGGGAATTTTTTTAAGGGGGGGGGGGGGGGCGTGGGGGTGAAATTTCACAGTTCCAGGATTTGAAGGAGTTTAAGTATCACAATAAATGAGATTATTTGTGGGACTTTAAGGGTTAGTTGTTACACTCACCGAAGCCTGCTCCGCTTTCGATGTATCTGCCTGCTTTTTCCTGGATTTAAAAGCAAATTTCGTTTTTGGCACGTATTCCTCCCTTTTGTAGCTTATCTCCTGCTGAAGGGCTTTAAGTGCATCTTGAGACACCTTTATCGTGCGGGATGGTAGGAACATTGTAGAGTCCGCCAAAAATTTTTGAAGTTTTTGGCATCTGTCAGCCAACGAATCGAAAAATTCAATCGCTTTCATTTTATTCCCTTGGACTACAGATGCACTTCCACTTAACAGTTTCTCTATTTCTGCCTTCTCCTTGGCAAGAGTGGAAGTAAAGTATTCCTCATTTTCTTTAGGTTGTGCGTTATTTTCTTTAACAGCTTTTCTTCTCTCAATTGCGGCCAATCTTTCCTCATTGCGGCGTTCAAGTCTCTCCCTAACTCCGTCCGCCATGTTTGATCAACAGGCTTGGAACCCTAGCTTTCAGGCTAGGCTGCAAGGCTAATCACCAAAATTATTAGTCCGCTTATGGTAGGCGGCCATTTTGTCAAAATGTGTTAGCGTGGTGCCTTTGTAGGGGAATTTTTCGAGTCTTTGTGACGTTAAAATATGAATCCTTATGCGTATCAACAAGCGCATTTGCAGCAGCAGCAACAGCAGTACCAGTTTCCTGGGCAGTATACTCAACAACCGCAGTTTTATTATCTTCCGCAACAGCCGCCGGCAGATCAAACTTACGCGGCTCAGCAGCTCGCGAATCCTTATGCCGCTTTCGCTTATCAAAATACACAACCTGCAGCAACTGTAAGTCAGTATTCCGTTCAATACCAAGCTCAGCAAGTTCAAGGTTACACTCAAAATGCTGCATCGCAGCCGTACTCGTCATCTAGCGTTACATCCTCTACTGGATTTTACAGTACGCCGTCACAAACTCAAGCACGGCAGCCCACTGCGGATGAACGGCCGCCATTACCACCAGAACAGTCTGTTTCGTCAGCTCCTCCTCCTCTACCTCCTGAGCCCGCTCCAAGCTCGTATAGCTTTCCAACGAGCTCTTCGTCAACTTTAACATCGTCTAGTCAATCTGTCGGTCAGATGACCGATGCGCAGAAATCGTATCAAGAAAAGTATCTTCAGTGGCAGCAACAGTACGCTCAGTGGCAAGCCCAACATCAGAATCATCCTGACAAGAAACAATATCAAGAGTGGCAGAAACAAATGGAGCAATGGCAGCAACAGAATCAGCAATTATTGGAGGCTCAAGTGGCTAATCAGCAGTCACAGCATCAACAGCAAGCAGTGACTGGAACTGCACATCAGGTACAAGCACAAGCTGTTCAACAGCACCAACAAGAGATGTATGGTGTGAAGCAGGAATTCCAAGGTAATTACCCACAACATGCCACAGCCCAGCAAAAACTTGAACAACCACAGTATCAGGGGTATCAGCAACATACCCAGCATGGAGTTCAGCAAGGCCATAGTTTTTACAACCAGCAACAGCCACAGAAACCAGATCAACAAAGAACAGCTAGCTGGGGACAAAGCCAACCAGATCAAAACCAATGGATCTCCCAAAATCAATACCAAACCAATACTGTAGTGTCTTACACACTGCAAAACCAGGGATTTTACACTCAGAAACAGGCTTACCAGCTGGAACAACAGCAGACGCCTAGCTGGATCCATGGTCAGATAGGCCAGGATAAACAGATTTTTCAGAATCAATATCAGTCTGGGACTTCACAAAATCCACAGCAGTTCTATGTGGAGCAAGGAAATGAGCATCATGCTCAAAATCAACAACCGCAGGAGGAGCAACATCAACAACAAGAATCAAGGAAACCGAACTGGAAGCAGCAGCAATATTATGGACAACAAAGTCATGGTTTTCATTCGCCTTCAAAAGGGTCAAAATTGCCAGAACAACAAAGAACAACAAACTGGGGGCAGAGTCATCAACAGCATGGTCAAGGAGCACTGCAAGATAAGGAATCAACTCCACGGTGGCTGCAGTCTGGGAAAAATAGTACACTTGGAGGTCAGGAACAAGCAAACGTTGCTGCACCTGGTAAATCTAGTCAGAGACCAAAGTGGCTTCAGCAGGGAACATCAAACCAGCAACAATCTACTGAGAAGCCTCAAGAGTCACTACAACAACAAACACCAGTTCCTAAGTGGTTGCAAGGCCAAGCAAAGACTCCAGAACCATCTCAGCCTCAGGGCAAACAGTCACCACAGAAGCCAATTCCCAAGTGGCTTCAGGATAAACCAGCAACATCTGGAAAGTCATTTGGTACTCCAGGATCACATGATCAGACTCCAAACTGGATGAAGCCAAACACATCTGAAGGGCAAGTTAGCAGCAGCTCTCAGCAAGTAACACCAGGTAAAATATCACTTCATTTGCATTATATATTTTACACTTAATGTCAGGTCCTAAGGGGAACAGAGATGCAGTTGAGAGAAATGGCAATACATAAGCAGGGCTAAAAGTTGGTGGTTGCACGGTCGCCAGTGGCGAGTTAAAACTGACCAGGGCTACCAAAAGTTAAGGTTTGAACGCCCGACGTGCGACTATGCTACAGAATTTCGAAAAGCTGCAATGTAAATTATGCGAAGTACATGTACAAAGCGAAAAAGAAAGCTCAATATGAAGTTTAATTGGACTAACTTTCTCTTTGTTTCTTTACCTGGATGCTAAGATCATCCACTTTAGTGAATTTTTGGTTCTGAAGTGGACATTCAGAGCCGTTTTAACGGTGATTTCACGAGCGATCCACATTCATAACATATAGACGCGATTTTGATTTTGCGATTGCCACGTGACAATCAGAAAAAAAAATCGAGGGCTACTTCATTGGGATGGGCCACTAAGAATTCAAGGAAACTGGCCCGACTGGCTACCAAGCACTGGAGTTAATTTTTAGTCCTGCATAAGGGAATCACATACAGTTTGTTGTATCCCGAGCAGGGTTCAAGTGCTTCATTGTACCCTGCTGTGGATAAATTTTAATCAACCAGTGAAAGTCTCTGTTTAGTTGAGTTAAAGTCTAGGAATACAGTACCGCTCAAAGGTAAGTTGGCAATCACTCGCGAGTTGCAAAACTCGACTCGAGACTCGATTCTCGATCATCGAAAATTTTGAGAATCGAGTCTCGAGTCGAGTTTGCCGACTCGCGAGTCAAGTCTTTCGAGTTTCGAGTTGAGAAAAATAATGAGCTTCCTGGAATAACTAAATTAACTGAATGAAAAGCGTTTGTTGGTGCTGTGGGGATAAAGTGTGCCGATTTTAAAGAGTCAAGTGTTCTTTAGAATGGTCAGGGAGATTAAAATGCTGTGCGACCGGTTTGGATGTGTCGCGGTCACCTTTTCAACGTTGCATAGTATCCGGTCAGTTCGCTCCACGGTCAGATCGTTCCAAAATAAAAGTCAGATAGTTCCACAAAAAGTAGTACGGTAGTTTTGGTACAAAGTCATTTCGCTGCAAGTCGTATCAATATATCATTCGAAGGCACGGCAAAATTTAGAAATGTATCAAGGAGAAGCGTTACGTTTACTGAGAACAAATTCGCTTAAAGAAATCTTCGAGTAACAAGTCAGCAATTCCTAATCTTAGAAAGACTCTACTAAAACACTTGCACCTCATTTATTGTTTGTTAATGCAAAAGCTTACAAGTGGGGAGCAATTTTCCTTTACGCCGCCATAAAATCAAAACACCTACGAATTTTGCATACGCGTTATGGTTAATTACAATTTGTTGTTTGAAATAAAGTGAGGCTGTTTTCAACATCAGTTGTTGTTTTGGAGAATAATTGTCTTGTAAGGTTGTGTTCTATTAGAGGTTGTAAAGGCTGTGAGTTGCGTTACGCGAATATAAACAATTCGACTTTGGCTTGACGCATGCAAATTTGTGCATGTGAAAATGCACGCGCTAGCTAGGCGGTTGATTTTCGCTTCTTCGACGACTTGTTCAACTTCTTGAGATAAATAAATGGTGGCCGATTTGTGGTATTTCATGCATACATATATTATGGACATGCACATGAAAAAACAATATGAGATTGTCATTACGATTGTGTTTCGAATGGAGTTCGGCTAAATAATAATTACTATATCGCCCGCTGGGTCCTTTCTTCCCAGTTTAGTGTTTACGACAAGTCGTATTTCCTTGTTGAATATACAGTACAAGCAAAAGTAATTGTGAGATGATAATTCGTATTTCATATGACGGAGTAACTTGTGACGTTTCAATTCTGGTAAGATATTCAAGATATTTTTTTCTCGTCGTGAACCAAGACACCATACTATAACTTTGAGTGGACATCAACAAGTACAAACAACTGAATACCTGCGTGCGAATGGTTATTGTTCTTTCTTCGAGAGATTAATCACTAATTCGAATTCATGAATATTCCAGATATCTCGATTCTCGATTCTCGAAACTCGATTCTTGATTCTCGATCCTCGATTCTCTCGTCTCGAAACTCGAATGTCTCGACCTTCGCGACGCGAGAATCGAGTTTCGAGGATCGAGTCGAGACTGCCAACTTACCTTTGAGCGGTACTGTATAACAATATCTCTTAGAACAATGTTTGCCATAAGATCTAAAGTTTGAGAAGTAGGAGTATTTAATTTTCTGTTTATTGATCATTTAGGTTTGGCACTGCTACTAGAAATGGGTTGAAACAACTTGTACTTACTGTGTAAAGTGCTACATTTCATGCCTTCATTTTTGACCCTGGTAGTTGCTCCCTGTATGGAATTACTCTCCTACAGGTTTTGAATAATTATTATTAAGTAATAACTATTAATGATTAATAATTGACCATTATTGTTACATATAGAGATGATAAAATGTTTCTTCTAAAAATACAGTAACATTAAATAACTTTGTATTGACAACTTTAATTTGATTTGTTTCTTCTTTTTGTAGTTCTATCTTCTGGAACTAAGACACCATCCAAATGGGATCAAGAAAAAAAGTATGTCATGCTTTTTGTTTCTAATGGAAAATTTTGCAGTAAGTTTTGTAAGATTTTCCAGGTCAAATGTGCTACAGTACCGTGCAAAGGTAAGTTGACACTTGATACTTGATACTGGTGAGAATTGAGTATCGAGCATTGAGTCGAATATCGAGACTCGATACTCGATACCGTGAACTCGATACTTGATACGGTCATCTCAAAACGGTCATCAAACTGGAACAGTCTCAATTATGTACGAATATGCATGTGTTATAAAGACATGTGAACTCCCACTAAGCAGGATTCTTGTATGAGTTTAATAAACAGGGATGTGATAGCACCAAATGCTTTTTGTAGCTTACCAACGATTGTTTCCTATCGTATAACTAGTACCATGTGTTGTTGACCGGACGACACATTACGTCGAAAGGTACGGAGAAGTAAAGCTTTGTTTTCAATGATCAAAATAACTGAATTGTCAAATTTTATGAAGGACGGCCAGAAGAAGCAGTTTTAAACCACGTTGATAAGCTCCGGTACTTCGCTTCTATTTGATGCAAACCGTTAGTCAATTTTATTTTTAGTAACGAACGTTGCGTAACCTAAGGGTATACGTGACATTCGATTTACGAGATATAGGAACCGCTGACTAATCACTGGGCCATGAATTTGTCTTGCATTTGCTTGTACGGTCGCTCGTTCGTGCTGCATGGGGTAGCATTACCGTCTAGATTGCGGGTACTGTGGACGCTGTACACAGTGCTCGAAATTAGCGGTTGCCTGGTTGCCTTAGACAACTAAAACCATTTTTTAGGAAAAATAAAGGGCTAGTTGCCCAAGAAGAATTCATCGGACAACCTAGGAAAAAATTGAAGTACTTATATTACTGTGATGCGTAACAGAATAAAGAACAGAAGCTATAACCTTGACACACGAAAACAGCTCTTACTGCGAGGTTTGTCTTCTGATACTGATAGATGGATGAGGATCCATGACAATTTGTAAAACAAAGAAAATGGAAGGTTGTAACCATTAATTGAATGCCATTCGTTCCATTCAATAAGCCACGATAAGCTTGTCGTGTTGTCTTCAAACCCAGACTTCCACGAAATATTATGGCGCATGCGTATTTAGTCTTTTCTGGGCATTGTGGGATCAGTGCTTACAGATCTTTCAAGCAACGATTTTGAAGTAGAAGTAATAATGTTAGCTTTATAATAAAGTAAATGGGTGGGTTATACTTACTTTGTTTGAAATATTAAATATTTATTATTTGCAGCACTTCGAGAACTATGAAAAGAGAGGCATACTTATAGGGTTATTATTTCTCTGGTCAAACCCTATAACTAGGCAAAAATCATGGAACATGTTAAGGGCAACCAAGTCCTTATCAGGGCAACCACAGTCAGGGGCCAGGTTGTCTGGCATTTGCCATAAGGACAACCTGGATTTTTTTCTAATTTCGAGCACTGTGTACACTGTAGATTGCAATTGATTACGTCTTCCTATATGGAAATAAGTCAAAGTTATAGGCCCCGGAATGATGTTTAGCTCTCCACACGCTTTCGATTACGAATGGACAAATCTTGTCACGCCTGTGTTTAGAACGAATATGTTGATTGTTTACGTATTGGCGGTAGGTCATACAACAAATCACACACAGGGTTTGCTGATTTAACGGTAACAGCTACTTCTCGAATTCGCTACATTCTAGTTCGCTACTTGTTCGCTACCCGCATAAAAAGCCGAGTGCGCTACCTGTATCATTCTAAGCATAGCACCATGTTACATGGTTCGTACAGATTTTTGGTTCCAAAATTAAAGACTTGTATCTTGTGCAATAAATTTACCTGAAGTTTTGCTGATGATGATCGAATCTTTGAGCCCAGTGTACCTTGTAAATCGAACTAAATTTCATTCGAACTTAATTGAACTCTTAAGAACCAAATTTTAGGCCACGTGTGTCTGTGGTAGAGAAGTTGTAGGAGCATTCACACGACACAACTTCGTTCTACGTTGTGTCGCATAAGCCAAGACGTGCGACAAATCGCATCGTCTAAACCGTCCTTTATGTATCTTGTGCAATAAATGCAACATTTTGAAGTCAGAGGAGTTCAATCCTCCACGCGATTCGTTCGACCAGTCTACAATTTACGATCCCCAATATAACTCGGTTATGTGAAGTATAGAACTTGGTTACGCGGGTAGCAAACGCGAACGTAGCGAACTCGATAAGTAGCAAAACCGGCGTAAAGTGATGTAACTTTTTAGGCACCACTCAAGCGGCAAGCTCATTATTTTCTAATTACAGAAAAGCACTCACAAGACTCGATACTGCACTCGATCCTTGATTGTTTCGTCAAGTATTGAGTATCGAGTCTTGATACTCGACTCGATACCAAGTGTCAACTTACCTTTGCACAGTAATGTATCTGATTATACAGCTAGCAATATCATTCAAAATATGTAACTCTGTTAGCTGTATAGTGGACCTACTAATAATCCCAGGAAGAAATACCAGGTTCATCTTATTGGATTTTTCATGGTACTTATTAAACACCCACAGAATTCCCAAATTTGGCAAAGTGAGACAAGTCCCAACTGGGGAATTCCCAGCCAAGTTTTCTTCCAATAAGCTATCAGTGAATGAGTGTTGCATTTTCTCAGGGCCCTGTCAGCAGCAGCAGCCGCAGCAGCTGTAGCAGCCTTAGATCAAAAGAAGCTTAGTGTCCTAGAACAGCTGGAATTACTGCGAAAGCAGCAAGAACAACTCCAGCAGCTTCAGAAGCTTGAGAGCCGCCTAAAGCAAGCTCCTGTATCATCGTCATCTCCTGCTGGAAGCACCTCTGTTTCACTGACATCCTCAACTTCAACTGTTACCACAGGCAAGTCTCACTTAGCCACATCATCCGAATCTTGGCAGCAAACTTTTACTGAACACCAGATTTCTCAAGTCACCCACGGGATTGAAAAGCAGCAGTCTGCTATCAACAGTAAAGGTAAAGTTTCATTAAAATTAGCTGTCATGAAACGTTCTTGCTGTACCGTACCTTCTCCTTATAAATCAATATAATTATCATCAAGCAGAAAGATATTGAGAGCTGAGAAAATGATCAGAATTGAACATTGTTAGATCTTACTCATACATGACATTGTAAGAAGTATATGAAATAAGTACATGTGATGTGCTTCTCAGGAGCTGAACTGTGCTATGAATGAACCAATCTATATATATGTGTATTTGAGTACAAAACAGACTCTTCAGGGTACTGTACTGGTTGTGTGCAGCTTTTCCTCAACTTTTCCTACTGCAAATCGTAGACACATGGTTGGTATTGTGATTGCATCAGCAGGAGCACTCTATTCATTTAAGTTATTACTCTGTCTTATTTTTGGCAGACACAAGACAGACAGCTCCTAAACTGCCTTGCAAATTCTTTCCTAATTGCCGCTTTGGGGCAAGCTGCAGGTTTCAACATCCACCTTGCCAGTTTGGAGCAGGGTTTGTATAATTATCGGACACTTAATTTTCATGATTTGTCCAAAAAATGTGTCATAAGGGGATTAATTTCACAAAAAATTGTCTAAGCAGTGATCTGCATTAACAAATAATTAGTCTTACAACTGGCTAGTCTCCTTTGCAGTTGTTGTCTGGCTTATCAGACTAACAATTCAAACTGGCATGACTGATCTCAGTTTTCTACTGCAATAGTCCAATTGTGCTTACAGATGAAGGACAAAGCAGGGTGTTAAATTTCATGTGGTTAATTTTTGTAAGAATGTTTTTTTCTTGGGACTTAAATTTCATGATCTTTTGGGAATGACTGTACTTTATCTTTTTCCCTTAAGATGCCAGAGAGGGGATTGTATATTTGATCACAGTGAACAAGACGTGGCAGGTGAAATAAAGGAAGAATCAAAATACCTTGGTATGAATTATTTTGCACTATGTGTAACCCCTGATTTTAGAATTTGGTGGCAAGGTGAAGATTTTACCAGGTGATTGTAGCTGTGAGTTGACCATCAGATGTTTATAAACTCACATGGTTGACTGAGGACAATTATGTTTCCTTACTCTAGTGGATATTTAAGAGTCCAAGAACATGTCCATGGGAAACTAACCTTGGAAGAAAGTTCTTACTATATGTTTAAATTAGTTAAAAGGCAATTTTTCGGGTTAATTTTTAGGTCTTGAAAGGTCGTCTTATACATGATAAATATGTTAGGTTCTGTTTATCATTCTATTGGTTCCAAATGCAATAATCTTCTATAATCATAACTATAACAAAATTCTCAAATCTGATTGGCTATCAACTGCCCTGATTTCAGCCTTAATAGGACAGTTAAATAGGACAGTACGCGTCATGCCTGAGTAATTGGACAGTACGCGCCATCATGCGCGCGCTTAAATGGCTTTTTTTTTTCTTGGAATTCCATATGTTTCGATTTAAAAAGGAAAAGAAGTTTACATATCACAGATTTTGTTAAAGTTATGATTAATTGGTAATAAGACTTCGTGTCATCCAATTCGGTCTGCAATCATACTCGTGATTAAACAAATCGGACTCCCGCTACGCGGTCGTCCGATTTTGTTAATCACTCGTATGATTACAGACCGAATTGGACTCCACTCAGTCCTATTACCATTACAAATTGTCAGTGATTTGAATAAAGGGTTTCCAATGTAACATTGGTTATCAGTTTGTTTCTCCAGTTGCCCACAGTCAGATTGCAATTAAACCCAATTGTCAGTTGTACTTACAATCAATAGACTGCTATAAAGTGTTCAATCCAGCTGTGATATTTCACAGTCAGTTGGTCATGCCGATCTTCAAGATTTTTTTTGGATGCAAATTCACTACATGTTGTAGACATGACTTTTTTCGTTGTATTTTGGTCAATCAGGCACTATATTTCAGTATGTTTTATGTTACAACATAGAATTTATCTTTTCCTGCTGTCAGGGCATGAACCTCAAATAGGGGCAGTTAAGGAAACAAACAGTTTTCAGGACGATGTTGTTGACAGCAGGGAAGGTCTTCTTTCATTCTCAAGTACGGATGGACAGATTCCTGGTATTGGGGATAGTGATTTACCAGTAGTATCAACTGACATGGCAGTGGAGGATAGTACAGGTGTGGAGATATGGTGTTGTTTATACCTTTTTATTTTCTTATTATTATAAATGAAGACCAATACTGTAGGTCCTATGTTAATAAGCACTACTGTTACCTCTACTGTTTCAATCAGCAACACACCAGCATATCAGTTTAAAGTGATCATACATTTCTCCTTGGCTCCAGAATATTACATGATTACTCTTTTAATGATCTGTGTTGTCTGTTGTTAGATCAACAATTAGGTGAAGAAACAGAACAGGACACTTCCATTTGGCAAGATAACAATTTTGAGGTATGCATCACAAACCCCAAAAGTCTGTCTTATTTTTACTGCTTGTAATCTTTTTTATGGTACAATCTCTAACCCTTTCTTAGCTCAAAAGCTCCTAGAATAATACCAGCACACTGTGAAGCAAACATTAAGTGTCATTAAGGACTGTATTACATTCATATACAAGAATTGCAACTCAGATTTTAAGTGTAAAAAGATTTATCAATCTGTAGAGAGAACCTTGTATCAGAGGATTTTCCTTGAAAGAGCACGGTACTAGATCATGTTCTTACAAATCATTGCTGTTTTAAGGCCTCAGAGGGAGATAATCGGCAAGACAATAGCAGTTCACACCAGGGTGAAGACACCAAGGTGGTGGATGAAGGAAATGCTGTTCAGCCACTTGAAGGCGACCATATGGGTCCATATGAAGGAAACAAAACAGATGAAGACCGGAAGGATACTAAGAACCAGTGGGGTTCATTTGGACAGTGGGATGGTGAACATTACCTTGCTCCAGCAGAGTGGGACACATGCAGATCTAAAGAAAGAGACAGGCCCTGGCCTCCACATCCAGACAGGAGGGGTGATGGCCAGATGCCTTTAGGAGATGAAAGACTGGCATATCCAAGGGAAAGGGATGGTGAGGGTGAAATGCCATGGGACAGAGGAGAGGAAAGACCACCATTTGACCCAGACAGAAGGGGGCCTCGGTCTCCTTTTCCTAGGGATGATAGAGGATTTGGACCACCATTTTCACAGCATGAAGGTGAAAGGAGACCACCGTTTCCTGGTGATGAGAGAGATAGGTGGCTTCCTTTTCCACATGATGATAGAATTAGAAGAGGTCCATATCCTAGGGATAGAAGAGATGAAGGGCCCCATTTTAAAGGGGATGAACATGGCAGGAGGCCAGATTGGTGGGATGAACATGATGCAAGGCCTCCATTCTTGAGGGATGATAGAGATAGAAGGCCACCCCCTATAAGAGATGAGCTAGGTAGACCCAAGGATCCTATAGATGACCTTAAAAGACTGCCACCTTTCCCCAGGGATGAACGAGGTGGAAGACCTCAATTTCCAAGAGATGACTGGGGTGACAGACCGCCTTTCCAGAGAGAGTATCATGATAGAAAGCCTTCATCTCAAGATAGTGCTATCAAGGAGGAGAGCCTTGAACCACCCCTAGATAAAGCTGGGATGAAAGATGAAAGAAACAGTAGACCACTATTCCCTGGAGATGAAAGGGAAGGATGGCCTCCACTGCCAAGAGATGGAAGAGATAGCAGGCCACCATACCCAAGAGATGAGCCATTCATGGAAAATGAAAGAGAAAGAAGGCCCCCATTCCTAAGAGATGAAAGGCCCCAATTCCCAAGAGATGAGAGAGACAGCAGGCCACCATTTCCAAGAGGTGAAAGGGAGGGGAGACCACCGTTCCCACCAGATGATAGAGATGCTCCATATCCTCCATCTGCAAGAGGTCCCAGGGATAGGTGGCCGCCAGACCCACGAGCTGAAGATGATGATCGTTTCTGGTCCAGAGATCGTCATCCTCCTGGTAGACCAATCTCACCTGACCAGTTTGGTGGCAGAAGAGGAGAAAGGGACAGGGAGAGACTACTACCTGAATGGGATGAAAGAGCCAGACCTCTGCCACCACCACCATGGTCTCCGGAGGATCGCTATAGGAGGGAACGATCTCCTCCTGGTCGAGACTTCAGGGGGAGACCTCCAGCCCCACCTAAAGAATTTGATAGATATGGCCATCCTCTTCCTCCTCCTCCCCACAGCAGATGGCCAGACAGAGAGTTCTTTGATGATGATCGTGGTAGGCCACCACCACGAGATTGGGACCGACATGACTGTGAGTGTCTGTAAAGTATTGAATTACCTTGAGTCCTACATGCATCAATAGATGGACCCTCATTACTAGAAATAATGTTTGTCCCTAACAGAACATAATGATGCCCTTTAGAATGTTTGGTTGGGCTTCAGCAAACTGTATCGCTATTACCCAGCAAAGACTGACTTTGCACCCAGGTTTAAAATTCCAACTGCATGTCCTTCTCAACACAGACAATAGATCATAAGGTAATTTTTGAAGACTGTAAACATGACTATTTTAAGACAGCAAAACATTTAATGCTATAGTGCAAGGTACCTTTTGAAATATTACTCAACAATCTATCCTTTAAACAGTTTTTATTGATGGACAACACCTTCAAGGTATACTGCCCCTGTTAGTTGGTCATGTGTTTAGACACAGTGTGCAACTACATCAATAATGTGAAACTAGCCAGACATTCCAAAATTTGTCGTCTTGACAGACTGTTATTTCAAGCACTATTATAGCTATGCAGATGGTTAGGTTAAGGTGGTGGTCTAGTATGCTGAGCAAGCAATCAGTATGTACCAGTTAGAGTTAGTGTTCTTTGTTAGGTTACTTGATTTTTTTTTCCTCGCATCAGGGAGAGGGCCATCTGATAGAGGACCACCTTACCCAGATGACCGATGGAGGAGATCTCCTCCACCACCCCACTGGGACCGTGGTCGTGAAAGGTTTCCTCCAGACTATCCTCGAGACTGGGATAGATTTGACTACAGAAGAAGAGGTCCAGATGACTTTGATAGAAGAGGCTCTCATGAAGGGTAAGGTATTTTCCAGTCAACAGCTCAACTTAAAACAAAGTTGCAAAGCACAAAATAGAGCTACATTGTTTTAAGGGTTGTGTGAAAGACTAGATATACTGTTGAGTTCAATTTATCGTCTACGATTGATTGAAATCTTGCACGAGTCCTTTTATGTATAGTTCTTATGTGTGAGAGGTATGTCATTGCTTTGAGAAAATTTTTTCTTGCCAACATGGGCCAAGTTATCATCTGAAAAACCCTGAATCAAAGACTTCGATGGTTTTCTTAATTTAATGCCTTGAAACACAAGTTTCATGAAGGCTGGCATAATCACATTTTTAGGGAAACTCTGGAATGATCTTGTCTGACTGAAGATGCCTCACTTATTTAAGTATAGTACAAACTAATATATTCAAATTTTTATGTCTCTATGACCTTTGTTTTTCAAGCTTCTTTTTACATGAGTACAGTTTGAGTGGTTGGATGATGTAGGTAATATTGATTAGTGTGGGGAGGTTTGATGCTCAGCTGGGATAGGAAAGGCCAAATTGATAGAGCAACATCATTTTATCATTGACAGGTACTATGAGGGTCATCCTATCCATGGAAGAAGGTCCCCATATGATGAATACCACCATGATAGACCTCCTGCCTACGATGACTATCCACCACGATATGGGTCCCCTGAGCTCCCTCCTCCTCACTCCGAGGATCGTGGTCACCCAGGAGAAGTGTTACAAGTAGAGAAGAAAGCTGAGACTGTGCCTGTGGAAAGTGTTTTTGATACGCCAGGGAGGGATTCAAGACCTGATAGAGTATGTTTTGGGCCAAGAACCCTGTATTTTTCTGCACCTTTTACCCCTTCTTCCTGGCATTATCTTTCTTCTTTTTCTTTTTCTTCTTCCTCTTCCTCTTCTTTTCCTTTTTCTGCTTCTTTTTCTTCTTCCTCTTCTTTTTCGTTTTCTTCTTCTTTCACTTCTTTTTCTTCGTCTTTTTTGTCTCTTTTTCTTCTTACTCTTCTTCTTCTTCTTTCTCTTCTTTTCCTTCTTCTTTTTCTTCTTTTCTACTTCTTCTACCACCAATTTTACTTTATGTCATTGCACATGATCAGTCAAACTCCCCCTCTACATTGTGTTTTAGATTGTGGTCATCCTAAGGGGACCTCCAGGCAGTGGCAAGACCCATGTTGCAAGGCTCCTAAAGGTAAAGTACAACTGCTACTACAGTGTACTGTCTGTCTCAGAGGAAAAGAAAATTGCTGCATTGTGGTATTATGTCTGTTGGTTTCCGGTTGTTTCGCCCAATGATTGCCCAAAACCAGTTTGCCAAAGCCTTGAAAGTCAATTAGCCCTAATGAAGAGTCGTGTTGCCCAGACTTAATAGTCCCTTCACTAGATCGGAAAAGTCTGTTCTCCTGGACTATTTTTGTGGTGTTTTAATTAGTAAACCAGTGTCAAAGTTAGCTTCGATCAGTTTCTCGATGATCAATAAGTTTGAACTTTGGGAATAGGCATATGATAGTCTGTATATGTAGATGGTTCAATAAAATTGAAACTTTGTTTTAACTTTTGTTATCAAACACAGATTATGTGCCACATAATGTAATCAAAACAGTTTTGATTCAGTGAAATAACATGCTAGTCTGCATATGTATTTTGATAATCTTTAAGCTTTCTTTGTTCTTAGTCTTCTTACAGTATATTCCTGCTATTAACTCTTTAAGCCCTGTGGCAAGTAAAATCGTCTGGTATGAGCCAGAGTACAATCTATAAAGTCACTCTTAGGGCGTAAAGGGTTAAGTATGGGGCAAAATGAATTTTCATTTGTGACATTTTAGGTTCGGGCGGAATGACTTCAGCTCAAGTGAACTGACCTTCGGGCCAAATGACTTGTTACTGGTACTTTTCTGTTACTCAACAGTTTTAATGAAGTTATGTCCTGAACTTCCCTTTCAGGATAAGGAGGTTTCATATGGGGCACATGCCCCTAGAATCTTGGCACTTGATGACTACTTCCTTGTTGAAGTAGAAAAATCTGAACAAGATCCAGAAACTGGCAAGAAAGTCAAGAAAAAGGTGAATGCAATTATCAGCAAGGGGTTCAGTTCTTGTAATGAAGATGGTATATGTTTAGCTTGAAGAACTAGTGAAAAGATGTGTCCTTCAGTATGTCATAGAAAAACTCAGATAAAACAAATATGAACCCTTGCAACAGGAGTTCAACCTACAATTTACCAATTACAACATGTAGTTCAGACACTCTACCACTGAGTCACAGGAGACTGATGGGAGCATGGCCATTGAACTAGACATGTTGGTTCGTGGGACATGCATCCTTTATACTGCAATGTCAGTGTGATGGGGTTGTGAAGATTGGATAGATATTCAATGCTTGTTTCAAATAGAGTGCTAATTTATTTTATAATAATATACATGCAAAAATTTCAGCATGCTCATTGGCTGAAAGCACGTCAATTAATCCCAAACAGTGCAGAAAATTGAAATTGAGTGCAAAAAGTTGAAATTGAGTGCAGAAAGTTGAAATTAAATTTTTGCATGTATATTATTAACAAGTAATCGCATGATTTGTCTCGTGCAATTTGGGATAAATCAGCACTCGTAAATTTCCCAAAGACTACAAATTGCACTTGCCCTACGGGCTCGTGCAATTTGGTTAGCCTTTGAAAAATTTACTCGTGCTGATTTATCCCAAATTGCACTCGAAATCATGTGATTACCTATACATATTGACAAAAAAAGAATTGAGTTATCAGCAGTCTGGGTACTCATCAACCGGTGTAGAATGCGTGAATGGCTTTCAAAGCCAAAAGTATGATATGGCAGTAAAACATTGAGGCAGATGTTTGTGGCTCATTGTTTGGCTTTTCTTCACCTTTACTTTTCTGCGTATGGTGCAAATCTAAGTCCCTGTATGGTTAAAAATGATGTTGTTACAGTAAGTGATTTTAAACGCAAATGACTGTGAGATTAAAGTTGGCTTGTGACATGAAATTGCACTACATTAGTGAAGACTGGTTATTTATTATCATCATCAATATTATTATCCTTATCCATATCCTCATCATCATCATCATCATTATCATCTTTATCATTATCTTTGTCATTACCATTTCTATTATCATTACCATTATCATTGATTACCATTCCCATTACCAATATCATAATCATCATTATCATTATCGTTATCACTATCATTTTTATCATTATCATTATCATCATTACAATTTAACAAGTAGCCGTTAAGGCGTATTTAGAGGAGATTGAAGTTGGTTTGACCAAGCATGTGGTTTGAGTCACAGAGGGTCTCAGGCATGTAAAGTTGAATGAAATGTTAGGAAGTTCTAAGCACTGTGTGTTAACACTGCAGGTGACGGAGTATGTGCACGAACCAGAGATGGAGGAAGCGTACGCTTCCAGCATGTTCAAGTCTTTCACCAAGACATTGGAGGAAGGCTTCTTTCCTGTTGTGATTGTGGATGCCATTCATGACAAGGTGAGTCCTTTTCTGCAGTTCCGTCAGGCTTTAACTGTTATTAGTGTAAATATTCAGGTGATTATTCAAAATCGCGCGCTCTGATTGGTTCGCTATCTTGGATTTTCAGCCAATAATCACCTCAATGAACAAAATGGCTGCAAGTCGTTCGTGAACTTTTGATGAAATAAAATTTTTTATGTTGTGCAATGCTCTTTCTTTCCTTTTTTTGAAATAAGCACCTGTGTATTTGTACTAAAACAATTATTCGCCTCAGACTCAATGATTATCGGTGAATATTCACCGAGACAAAGTCGAGGTAATAATCACTTCGCCTTCGGTGAATAATAATTATTGTTAATTATTATATGGCAAGACGAGGTGAATCCTGAGTTCTGATTGGCTACACGAGCAGGCAAGACGGGCCTAACTTACCTGGTTGTGATTTCCAGTGTTATACCGCCAAACAAAACAAAACAAAATGACCATATAATATTTCCTTTATTAACCAAGTTTGTTTGGTAAACATGGCTGAATATCGGCCTCTTTTGTTTTTGCGTTTTTAAAACTGCAATAGAAACGCGATGATTAAAAACGTGAAAGTTACAACTGGGTCGTTATTTAACAATTATTCGCCGAAGGCGAAGTTATCATTGGTGAATATTCACCGAGATGAAGTCGAGGTGAATGTTCACTGATAATCACTGAGCCTGAGGCGAATAATTGTTCTAGTATAAATACACACGTGATTATTTCAAAAAAGAAAGGAAAAAGCATTGTACAACACGTTTGCATTTTGCATTCCTAGTTGCTCCAAGTGGCCTGCCAGCTTTTTTGACACTGAACCCAATACACCTACTACCACTGGCACCACTTTTGTCCTTGATTTCCAGATCGTTTAAAATCTCTCTAGCCATGTCTTGGTACTTTTCATACTTTTCAGTACCTTTCTGCAGTATGTTGCTATCTCCGGGAACAGCTATGTCCACAATGATTGCTTCCTTTGCCTTGTTTTTTTTTTCTGAATTGCTATGTCTGGCCTCCTGTGATGGACTTCACAGTCTGTTTGGATTGTAAAGTCCCACAACAGTTTTACTTCCTCATTCTCTTCTACGCTTTTGGGGGAATGCTCATACCATCTGTCACTGCACTCAACTCCATATTCCTTTCACAACTCCCAATGTGTGACCCGCCCAACAATATCATGTCTCTTTTTATTATTATTATTATTATTATTATTATTATTATTATTATTATTATTATTAACTTGTTTGATGAACCCATTTTTGTGTGTTTCAACATCCCACCGACACAACACTAGTTCTTTTAGAAATTACATGTGTCCCCCTTTTCATTTTTATCTTGGTGACTAGGTGCAGTCCTAAACGAAACGCTCATATTGCAACAACGTGTATGATAAGACCTAATTTGATGCCACGCTGGTCAAGTAAATGTATGTACATTCAACTTAAAAAGTTACGGTTCACTGATCCGACATGAAATCTTGTTCATAGGTTGAACAGTTTGAGAAATACTGGAGCCATGCAAAGCAGAAAGGATTTGAGGTAGGTTTGTGTGCACTGAACAAATTACAAGTCCAACGAACAAGAGAAAGCGATGCCAGACGCAACTCCTCCCAGACGAAATTCCGACAAAGTGACATAATAAACTTGCCAAATGCCGACGTAGCTGCTTGCGAAATTCAGACGGGGACATGGGTACCCCCCTAACAGGCCTCAGTAGTGTACACTCGGATTAAGGCATTAAGTCAAAACTGAAATCCTCGCTTGCGGGGGAAGTGCTTTTTCGTTCGAAATGAGGTGTTAATATTAGGAATTTCAACGCGCGAGTCGTGTGAATGTTTTGATTCCTCTTGTAACTCGAGTTATATTGTTTTGCTACCTAAATATGTTCGGTACAATATTACAGACCACTCGGGACCATTTTATTGCTTCCAGTATAAGCTGAAATTTGTTTCCGCGAAATTCTGTCAGAACGTAAGCCACGCTCGAAGGCAATTCACAAAGAAAAGGAAAATTTTCCAAGGTCAGAATTTAAGCGGGTCCAAAAAGCTTGTTAGATACCTTGGAGAAAGATTTGGTTTCTTAAAGTCCTCATGCAGGAACTCTTGTACTGCAGCTCTGAATTAGCAACCCACGCACCTCATGATTTTGACGAGGTTCTGCCAGTCTCAGTAAAAGTACAGTTGCAAAGATGTGAAGTGGTCACCAAACCAGTGCACTGCACTGCACTGCACTGCTCTGCTCCATGAATCCAACTCCCAATACGGTAGCAGCCTGATTCCTCAAAGCAAGAGACTAAACATATGACACATGCGCGTTATCTTCGCTCGTTTGTATTCTGACAACAAATACCGCAAGACTGATCGCTGAACGCTGACCTCTGAATACGATTATTATCATTTTTGTTATTGACTACATGGAATCGTTGGCTTTCTGTGTTGCAGGTTTATGTCGCAGAGCTGATGGCCGATGCTCACGCGTGCGCCAAACGGAACAGTCACAATCGTACCTTTGAAGAAATCAACAAGGTTCGTTACAACTGAGTGTGTGAATTTCAGCTCAATTTTATTGCTGTTTTCCGTACTTTGGAATACGCTTCTTGACTGTATCGCAACTGTACAGACACATCGTGAAGTGTATGTATGTCACTGGCGGATTAAGTCAGTTACATCCCGTCAGATTCAACGTTGCTTGACTTTGAACGTTGTGGCCCAGCTGTTTGCTGTTTTGTTTGAGTGAAACTGGTGTGAAACGCTGTCGCTAATGTGAGCATTATAACATAATAGATTCTTGTATATACGCTTCTCTGCATCAACTAGAATTTTTCCTATTGGATTCCACAAATCGGCTATGCACAATTTCCCATAGTCTATACTCTTACAAACCATAGAATGGTTTCGTTCAACGATTGTCTTACAAATGGACCACACCCCACCTCACAAGGCGTTGTTAGTCCTTTACAGAAGAAAACTAACTCTACACTCTCTCTGTCCTCCTTGAGTGGTTATAACTGGTTACCAGCGTAATGCTGGAGTTCCTAGCATTTTGCGGGTACCATTGTACTGGAATTTCATCCAGAGTGGAGTAAGATTACTCTTCGGTTGGGATATAACCAAGATGGAAGACTTGAGCCAGGATGATATGTGAAAGGTGTATTTTTCAGCACTGTCAGGCAAACTCGGAAAATGAAAATCCGAGTTCTCGCTGTAGGAGTCGAACCTAAGAGCTTCTGATTACCAGTCACTATCTTTGCTCGCACGAGTCTCCTATTGCTTAGTGGTAAAGCTTCCAAACTAGTAATCGGAAAGTCATAGGCTCGACTCCTATTGGGAGAAATTTGCTGTTTTCGAGTTTTCCTGTGATAACGTGCCGAAAAATTCATCTTTCAATACTCTTAGGTGTGTCATGTTACAGGCACCTGCTTGTGGGCTGCTTTACGTCTTGGCGACAGTTTGGGAGCTCGGTATTTTGTAATGCGTAGCTTAGCACAATGTGTCTGTTGTGTTTCAGATGGTTTCAGCGTGGGAGGAGACACCTGTTCATCATCTCAGACTTGATGTACGCTCACTGCTCCAGGATGCTGTCATAACTGAAGTAAGCATAGTTCTTTCGTTTCAGTCTCTTTTTGACAATATTTAGACATTATCACTTGTAACTCGGTCTGTTAAGAACAGCTTATGGTCTTAGTTTTATCCATAGCCAAACAAAGGGATGCAAAGACGAGCACATGAGGGCATGACTTGACTTGACCTATTCCCAGTCATCCCTAACTGGAATATATATCATTAACACAAAGGGATGTATTACTGATAAGCATACACGTAGAAGACTATGCAAGGATACAGGGTTGGCACGTGACGCCGTAACCATTATTTATTCCTATATGGGACATAAATCTGGAATCAATGCTGCCATTTGATGATTACATTATATATGCATAAATTAATTGATCGAGACGGTAGCTTTGATGCGCGTCTTCTTAAGGTTGAGATGGAAACCGCAGAGGAAGCTCCGACAGGAAGCGCCGGAGAGGAAGAAGCTACTAAGGAGGACGAAGTGGATGAGGAGGTAGGATAAAAAGCCAATATTAATAACACCATTCCATTGCAGCGCTAAACGAGACATTGGACAAAGATTATGGTGTTGTAAGGTAGGGAGTAGTTGTATGGATGTTACAGCCTTTTTTGGCTAGATATGCTGCAAGTGGTTGATCCAAAGTGGCTCTGTTGTATCGTAAATAATGTGAAACAAAACAAAACTGTTAAACAAAATAAACAATGCCAAAAAAATGTAAGAAGTAGTTTTGCAGCAAATGTAGTGGCTGCCTATCAAGATTTATACTGGTAATGAGCAAAGAATGGATATAATTTAGTTTAAAGTAATGACCAAAGCTGAACTTGCTAAAATGCGAAACAAAAATCGCGTGAAATGCGTTTCGCAAGCAAAAGTCCAATTTATGGCAATTCATAACAAAGCAACTTCACTTTGGAAATGCAAAAATGAAACGTATACAAGTATATTATATTGGGTATTAACCCATAATTATTTAAATGCAAAAATTGTCCACTTTTTGTGTGCGGTAAGTTGCTATACAACAGTCTTTATATGTTAAATGTTGAAAGGGACAGTCGCAAAAAGCGACGTCGTATTGTCACTACTGAGAGATGACTGGGCTACGTTGGAGACATTGCATGGTTTGTACAGAGGTTAGGGTAGGGTATTAAAATTGTTCTCAGTTGGGTTTTTGCGCAAGGGCTGTGCTTTAGATACAGTCCAATCTGTTTGGAGAGGGGTGAAACTCTTTGTTGGAAAAAAAGCTTCCAACTATCAGAAGGTCTCTAGGATAGTTAGTAAGTAACCTTTAATTAGCCAGGGTGACCCATTCAGCAGCGAGGCTGATATCCAAGGATAGATAGGAAGACGTTGAAAGCAATTTATTCCAAGGCGAAAAAACCTATAAAGGACAGTAGAAAGCTGAAATAACAAAACAAGGGTATGGAAATCTTAATTTAAATTTTTGGGCACTTTGAAATTTAGTGAGTGTTATGGTGAGCCCATCGGGGTTGGGGGGGGGGGGGGGGGTGGGTTGTCGCCGTGGCGTCTGGAAAACTGCGATCTTTAGAGAGATGGAAACTGAACTTGTCTAGCAAAGGTGAGACATGTAGGAAGCTTGAGTAATCACAACGGCAGACCGTTTTGCACGTTCAGTTGTGTTGTGGTTCTCAGTAGCGCTTTGCGAGAACATTTTGAGCTACTCCAATTCCAGGCTTCCATTCTGTCTCTGATCGAATTCAGGATGGCTTCCAGTTAAAGGGAAGAGCGCATTCGTACGCTTTTATTTTTGGTTTGTAAGCTTTGTGGTTACTGTAGAGTAGGTATCTTTATGAGATTTGTAAATTGTTTCAGCCTGAGATACAGGTGCCGAAACGGAGCAAATGGGAAGAAATGGAGCCAGCGGAGGACAAACTGAGTAAGTAGCCCGTTGTATTATATCCTTTGAACTGTCTACAAAAAAATAGATATTGATAGATAGGTGGATAGATAGATGGACGGAAGGATGAAATCTTTTTATGTAAACACGGAGCTTTATCAAATCAAAACGTACAAGTTAAAATTTGGTTTCCATAAAATCCGTTCAATTCCTAATCACATGCACCACTAGTAAATTGCAAGAGAGTAGATTAAAATATCAGTTAACGTATTGAAGCAATTACGACGAGGTGAAGCTAACTATTAACTTTTTTAACTCACTTTTAAACTTATTCAAAGATTTTTCCACTTTGATAAGAAGAGGGAAAGAATTCCAGATTTTAGCGCCACTAAATGCGAAGCTGTTCTTGTAATAATTGGTTAGGCAGCTCAAGATCGGCTTTGGAAGATCTCAGCCCGTAATTATGTAAGGTGTTATTAAAAGTGAACATTTGAGTAAGGTATGGAGGTGCCAGGCCGTTAACAATTTTAAACATCATAATAGCCTTGTGAAATTGTCTCATGGAAGATAGATAGATAGATACATAGTAGATAGACAGATAGATAGATGGATAGACAGGCAGACAGTTAGATAGGCAGACAGATAGACAGGCAGACAGACAGATAGAAACACAAGAAATTGGATAAATCAAACGAGTTGATTAAGTAAGTTATACCACCGTAAGGTGAATGGGAGGTGCTGACGTTTCGAGCGTTAGCCCTTCGTCGGAGCGAAGACAGACAGATAGACAGGCAGACAGACAGACAGACAGACAGACAGATAGACAGACAGATAGACAGATAGGTAGACAGACAGTCAGACAGATAGACAGGTAGACAGACAGGTAGACAGACAGATAGGTAGATAGATAGGTAACTCTATTATGAAATTCGCAGCCCAAGCGCTGGATTACGTTATTTGCAACTACAACTATGAATCACTTACCAGTAACAATTACAAATTGCAGCTATGATTAAATTGTAAATTCTATGAATAAGTTCTAAAATTGGAGGCAAGAACATGAAGACTAATATAAAATGGAATGGAACTTAGACCCCGTTCACACCAAAGTTTAAACATGTTTAAATGTGGTTTAGTTAAACACGGTTTAAAAATTGTCTCCTTTATAAAAGCTGCGTATTGACGTTGTCGACTACAAGTTTAGCACAATTAGAAAGAACATGTTAAAGTTTATTTGAATCCTGAGTAAAAGCCATTGCTCCAGCTTTCGGTTACCAACTTTCACGTTTTAAAACCTGGTTTAACTAAACATGTTTAGTTGGTATGAATGGGACAGTAGTCCCATAGACACGTAGACATGTAGACATAGACATCTAGACTATAAAAACTTGGTTTAATATTGGATCTATCCATCTTGAAAACTGGCGTGAGTGTTGTCCAGCGGCCTGACCTCGTAGCTTTTCTTTCTTACAGATAAACTCGATGGTATTAGGCCGATAAAAAGAAGAAGAGAGGAATCACCGCCGTTTGCCCTCAGTGACGATGATGACCCGTATGACGAGCGGGAAGAAGACATGCGCATCGGCAAGAAGAGGGTATGACGTAATGTGACTGCTAATACACAATGTATTTCGGTCAGCGGTGTTAAGAAAACTAACTTGAGGGTCTAATAAATATGTCGTATTTCAGTCACTTTGAATGCAGTGTGTGATCGCTAAAAGAATCTCTGCACTTTATTTGTCGCACTAAGGCCACGTATACGTGTAATTGCGGTCAATTTTTCCGTCTTTCGCAATCAGACTGAAATGCAACATTTTGTTTTGTATAATGCGGACCTGGGTCGCAAGTTTTGAATTATAATTTTTTTTTTTGGCGAAGGTGTGTTTTTGTTTTTGACGCCCGAAAATTCTACACTTTCCCAGGTCGTGTTAAAATATCATGTAGCGCGGAATGGCGGATTTTTAGGAACGGTGTTATTGATTTGTTAATAATCGAAGAATGCCTGGTACATCGAACATGTAATTTGTAAACAAAGTATGGTAGATCTTTGGCTGGTCCTTTAAAACACAGGTGGTCCATAGTTTTCGTTATCATTCACCAACATCAGCACCATTATTATCTTTAGCATATTATTATTATTATTATTATTATTACATTTAACTGTCCTAAGCGACCACCCATGATGCAAGAAAAAGTGGCTCATCTCCAGTGTAATAAGATTTATTCACACAACTGACGTAGAACACAGGACACAGCTATTCTAACAATGTACCTAACCCTAACTAACAAAGAAAAGGAATAAATTATATTACACTGCAGAGGAGCCGAAAAAGTGGTCGCTTAATAGAAAAATAAAGAAAATATTCACCGATAGTCACTGAGCCTGAGGTGAATAATTGTTTTAGTATAAATACACATTGGTTATTTCAAAAAAAGAAAAGAAAAAGTATTGTAAAACACGAAAAAATTTTTATTTCATCCAAAGAGCGCGAACGACAGGCAGCCATTTTGTTCGTCGAGATGATTATCGGCTGATAACCCGAGATAGCGAACCAATCAGAGCGCGCGATTTGGTATAATCACCTGAGTATTGTTACGAATACTACTCAGTACTTTATCATTTAAAATGAAGCAAACATAAAAAGATCCTCGGAGAGAAAGAACAATTCTTATTCTTATTTCATAGTTGAGGGAAACGATTGGAAGCAGTGGTGTATTTCACGTGGAATTGGTATTCCTATCATACATTGCAACTGTTGAATTATTAGCGCCATGTGACGGTGATCTAGAAGTGTTCTGTCACTTGTGTACATCTCTCAGTGGCGTCTCAAAAACACAGGGATTTCGGGTGGTCGCTTACAGGAAACACGAAGAATATTTCAAGGTTTCAGGTCTTCGAAGTGGTTGGATTGATTCAAAAACCGGTTCTTAACAAAGGCGGTCGATTGAGAGAAGTGGTCGCTTGATAGAGTGGTTGTTAAGAAAGAGATGACAGTATCTTGTTTGCTTGACAGTGTATTGACATTAGAAGGCCAACGGATCACTTAAGTAAATTTAATCTGTTTGAAGACCGCGTTTTATGTTGCTTTCACAGGTTCGGTGGGCCGATCTCGAAGAGAAGAAACAGCTAGAACACAGGCGAAGAATCGGCTTTTGCATAGGTACCGACTGGAGTTTGCTTACCGACCCCAATGCTGAAATTCCGCGCATTTAGCGATCATGTTTGGTGAGTTGCCACTTTGTCACTTAGCTGGCTGCCCGGGATGGGAAGGACAGCTCTTGCGGCGACTACTGGTGTTATATATGTGCAGATTGTATGACGCAAAACCAAATTTGACAAAAATTCCTTCTCAGCAGTACGGAGAAGCAGACGGCAACAATTGCAAGCTTAAAATAAGCGTTGAAACTGAAGGATTCCATGTATTTATTCAGTGTTCCCTACATCGTATAGTGAAACAAACAGTCTCAGAACTGTGCAGTAGCTCTCCAAAGAATGGTCACACTGCATGGTTTTATCCACAGATGAAAAAATTAGAACCACACTATACAGGAAAACAATCAGTACCACAGTACAGTACTGTTCAGTAGCTTTCCAAAGAGTGTTCACACCGCCTGGTTTGATGTATATATGGAAAACCACACTGTACTGTGCAGTGGTAGTCGAACGAATGGTCAAACTGCTTGCATTTAAAACAATTTGAAGCACAGCATCACTTTTTCGCACTCTGTTTTCCAAAGGCAAACGTCTAGTTGGAAAAGTGTTCAATTGGGTGTCAATGTAGTCATTTTAGACAAGATTTTTAAGTGCCTTGCTTCCTTCAGTAAGGAACCGCTAGAATTTGTCAGCACCAGGCACACCTCAAGGATTGCTGGGAGCAACTTCTTTCAAGGGCCTTTCCTAGAACTTACTGAACAACTACAAATTCCATACTCGTTTACAATTTGGTTTACTGTAGTTAAGATACGTGAAGGGTAATTATTTTCTTGACGCATTTAGGTACATCCAAGGACATTTCGAAGGAAGAAAGCTCACCCGAAGAGAAAGACAAAGGGTCCGCGGTTTCCGAAGATGTTTACGAAGACCGGCCGAAGAAAGAAAGCTCACCGGCGAAGAAAGGCAAAAAGCTCGTTTCCACAGATGTTTCCGGAGACAGGTCGAAGAAAGATACAAAGTCTGCCGTGTTTCACTGGGACTTTTTCCTCTAAGTAGACTTATCGCGTCAGTCAAATAAATAGCTAATTATGTGGTTTTTACGATTTTAACAAATCATAAGAAAATTGCTTTCTAAAATGGAATCACAAGAATCTCGTTAATAGTTTGTGTTTGTAAAGTGAAGCACTCTTACAAAGACGTTAATTTCAAATAAATACGGTAAACAGCGTGCTCGTGTACTTGGCTGGAAATACTGTGACCACATTGTATCGAGTGTTTTGTATTCTTCGTTTGGTTACACCAACAATGTTGTTAATATTTATGAGGAAAAAACTCTTTTCGCACCTTGCAGGTGTTTTGCCACGAAGAAACGAAAAAAAGGAAAACATTTTCCAGTGTCAATCATAACATTCTAGTTTAAGCTAGCTTCCACAAGAGTTCCGATATAAATACAAACCCGCAAAGTCAGCCCCGAAATAGTAAAATTAAATATCTTTGAAATTAATATCTGGCGTAGTAATTCAAGCCATGTTCCATTGATTTCATTTAACACAAATAACAGCTCGTACAATAGATATTGTCTCATTAAAACTTTGCCTCTGACTTGGAAACTTTCTGTATTACCAGCAGAAGGTATTCGTTTTCCGGCGCGAGCATGATTTCGGTTTTTTTCGTGCGGATTCGGAAGAACTGTAAGTCGTCGGTCGGGTCGGTTTCTTTGATGGTTTTTCTAGCCATGCCTATTAGAACTCTACAGCGCTGTATGTAGTACGTGGTTTCCACGGTGTCCAATGTGCTATGAATGACTTCGCCGGCGTTGTCGACAATTATTACCCCAGTCACGTTAGGGTGTTCTTCGATTCTCTTCAGCGTTTCTTTCACATCGCTCGGAACAGAACGAGCCATGTCGTTTGTTTTTTTACCACTCTCCGGAACAGAGACCCTCTCGAGAATAAAACACTGTTTTGTGGTCTCGACTTGATGGACGAAATGTTTTTCTAATGTTACGAACTGTTACCTTGTCCTTCAATCTGTCAGATTCCTCTTCAGTGTTGCTGTGATTTAAATATTTTAGAAGATTGTTTTGCGCCGTTATCGCGAAACATCAAAACAAGATCGACCGCCCCGATCGCGCCACGATTTTTTTCTTTAAATCTCTTTTGTGTCTGCCGGTCACTCCCGATCGAATACGAGATAACAATTCGTCAACAACGAGGGCGCAATGCTTGCATATGCGCCGTCAGTTTTGCCTCGAGTCTTTTAAATATTTCAATGTTTTGAATATATTAAACGCAGTTATGACCTTAGGGGCAAATGAGTTTTTGCGCCCTGATTTTCCTTTATCCCGAATGTAAACAACTGAACATTTCTCAAAAGCTTTGTGTGCATTTGTTTTAAAGCAACTATTGCTTTCAGTTTAAGAAATGAGACCGTGCTCTACTTTGCGTGCGTTGTTCATTCGACTTTGTGCCGAGCTGTTTTCGACGACTGCTGTGAAAATTAAAATTTACTTTGCTGAGAGAATATTTTTTTTTTTAAAAAGTATGCGACGTCGCAAGACCTTTGTTGGGCTGTTTCGCATTTATTATTCACAGTTTGTTCCTCGGTTTCGACAAAGAGGGAATATGTAATTAAATTTCTGAAAAACTTGTTTTAGGATCTTTAAATATCTTCAAGATTGACGATGTTTTAAGTTAAGAGCTCTCTTCGCGAAGCGAATGGATTGTAATGAAGTGTTCAAGTGGTGTTATTGTTTCTAAAACAACAGCTTTCGTGTTTGAACACGGCCTGCGGTCACTTCAACATCCTGTGGGTGTTCACTAATCGACATGAAAACAGTGGCATACCGAACAGCCGGTTATATGTTGTTTGCTGTTTTTCTTCCGTGTCATTCTTATTTCCCACGGCCATCTGTTTATCTGTCATTTTTTCTCTTTTCGGACTGACAGTTGTCCGATTCTACTCAATTTTTCACGCTTGGCTCACAACAACTTCAACTTACCAGTTAATAAAAGTGTTGATTTCGGACATAAGTTATTCCGTTATATTTTCATTACTAATAGCTTCTAGATAAGGATGATTTGTTCAGCAGCTTACAAACTAATGGTGTTGAGCACACTGCGTGGTTTTGTCCACAGGTGAACAAGCTAGAACAAACAGCACGAAAGTGCGGTTAAGTATATTCCAACGCAGTACAGTGCAGTGCGTTACAGGAACTCTTTTCAATTGTGACTGGTCATCCAAGCAAATGATACATAAATCGACATTGCGTGGTTATAAAAATAATAACGTTGTAAAGCGCTGTTAACATGCTTTCGAACGAACGGTATTATGGTGTGGCTTTCTGATCCATCTATAAAAAAGAACTTCCCGTAGTAACCCCCCGGAAAAAATAAATACAGTGCCACTGTTGAGTTCTGTTAAGTTGTAGCATTCCAAAGAATGCTCACACTGCATGGATACATGCACAATCGAAAAAGTTGGAACTACGCTGTACAGTCAGGGCTCGAAATTAAAAAAAATTCCCAAGTCGCCATTTGGCAACTTCCAAAAGAAAAATGGTCGCCAAGTTCAAAAATGTAGTCGCCAGAAAGAACAATTACAAAACAGCAGATAACAACCTCATTTATTGTTGTTCACCAAACGATTTTGAAAGCTTTTGAAACTCTTCTTGTTTGCACTCCAACTACAATCTTGCTTCCTGGCATTTACTGGACAGCAGCAAATTACGAAAATCGCTCAGCGTTTCCTTCTCTACTGATAATCAAAGTCATGGTTTTCGGATGAAAGAAAGCACGTGCTTCGAAAGCCAGTCCCTGCAACAGAACGGTTTTATATTCATGCAGCGGTCTTTCAAAGAAATATTGCGCCCGCGATCACCCTGAAAAAAAAGGACGCAGTAATGATCTGAAGGCGATAATCATTTAAAAACATTTGAAGGTAAACAGACTTAATTTGCACGATTTTGATCAATTCATGTTTTAGCAGAGCCAAAAACGAGACTTAAGAAATTGTCTTTCACCTTTAGTCAAAGTGGCGACTAAACCAAAGTGGCGACTAAACCCGAATTTATAGTCGCCAAGAAAAAACTTTTAGTCGCACTGGCGACCGTAGCGGTCGCAATTTCTGGCCCTTATAGTAACGGTACCACTGTTCAGTATTTTCCTAATGAATGGTCACACTGCGTGGATTCATCCACAGATTTGTAACCTTACTACAAAGTTCAGAACAAGATAAAAACGGCTGGCGTCAAGTGTTTTAACACTTGATGCCAGCCAGTACTTAAAAGTAACGCGAACAGCCGTCATTGGTAGGCCGAGAGCGGAAAAACTAAACCATATAACAGTACCTTGATCAACTCCTTCCACATGTGACCACCAATTTTATTTTAAAATTCTGTTCGAATGGCCAAGTTTGTTTTTGGTCACTAAATCCATTTGTAGCTCTAGGTAAAGACGAGGCAGGATTTGGGAAATGTTGAATCGCTTCGTGAGTTTTGCTAAGAACAAGACAATCAAACGGGAAAACTCTTCCTCCATGAGAATGTTGCTTCAACTAAAATAATTGTCCCCAAATAAAAGTGCTGTTATAGCTACTTCACGGCAAAATGCTTCCTGCTGTAAAAACTCCTTCTCAAATTGTGAAAAGAGAAGGCGAAACGTCTTCCAAAATCGTGCGTAAAACCCAGTGTTTCGGAATATGCGTACAGAACTATTAAGGGAGACATTCCGGAGCACTTGGTGACTCTTACACGGACACTACACTAGAAACAGCTACTTACCCAGGATCCTTAACTCAAGAACTGATTGGGGTAAAAGAACAACGTATTACACGTGTATAAGCGATTGGACAGTTCTTCCCAATGCTTTAAGAAAGCCTATGCCACGTAAAATTTTTAAGCGTTACATTAAGAAGTTTTTAGCTGCTAAGTATTTTTAATTTTGTAGTCTGGTATCCAGTTCCGTTAGAATTTTATTCATTTGTATGTGTATTTTCTTACGTTTTAAACTTTTGAAATTAGTTTAGTGATATTTCGTTTTTAACCTAGTTAGTGAGGACCTCTCTGAAAACCACATAATGTGACGGGAGCATCCTCTTTAAATATTCATTATTATTATTATTATTAGTACTAGTATTAGTATTAGTATTATTATTATTATTATTATTATTATTATTAGAGATGACTGCACGTTACACAGTGTAGCCATTTCATTCCGAGGCTTGATCCAAATGTTACTTCTCTTTACATTGTCGATACATTTCCAATTAAACAACTGACGAGAATTCACAAAATCCTCAAAACCAACAAAGGGAATTTGGCGTTTTTCACTAAGGAGAATTTCCTTCCAGATCTTGCGAGTGAAAGGATTTCCGGCGCAACCTTTCGTTAAGGCAAGGTAAACGGGCTTTTTATCTGTTTTTGGCTTCATGGTACGATGAACAAGGCTTCAAAGGTTTTCCGAATTTGCTTTGTTCGACGACGAATTGCAGGATTGAAGCGAAGTTGTGCGGACGTGGGTTGAAATTGCCACAAGTCGATTTACAGGATTTTTTTTCGGGTTCGTCCGACCCTCCGCAGGCAATATTAAAATCGGAAACCAAAAATGGTACGAAAATGAACTGGAAGTAAGCCGCTGTATTTTGGGCTGATTTTGTCGGAAACCGTCTCAATGCGAGTGTCAGATATGTCAAAGAAAAGACATTGATTGGTGCAAAGCTGTATGACGTACTGTCGCCGGGGAATCTACCTGCGAAACGAACGTGGTGATATGAATGGAAACGTGAAAGAACTCAGTGACGCATTCAAAGTGGAAAGAACTCGGAAAAGGTAATTGGCATAACTAATGCAAAAGTGACTGTTTCATGCGCTCATTTCTTACACGCTACGATTTTTTCCTGGTATTTCGAACTCGACTATATCGAATCGTTCGATAGTTCAGGCTGTAGGGGATCCTGGTTTGCCTTAGCCTGTCGCGGTGTCTTTCGGAGTCTTCTTCATTGCCTAAAAGGTTTTCTTCGCTTCAGATGTTCCTTAGTTTCTTTCGTATATTGTACCGGAGTTGAAAGACGATTGTCGATGTCAAGTCTTATTTGAACTCTCCGGACTTGAATAAATACGGAAGCTCTCCCAAGCAGTTGCTGATTGGTTGTTTCAGAATGGTCACGTGACTTTGTCTTGTATGAAAAAGGTACTGACTTTTCCAACACAGGCCGCTTGTGGATACCAGGCCCTTAGCGAAATGGACCAACCTTGTTAAATGATTATTTCCATTCTGGAACTTTAGTATGGTCTAAACCAGTCCATCTTTACGTGATGTCTTCCCAAGAGGGAACGCTCGAGTTGAAATCGCTGTCGGGGTCCGATTGCGAATGCGTTGAGTTGGAATTTCTCCTTGATCAGATGTGGAGGAACAATATTCACAAAGGAAACTCAGGGTTTACGGAATAGGAATCCCGATTTAAAGCAGATGCGCGTTTAGTTTTCAGTTGGCTGGTAACTAAGAATCGGGAATTTTAAGTCCGTCGCTGTATTCCAAGTGTTTTTATTTCTCCCCAAGTCTTAGAAAAGCGGCGTTGAATATGTACGTACCGCATATAACAATGAACAGTAAATTTAAAACTGAGTGGCTGAGGTGTGATTTGTTCCAGAACTTTTCGATCCTCCCCAAGTTATCCTCTTGTGAATGATCTGTGAGATGAATTGTCTCTCTCTATCCCCTTTCATCTAAACTGAGTTGGAATGACCGTGTGCTAGAGTCCTCGAGGCCCTTTCATCGGTCATGAAACAGAGACATTCGCTGCGACGAAGGGCTAACGTTCGAAACGTCAGCACCTCCCACTTACCTTACGGTGGTATAACTTACTTAATCAACTCGTTTGATTTTCCCAGTTTCTCATGAAACAGAGAGCCTGCTGTCCTTGCTGCTCGTCGTGGCAAATTTTAATAAAAACGAGTAGCCTGGGAACGAGTGTGACTGAGATCCCTGTGTTTTGAAGCTCCGTATTTGCATAGAAGGAGATCGAAAAAGCCACCGGTATCTGTGCTAAAGAAAGCTACGTGGTTTCTTTGTCCAATCAAGAAGGCTCCAATACAACTCGAATCTCCCGTCTTAACTCTTAGAGTGTAGAGCTGCTCTAAAGAGTGCATCAACTCTCTCTTCTTCATTACCCACACTTGAGTTACAGCCAAAACCCAATACTGTAGTTGAAAACACTTGAAGTGTATTAATAAATTTGATATTAAACCGTGTTGCCTCAGTTGTCTTGAACGCGCGCCAGTGAACACGTAGAAAAGTTGCACGTACTGAAAACTGTTGGGTTTGAACGTGTCGTCCCGTCACATCTAAGATGCATTTATGAATCTGGTCATGTCTGAGCAAAATCGTTTATCAGAAATTAAAGTCTATTCTCTTTGCAGTGCCTCAGCGCGTTTGATGAGCAAACAATGTACAGAGATGGAGAGACTGAGCGGTTGGCAGAATGTTAATAGGAAAGAAGTTGCAACGACTGTCTACACTTCAAACCTTTCAAATCAAGCTTAAACTGTTTAATACTGAAAAATAAGCTGGGTTAGCATATCGCCTGAAATCTTGTTCCCAGATGGCTTGCTCACCATTTAGCCTACAGACTTGTTTAAAGCGCTCTGGGAACCATATTTCACAGTACAATATCCGCGCATGGCCCTTTTGGAGTTCATGATGGGAACGCACTTACTGAAACCCTGTCAGCGGTCGGGAAGATAGATTTCAAGTTAAGTGTTGAATAGATACGCCTTATTCCTCCTTCAGCGGCAGACAACCTATCAAACAGGTCATGAATGGGCGCAATTTCACTGTGCCATCATTTTCGTTTTTGGCAAAAGGATGAGAGAGTGAAACGATAGAGCAATAATTGAAAAGTTGTTGGACAATTTGCTCAATCAGTAGTGCCGCCGGTTATTTTCTTATCCTCGTGGTGCACCTGATAGCTCAACAATAGGGTGAGTTTGAAGGAAAGTTGTGAACAAGCAATTCTTTTGGTACTATTGAATAGAAGAGGCCAAGTAATGTTAGGTCTCATTTGGCCAGCAGTAAACTGACCGTCTATTTTTCAGCTGGCCAAATGAGTCAGAAATGTGCTTCTCACTGTCAAAGTGCGCTTGCCAAGGCGCCCGCGTTCAAAACGGTACAAATATTTTCCGAGAATTTAGCTGGTCGAGAAAGATTGTTACTTAATGTACAGAAGTCTGGGAGCAGGCAGTTGTCCAGTGAAAACTGGCACGTCTCTTTTAGGAAAGCAATCGTGTTCAGCCGGATTGCGTGTGATCGGAGATATTCGGAAAATGTAAGTCGAAAAAATTGATTTTTTTTTTTTGTGAAAGTGACTTCGCTTTAAGACATCGCGGTGAACCAAAACTCTATCAAGTCCAAATGTTCCTCTCCCATTCATTCAAAATGTTTACTAACAAGGCAAAATATTTGACCGTTAAGGTATATTTTTTTTCACTCGTAGAGTCAAAATATCCAGCGCGTGGATCCAAATGTTCGACTGAAAATCGAACGAAACATTCGTCGTCCACTTTAGAGCCCAGTTTGGGTATGCGAGCATAAGATGCATTTTGTCTTTCGTGAGGATGGTGTAAGTTTGAAATTATGGAGAAATGAAGATGGCATACGTTGACCTTGTAGAATAAATGGTTTGTTTTTCAGTATCGTGCAGACAAACTCGGAAATAGGAGTACGGATTTTTCTTCAAGAGTCGCAACACCGATTTAGACAAGTTCGGAATATCGTGGTGTTTCCTTGTGCGTGTACTCAGTGCGGAACGGTCCCCCCTCTTTGAAACTAAAGTTAAAATGATAGCACGGTTGCGGGCCCAAATAACTCGAACTTCCCAGTTAACAAAAAAGATTCGAATGATCGGAACTAGTTCGACTTACTCGGGGACTAGACCAAACAATCGACATTATTTTCACGTTAGTTCCCTCGGAGAAAGCGAAGCGGGACAAAATATCTAGCAAAATCGCTCCCATTAAGCTAATGATAGGGAGCAAAGCTAATAGAAATTATAATAAAACGGCATAATGTAGTTAAAATTAGATCACTTCAGTGGGCTTTTGCGGTTGAAAACACCTTAAGTAAGCGACAGAGGCAATGGCCCTGAGGAAAAGACCGTCACAAACGCAATTCATACATTTCGAGTTCAAAGTTGTTAGACAGACAAAATATGTTCAGTTCTCCATTCCCAAGTATTTTGAAAAGAATTTGGTACATTAAGTCAGAAGGCTGATAGTCTTTCTGTGGTGTACAAAAAGTAACAACCGGTTTTTCCGATACGAACCCTTAATCATTGGTCATATTGTATCATATTTTTGTGTCGCACAGACTCAGCTTGAATCAATGACCCCAAATCCTTTCTGTCTTGCTTTTGTCAATCTTCGCTGTGTGGCTGAAAAACAGGAAGTATGGTTATCCCAGGGGCTCTCAATTTACGACAGATGTTTGGCAAAGCGGTGACAAAATAAACCCCGGCTTGTTTATAAGAGAAAACCGGTCATTGTACGGTGTCGGCAAATGGTAAACAAAATTCAAACTTGGGAAATTCTGTTTGGAATTTGTCGTTTACCATTTGCAAAACCAACTCCTGTTTGTACGGAGAATCTAGAACTGGCATACAAAGGGTTTTTGGATAATTTTAAAAGGAATGGAGCACGAATTTCCGTTTGGAACATTCCGACTGGAAAAAACAGAACGGAACGTTCAAGAAACGTGTGTTCCATTTACTTTCCAACCGCCCGGTAAAATACGCCAGTGTGTAGATCACAATGCTCACTGCAAATATTTGCAGCGATCATGATAAGACTGATTGGGTGATTTAAAAAAAGGAACGTTGCGATGCGTTTTTGTTTGCTTGATTTTCAGGGACAAATTGGTCAGCGGACACACATTGCTCTGTGACACGACCCCGACTTGGCCATCAAATCGTTAATTTGAGCCTTAGAAGTATCCTAAGACCTAAATTCGATATTCCCTCCTCACTCAATGAAGTTCACCAAGCTGACCTTTTTTACCCCATGATAACGTAGGACCCAAAGTTTATATTAAATACGCGCTTACTGTTAAAGGAGTTGCCATTAGATATAAAGAGGCAGAGCCAGTTGAGATGGCCCTAACTCTGTTATTACAAGTTGATCCTGGACGTGAAGTTATGGGTGTTGTTACCAAAGAGGTGGAAATCCATAAAGTAAAGATTCGACGCGGACGCGTTGATATTCACCGTGATCAAGCTATTGTTGAACGTTTCAACCAAACTCTGGCCGAAAGATTATTTAGCCACCAGTATGCCGTTGAAATTCGTCTATCCGCTGATGCCGAGAGATATACGGCTTGGGTCAAAAGTTTCCCTAAATTTGTTGCTGCTTTAAATAGCAATGCACAAGCTTGACTGGTGAAGAACCCGTTGATATAATCAAACAGAAAACTGCTTCCTATAGACCTCAGTTCTAATACTTATTCTAGGTCTGTTGGAATAAACGAAAAAAATTCACCTCTTAATTAAACGTTCGCTATTTATATCAACCTGGTGAGCTGGTAAGGGAAAAGCGACAGACCCAATATGGTCTTTGAAGGAGGGGGGCGTAATGGTTGCGTTATTTTTGGTGCGGTTTTGCGGTAATTTTCATTTTAACTCGCGGCATTGCGGTTTCAAGACACTAAGCGGTTTGCGGTTATTACAACCTTTTAGTCGCGGTTTTCGGTGAAAAAAAAATGTCTGCGGTGATAACACTCTTTAGAACGGTCGGCAGGCGGTCGGCATCCGTTTGTCTTGCAAGCGCGAGCCAAGTGTTTTGTTTTACAACGCATCAGGGTTCATTATATCAGCTTGCAGTTTAACTCTGTGGTTTGCAATCACAGCCTTTTCGAGTTAATACTTAATGTGATTAACCGTTTTGGTCAATTTGGTCAATGATGCTTCGATGATGCTATGGTATGATGGTATGTTTAATATTAACGTACAATGTTATCAGGATGTATCACAAGTCTTGCTGACGTAGGCTTTCATATTTGGTTTCGGTTTTCGGGAAAAAATCCGATGCGGTTTGCGGTTTTTTTGGCGTATTTCTGTGCGGTTTTCGGACCCCCCTTACGCCCCCCGCTTGAAGGTTTACAATTTTGAAAGATTTATCACTAAACCCAATCAGCCTGTTCTTAATTATTTGCATGACGGTCCGAAACGTGGTTTTGTTCATGAAGAACTACTTACAGCCTCTGCAAACCCTGAATTATGTCGTCTTTAAAATCTTTATGCCAGTATGCGTTTGTTTGCATCCAATCTTCTGTTATTCAGCGTTTTGAATCAAATGTAAAGAGGGATGCCTTGGTTACATGTATAGAATAGATTTCATGACCGCTGCAAAGAAAGTTCATTTCATGCAAGAATTCTTTGTTAAATAGTGTACCTTTGTAATGCTCATGTCTTATCTGTTTCTTTATTACATCCTTTTTTTACCCCCTTCGCCTTCTTTATATTACATTTTTTCGTTTGTAAAGATTGAATACAGTTTTGTCCGGAGGCAGGCAGACTAATAATGCTACGCCACTGTACTCACCCTTCATCTTCCCCAATACCTTTCTGTTTTCACTATCTTTGTTATTCCACGTGTCTTTGTATACATCATCCGTTTGAATACCCAGCAGAATACTATCTGTATTTGTGTAAAATAATCACATCTGGGACCACATGTTTTCTTCAAGAAGTCATAGAAAAAGTCCTACATCAGTATTTTGCTTCAGTTTTCGAGGATTGTCATGGCCGCAGTTTAGACTGGCCTGCTCAGCAGCATCCTACTTGTGTGCATATTTATCCCAACCATTCTATTCGTGAATGTTTCGTGGTTTGAATGCAAAGGGCTAGCAACTAAACTACATATCTTGTCTTGTTCATTTTTACCTATTATTTTATATCTACACGTTGTCGCAGATTCTCCATCGTTTTCCCGAAAACTGAGTTGTTCAGTAGTTTGTAAAAGTTCAGACTTTACGCCGCTAAACATTTCCAAAACATCTTTGGAATAACAACCTGCTGCCATTTCTGATTATAATACTATGAATTTTTTGTTCAATTGGAAAATATTTCTGATAAGTATGTTTTGTTATATACGAAAAAGCATATGTTTGTTCAATACGAAAATAATTCTATGACAAGTCTGTTTTGTTTTATAACAATAAGAATGTATTTGTTCAATACGAAAATAACTGTGTGACAAGTATGACACCAGGTGTTCATATCCACCTTTTTATATGGTAAAACCATTATTCAAATCTTTTTTCAATGACATGTGCGGTCAGGGATTCCCCTAAAGAATGACTGCGGGCATATGCCAACATTTTGCTCTGTTGCGTGATTGTCACAGAATCCTAGTAACTAATATAAGGCTAAAATTGATTATTTGAGGGTCAAATCAGGGTGTCACAGAACCTCCGTCACATGTGTGTATTGACCATCCTTTACATTTACTTCCTGCTAAATAATCCTCGCCTTTATTCAAAAAGAATCGCCCCTCATTGCTCTGCACATAGGAGAAACAGGGTTGCCGTGTGTGAACACGCAGTTTTATCTTGGTGGTTTTTGATGCGTGTACACAACTTTAATTTAATACGGGGTACAGCAGAATTAACGAATGGAAATACTACTTATTATAGGGAGTACACACCGTGACGTCTTCACCCATGTTAGCGGGGTGGGGGGACGGGAGGGGGATGCTTTAACTTATTATAATATGTGGGGTTAGGGGAGGGGTAGGTGCACAGTTGCCCAGATACTTCCATTGATCCCAAACTCTAACAATCAAGTTGCAGCTTAGACCCAGAAAAACAACGTGAGCCCACGGACAAGATTCCTAATTACCCTGCGGGTCTATGATGACCATTTGACATCAAGATGGCCCCTGAATTGTCATTCATCCCGTATTCATTAGGTGTCATCATCATATAGTCGATTTGATTGAAAAAGAAAGAGACTCGGCACAGCATTGCGTGATCCTCATCGAAACATGGAAGTGATCAAAGAAGACCGGAATGCAGTAGCCATGGAAACCATTACAGTTAAACTGCAGTCTTCTTTTCGCCAACAAGAGTGGCCTGAGCCTGCGGATGAGATTCATTAATGCACCAGCGGTCCGGGAGGCGTGGCATCTTCCGTGATGACTTCTTGACGCGGGACTGACTTTGCACCATTTAAAAAGGTTATCTCACTCACCACCGTGTTTCCTTTTTGCAAGGACACGGGTAAAAATGTCGTTCGTCGCCTTGTCGTCTTATTGGAAGAATGTCCCTTTATCCTTTAAGGCTGGTTTACACACAACGCAACAACGCTGGCATGAGCTTAAGCACTTGATAACTAAAAAACGATTATCTCATTCCTGGTGTTTGCTTGTGTCGTGGTGTCTTATGTGTTAACCGGGAAGAGGCAAGCACCTTGCGCTTTTTCTTGCGTCTCACCGGTTTACACGTCGGTTTCTTGTGCTCATGAGCGGATGCTTGCGTCTTACGTGTTAACATAGTTAGTGGAGATGGTTTAAACCAGCCTAAAATGTCCCTGTCATCAGTACTTTCTAATGACTTTGAGACGAGCTCGTTACAAGAACATCACGTAAAGATTGCCGCGGGTGGTTCAACTCCACCACCGCTGACTCAATATGAATCTGATTCCAGTAGGCTCTTCGTCGCTCATCAAAGTAGCCCTCTACACTGCCTGACGCGTTTGCATCGAAATTGACAGCGGTCTTCGGCAGGCTGTCAGTATTCCAGAGGTATGTATTGATTCATTTCAATACGAGTTCTAGCCATTCTCCCCCACACGGACGACAACTGTACCCCTTTTAACGTCTTACCATGGTCAAAACATGATGGGCGCTTACCAAAAGACAGAACTGACCAGCCGCGCAGGTCTTATTGAAAATGAAGTAGGCTTCTTTTGAGGGTTTTTGCTAAAAGCCTGTCACTGCTATGCATGCTATGTAGAAATAAACTGATCTGGCTGGACAGCTCTGATTGACAGTGGAATTCTCTTTACAAATGGACTGGTCTGATATGGAAAAACCGTGAGTGAGAAATCATAATGTTTAACCAACTGTATGGCACTATCACGGAAGTGACATGCTAGATTACATTTGAGTTAAAGATATTTCAGGACGTTATCTGTTTCGAGAAGTGAACTAAGTTTTCTGAGAGTGAAGTTCTAAGAAAACTGAGAGCTTCAAGGACCACACAATGTCAACGGACAAATTTCAAAGCATAATCTCATGCATAATTTAACCGCCGACAGGTTCGCTCAGTTGGTTGAGCACTGGACTCTCGTGTTGGAGCTTGCGGGTTCGAACCTCGGCCTGACCATCACTCGGGGTCTTTTATGAAATTACTGAGGAGAAAGTGCTGCCTTTGCAACGACATCTGTAAATGGTTAGAATTTCTAGTCTTCTCGGATAAGGACGATAAACCGTAGGTTCCGTCTCATCATCCTTGTTGGTATAACTTCGTGGGTCGTTAAAGAAGCCACACACTATTCGCAAAGAGTAACGGACGTAGATTCCGATGTTGTGGTCTGGCTGTTGTGAATGAAATTCTTCCACATTCACGCGTGGGATCTCGCATAATCACTGAAACGCCCCATCAGGGGAGTGTCAATAAACTATTGCATTGTAATTTCAAGCCAGAGAGAGTTTTACGCTTTCATTATCCTTTATACATTTTCGCACTTGAAGTCGCCGGCTTTACTTCAATTGTGCTTGAAGTGGTGTGAGTAATAATAGTAATCATACGGTTTCGAGTTCAATTTGTGATTTATTTTCGCAACTTAACTCTTTGAAGAACTCACAAGTGCAGATAAATCAAGAATTGAACGAGAAAAACCGTGTGGTTGCTTCTTAAGTATTATACATGAAAAAATATTGACTTGTAATTTGCACTGGTGTTACACTTGAACAGCACTACTAAGAGCCAATCACAATGGAGTAAATTTTTCTTAACATATTATCATTTATAAAAAAGACCAGTTATCGTCTTTTAAGTTAACAAATATATTTGCGGGGTTTTTTTTACGATGTTTCTTCTCGCCATACAGCCAATACAATTTATTGCTATTACCGGACAGGCTTATCCAGCTGTGGTTTGCGCTCAACGTGAAGTAGATTGCATCACATAAGCAATGGCTTTTGCTCAATGGGGGCGCGAGAGTCCACGCAATTTTCAAGCAATTCTTCAAGCACTTACTGGATTCACTGTTTATTTTTTTAATTCACCGCCAACCAAAGGCGTTTTTCACTAAAACATAAATAGGAAATAGTGCAGACAATAGAGCATGGTTTTGATCCAAGTAAGATTTTCTGGTTTTAAAGGCTTCAGTGAACTTCTCTACTTGAGTTATTCTCAGACTCGCCCGCCTCTTTCTAGTCTGGCTCTTCGCAGCCCAGTTTACATGTATATTTTCGCTTTTCAGCAAGGCTTGCGCTTAGCCCTCGAAAGCTTGGCTATTTTATACTGATAAACGTTTTTTAAGAATCAACCTTGGCGTGTTCTTGAGACTAAAGTTTCTATTTGGCTGCAGCGATTATTCCAGCAACACCTGAAATAAAAAAGAAAAGAATGAGATAGTTAATTATATAAACTACATCCGCGATCCATAAACCAAGTCAAAGGAAATCATGCCATGTTAGGTGTTTGGAAATCGGAAGGATTATTTTTAGAGAAATTAAGATTTCTTTCCACAAAACGATGATTGCATTGGAGGGCACAAATCAAACATTGTAGCAAGCACCATGACGTCTTTGGATATCTGATAAAACACGGCTCGTTATTGCATCGCTAACTTCTTCCAAATCATAACTTGTGAGAAGCTATACACATATCAAATGTCTCAAATACTCCGCTGCTCGTCCTTTTTTCAACTCTTCCCTTTGTTTGATCTATGATGAAAAACTGTATTTCATAATATAAAACACCGAGAAGAGAGTTGAAAATACGACACAAAGTTGGGTATTTATGGTGTCTCGCCAAGTGTATCTGGAAGTGTATCTCGTCTTTGAATTTAAGCTGATTCGTGGTTTGTAAACGCTGCCCAACTTAGTCCGGCATAATGAGATGCAGCGCAAAATTACAAGTCACTGAACTGCAGGGTTTACGGTCGTTTCGCCCGACTGTCAGTTCGCTCGAACGTACGCCTTTGCACTGAGTTTGAACTTCTTGATCGTCGAGAAACTGATCGACACAAATGTTACAACTGGTTTACTAATTGAAACGCCTTAAAATAGTCCAGGAGACCAGACGTTGGATACGGCGAAGGGATTACTAAGTCTGGGCGAAACGACTTTTTGTTCGGGCGAACTGACCATCGGGCGAAACTACCGGTTACCGACTCGGCTGTCCACACAGGGATCAATTTAATGAAGCCTTTATAAATGTATGTTACTAGTGTAACTATTGTTTTACTGTTTGAAAACAATATTCATGTTGTGGTTCAGTTTTATCCTTGGTTTCAAACTCATCATACATTATCGTACCAAAAAAACAAAGGAAAATAAAATTTAAACCAAGCAAAAATTGAACCACAACATAAATTATACACTTTTCAATTACACTTGTAAATGTTTCATTAAATCGTCCCCTGGACCGTGCAATGAGGAACTTCCTTACTGTCGAAGTCGATTTTTTCTGCAATGTTCTTGGACTTTATATGTGCCTCCTGGTTGCAAATAGAAACCTTTCCATCTTCCTTGATCGTCCAGTTCTGTTCTCTGATCCAATTGTCGAGGTCTTCGCCTGAAAATGACATTGAGAAGCGATTCAGTAACTTGTACGAAAACAGTATACGAGCGGAATTCCCCGTAAGTTCTCACAAATTTCCAAATAGGTTAGCCTGGGTAAGCGGCGTTCAAAGACGCCGAGGGAGAAGATGAGTCCGAGAGGAAGAAGTTCGAGCGCGAAGTGCGATACGAAGAGGCAGGAGGGCGGGGCGAGTAACTTATCCCCCAACATCGTTCGCTTCGCGAAGAAACTCCTCGCACACGAACTCCTCGTACACGAACTTCCCTTTTCTACAAACAAGTCGGAATGAGCCCATTTGTTGTAAGCCAGCACTTGGTAGCTGAAGCCTCGCCTTGCTATTCAAACTCGGCTAATCCCAAATTAATGCTATTTTGAGCTCGAATAGTTTTCCCTTGTCTTATTTTTCACAACTGATTATCTTGAGCTGCCTGCTAGGATGTTTGGATCAATATCAGTTTCTGGGCAACCGTGCACCTACCCCTCCCCTAAACCAACATTAACGCTAACTTTTTAACTCATTATAACTTGTTGGATTAGGGGAGGGGTAGGTGCACGGTTGCCCAGAAACTGATATTGATCCGGATGTTTCTGGGGTCTGATTAGCAGTTCTCCAAAATCAGTGGCACACACTTTCTTAGTTCGGCAAACATACTAAATAAGTGATTCCGCGAAAATCGCTGTTTGCACACGACCACAAAATCACACTGCGACTTTCGTCAAAAGACAAAATCGGCTCTGCTGTCCTCTACTACAAGAAATTCTGCGTGTAAAATACTCCAATCAGCATATTTCTTACACGTAAATCGCGCGTAAATTTTTACAGTCGTGAAATTTCCAATATGGCGGTTTTATACACTCGATACGCGCGTGTAATGCTGCAGTGCTCGTGGCCGGTATTACATGGTGTCAGATCAAATACATCATCTTTGAATTGATGCATTTCTCAATTCTAATTATCATGCTTTTACATTGCACTGTTATTCTTCATGACATCCAAGAGCAAAACAGTTAATTAATTTAGAAATGACGACGTTGGGTAAAGAGCTAATGAGTGATGGTAATGATATTAGGTGTTTACTGCTGTGTTACAATCTAATGTTCAACTAAAGAAGGTTTTTACCTTGAAGTCCACCTAGAAGTTCTGATATCAGAGCTTTGTCCATTGTCTGGTATGTTATTCCAATAACATAACTAACAACTACAAATAATGAAAAATGCCGCAATTATAAAAAATATAGAACAGAATGAGTAGGGAAAAAATCTTTTAAAGGAGGTCGTGCAAGGGCACAGGGTCAGGCGAGCTGAGGAGAGGGAAGAAAGCGATTTTTTCCTCCAATGCTTGATATAAGCAGAGATAATCTGCAGAAGAGAGGACTGTCTAAAGAGGCCTTGCAACGGTCGACAAGAACGAAAAGTGAGGGGAGGTTGGAAAGCACTTTTTTCGGTTGTAGGTCGATTAGCCCCCAAGTCGATTAGCCCCCAGTCGATTAGCCCCCACTACGTCGATTAACTCCCAAGTAAAAGGCGACCAGCCCCAAACGAAAATCAAGCAACAGTCATGAAGTTTTTAAACGCAAAGTAAAGTTTAAAGAAGAAAGGAAATCCAGTCACCCTCAACGGACGAACGAACAAACGATCTTAAAGTTATTGACTTCAATTCCAAGCAACGAGAAACCCGAGGAAGAGTAATCTAGTAAGTTGAAAACAGATTTTCGTTTGGGGCTGGTTGACTTTACTTGGGGGCTAATCGACTTAGTGGGGGCTAATCGACTGGGGGCTAATCGACTTGGGGGCTAATCGACCGGATACCATTTTTTCCCTCCTATTAAATACTATACTTAAAATGAAAAACAGATATTTATGTGACAATGAATGTCCAACAGGTGTTATAATTTCTGCTGAAGCTCTATCCTGATTGGATACAAGCGGCCTTGAAATGTAATGTAAAGTGTAGCACTAATGATACAGGTTCATTCTACGTGCACGTAAAACTGATTCACACTTGTAGTAGTTCCTTAGTGTTGGAAGTGGTGTGATCATCTAGTCATGTCAAATAAAACTTTGAAGACACTGGAAAGAGCTGGAAAATACAATACAACATACAGGAAATGCGCACTCGTGTGTGAAACAAAAATGATCTGCACAAGAATTGCAAGTGACATGACTGACTTTTCCAATTTATTGTGTGAGAAATGCTCAGATAATTTTAGGCAATACTGTGGCCATTCTAACTATCCAGTAAATACGGTGGCCCAAAAGTGCCACGGCAATTTCAATTTCATCACGGCAACTTCAATTTAACCACGGCAATTTCAATTTGATCACGGCAACTTCAATTTAACCACGGCAATTTCAATTTGATCACGGCAACTTCAATTTGACCACGGCAATTTTCAAGTTTTGACCACGGCAATTTCAATTTGATTCACGGCTCAAGTTGTCTCGCGACACAGTCAGCGGAATTACGAATATTCCGAAGGTTCCTTGTGCAACTGACGTGGAATTGAAGATGGCGGACGGCGGGAAAGTGAAAGAAGTAAATAAAGCGGTTCTCGAGTCGTTGTTTTACAAGGGTCACAAGTATAGAGAAATTTTGCATATCCTTAGAAGTCAGCACCAAAAAAAAGAAGACTGAAACAGTACAGTTTCCAAAGAAATGGTGTTGAGTTCTGCCCAGGATCTTTGAGAGACGCCATAATGGAAATCATTGACGGTCCAGGGAGTACCATTGGCTACCGAAGTGTTTGGCATGCTCTACAGCGGAAGGGAATACGTGTTCCCAGGAGCTTAGTTGAAGAAATAGTTCGAGAACTCGACCCCAATGGAGTTGAAGCACCACAATTTCCACAAAACAGCGCTTTGTTCATCACTTTCCCGCCGTCCGCCATCTTCAATGCCACGTTAGTTGCACAAGGTACCTTCGGAATATTTGTAATTCCGCTGACTGTGTCACGAGACAATTTGAGCCGTGAATCAAATTGAAATTGCCGTGGTTAAATTGAAGTTGCCGTGGTCAAATTGAAATTGCCGTGGTCAAATTGAAATTGCCGTGGTTAAATTGAAGTTGCCGTGATCAAATTGAAATTGCCGTGGTTAAATTGAAGTTGCCGTGATCAAATTGATATTGCCGTGGTTAAATTGAAGTTGCCGTGATGAAATTGAAATTGCCGTGGCACTTTTGGGCCACCATAAGTAAAACATCTAAAAATGAAGAGAACAAATTGGTATCAAGCCCTGAGCCTTGCTCAAGATCACTCCAAGTGGAGACAGACTGTGGACCCTTCATGTTCATTGGCTGGACCAACTACAATCTTTGTCAAAACGCCTTGGACCCATGACCAAGTTTTTGATGTTCTTGTAAAGTTTTGTGGAATTGCCACACATCTTCGACTAGCCCCCCCCCCCCCCCCCCCCACCACCTCCCCTCTCCCCAACCCCCCACAAACAACATGGGTACTGATTACAAAGGTAATACCGTGGAGATAAAAAAAATAACATGATGTGCTATGCACACAACTGTACATAACTGTGATGATCAATCAATGTCATCACATATTACTCTGCATTATGAACTCACAACATGACCAGCTCCCAGTTGGCTTGATAGCTCAGTTGGTAGAGCACTGCACCGGCATCGCAGAGGTCATGGGTTCGAATCCCATTCCAGCCTGAATTTTTTTTAGGCTTCAATTTCACAGCTGCTTAAGTTGTGTACATAACTGTGATGATCAATCAATGTCACTAGTACATGATTTGCTATATTGGTAACCTCAACATTAAGAGAGGAGGGTGTCAGAGCAGGGAATTAATATGGGGCCAGTTGTGATGCTTTTGCAGGAGAAAAATTGGCCTATCAGAGAGGTCTAACATTTTTTGCAAAGATTGTAGATGTGAAATAGATAGAAACCAAACAACCTAAATGTACACTCACATTTTCGAATAGCATCATGAAAACCAACTATTCCTTCTACAAGCGACTCTTCCTCCTCAAGGTATTTCTAGGAGAAATCAAGTGGTCCAACTACAATTATCTTTTGCTATTGAGCAAACTGATGAAACAATGAAATGGTAACTATTGATGAGGCTGAGCAACGTTTACAGTACCACTAATTGATCCAAGGCAACCCAAACAAATTTTCATATAAATTATCCAATTACCATCAAGTATCTAAACAATACTATCTCTACAAATATTTTAATATTTTGCATAAAATTTATATAATTTGCTCTACAACTGCACAATAGCAAGATTGCAAAAGAATGATTTTAGTCAGTAGAAACTCACCACAAATCTGTTGTTAAGTGTCAAAAAGAGATATTTGTAATTTGTATCAATATGAAAATTTGTATGAAAATTTCTTTGAGTGGCCTTGGTTCCAATAGTTGCAAATTACAAGATGACTTCTATTCTAGCTGTAGTTCGTCATCTGTCTTTAGCATGACTTCAGGCATTCTTCAAAATATAAAATGGCCTTAAAACACATGAAAATATGAAGTGATCCTTTTATCTAAACAGGTACTCAATGAATAATATTATTTAGTATAAATACTCAGGTGATTATACAAAATCCTGCGCTCTGATTGGTTCGCTATCTCGGATTATCAGCCAATAATCACCTCCACGAACAAAATGGCTGCCAGTCTTTTGCGTGCTTTTGATGAAATAAACTTTTTTCGTGTTTCAATGCTTTTTTTTTTCTCTTTTTGAAATAATCACCTTTGTATTTATACTAAAACAATTATTCGCCTCAGGCTCAGTGATTATCGGTGAATATACACCTCAATTTTGTCTCGGTGAATATTCACCGATAATCACTTCGCCTTTGGCGAATAATTGTTAAATAATTCTAAGCAGCACAAGTTGGGAAGAAAGGGAGGAGTCAAGAAATGGATTGTGAAGTAGATGGCATTACGTACAGAGGGCTTTAAACACAGACCAAGGAAAAAGGAAGATGGCTGGGAGAGAGAGACCTGCTAATTTGTGAGCCAAACATAACATGACTACATACTGCTGACCGGCACTGACACAGCAATACTTCGAGTGATTAATGAGGCAAACTACCACTAACCCAGGCTTCGACAAAACTGCATGTCTCCAGGAGCTCAGCAAGTTTAATGACACGTGCTATAGCTGGATCTTGTTGCTGTGTTTTCAAAATTTGTCAAGGTTTGTTTCAAACTTTCACTTGGTTCAAAACTCACCAGGTACATTTCTAATAAAACTGATGGGCAATTGACAAGTTCCAAGATCCTACTGAAAACTGCCTCCAGATAGACCTAAGATTGCACATTTTTATTGGGGAAGGGTCGGGGGGTGTTTCTAATTTTTATCAATGCATTGTCTGTTTTGCCTTTTGCTCTATTTCTCAAATTGACATCTGGTAGTTGAATCACATTAGCCTTTACTCTACTCCACTCAGGTCTGGTGTATTGGACATGTGTTGAGCCATAGTAATCACCTTTTAAGCATGCTGGTAAATAATCACAAAAAAGACAGCCCCTGTGTAACATAATTATGTGCACACATATCCAAATTTTTCTAACTACACAGCTATAACTGTTCATGTCACTAACGTTAAAGCATTTGCAGATAAGAATTGCCTGTATCTTACAGTATATCCCTATATAGGTTTCAATATGAACCCAACAATCGAGAAAATCCTGTTCAGCCCAAATAAGTGTTTATGGACACCTATTCTTACTAATACCAGGTCTGTTTTCTGCTGCTGTTTTTCACTATGGATTGGTATTTCAACACAATTAACTATAACTTAGGTGGACTTACGTTAATTTTAGGGCATTACAAATTTGTACAACTAAAGGATACGTAAGCATCATCAATAAGACTTCGACACATGATGAAGTCTGCATTTGGTAACGTCATCAGAGCTTTGAGTAGGATTTGCATGGTGACTGTTGTCTGATGGTATGCAGGATTGAACTGGTACCTGTGCAGCAAGTAAGAATTTTATTGATAAAATATGGTCATCAAAAGTTTGGTAAACAAATATCACTTTATTGCTGTTAGAATGAGCTGCTAATTAAACAAAGGAGATGATCCATCATGAGAAACTTGGATCTTAGATAAAACATGGCTCATTTCTCTTTATAATAATATACATGAAAAAATTACTTGATTCTGATTGGCTGAGAGCAGTGCAGTTCAAGTGTAACACCAGTGCAAAAAGTGTAACACCAGTGTAAAAAGTGTAACACCAATGCAAAAAGTGTAACACCAGTGCAAATTACACATCGACAATTTTTTTTTCGACGATTCCATGTGCAAATATTTTTGCTTTGAGTTTGTAGCATTATCAACTGATCTTCATCAGCTAATCAGTAAATAAAGTGTCAAATCCGCGTCAAATCAGTCACTTCCTGTCCGCAATGAGATCGTCCGGCACTTCCTCCAGGCAAATTTTTTCATGTTTATATTATTAATAAGTAATCATACGGTTTTTCTCGTTCCATTTGGAATAAATTTGCACGAGTGAGTTTTTCAAAAAGCCGAAATTGCACTCGCCGAAGCGGTTCGTGCAATTTCAGCTTTTTGAAAAACTCACTCGTGCAAATTAATTCCAAATTGAACTCGAAACCCTATGATTACCTTTACTAATAACCTATAACCAACACTAAATACATGTATTTCATCACATATTCAAATGCCTCAAAGAGCTGTTACACTTGGAATGACATTTACATGTAAGCTCTTTTTTCAATGTTTGATATATGTGATAAAACATGTGTATTGGGTGTTTGATATACAGTTGACCCCTGCTATCTCAAACTCTTAAGTGAAACAGAAAATTCTTTGAGATAGTGGGGCTTCAAGATAAGCAGGTCAAGCTCAAATTTAACAAAATCTATTAATCATTAACATCACATACTGTCTCACAATTGCTATTAGTCATACGACTTTCATTGAAAAAATGTGTTTAGAAGCAATAAAATAACAATTCCAATGTCCATGGATGAGCTGTTGACAGATCTGTCTGGACAGTTGACAGACGGGTCCAGTAGATGGCCCTGGTGATGCAAAGAAACTCTCTGTGTTTTCCAGCTGTGTTCTGACACTTTCTGATGTTTGTCTATCAACTGTCATTTGAGATAACTGGGATTGATTTTGGGCAGAATCTAAACATAGTTCGAAATGGCAGGGAGTTCAAGATAACCGGGTTTGAGATGGCGAGGTACGACTGTATTACAAATTAGATTCCATAGACAGAGAGTCTGCACAATATCCATGATTACAGATGAATGGGTCAACTGTATTAAAAAGTGTACATACATTGGCCTTGTACCATTGAAAAGATTTAATTACATTGTCCAAACAGGTACTATTGCATTTTGAAAAAAAAAAATATTGCTGAATGAGATGCAACACATATCAAATTATTCAACAGGAAGGTTGAATGTCAGTCTATTGCAGGGTACAGTGTTAGCTTTGTAGTGAAGTGGGTACTGTATTGGTGACAAGTTGGAGCATAAAAATTAAGATTATCAAACAAGTTGTTGGAGCAAGTTATACCACCATCATTAACAATTATTAGTATTTAATTATTAAGGCCAAGGCTGATGTTTCAAGTACAAGACCTTTGTCAGAACGATTATAGGATTTCCTTCATCATTCCAAAAAAAACTTAACCAATTGCTTGCCATTCGATCAACCCTCATCAATCATATACTTACAGCTTCAATACAGCCAGATTGGCATCCATGTCATACGCATTGTTATAAACCTAGAGAGAACAATATACTGTGAGCAAAAGGTAACAATACAAGTCTTCTTGGTTAAGCTATAAACCTGAATAAAAATATTGTCTCAAAGTGATGATACAGTAGTTATTTACTTATAAGATAAGCGATTTTTCAGAAAAATTTTGAAGGCTATACAGAAATCTCAGTGATAATTGGGGTTTGGTTTATAGCCGAGATATTTTAAAGAAAGAAAAGCATTTGATAAATTTGTAACTTATTAAATGCAGTCAATGCTTTGGCTTTAAGCTGAAAATTAGTAAGATAATTTGTTTACTTCAATTTGTCATTGACTTTTATATGTGTGGAAGCCTTAAAAGAGCTGGTTGTTCAAAGTTTTTTACATTGTACAGTCTTTCTCTTCGCTGTTGGTTTTAAATTTGAACACAATCTCAGGTTGTTTACTGTTTCCAAGGATTAATATTGACCAATCAGCTTCCTTGGTTCACACATAATATTTGCACCATGCCCAATAAGGTTGTCCAAAATAGTACTGCTCTACTAGAAATGCCATATTGAATAATCTCCCTCTATGCTTAGGGCTTTTCTTATCAGTCTTTGTGATAATGAGAGCTACTAAACAAACAAGTCAGTTCATATGCACTTCTGACCAAACTTGTTCAAGGTTGTGATGACTGGATGCTGGCCTCATTTGTTTTTGCCCTTTTATTGATCTTCACAACTCAACTACTGTTCAGCCATCTTGACCAAACAAGTTTGGTCAAAGGATTTATTATATGCCCATTTTGCTTTGTTTAGTGTGACAAAGTGGGAATTTGCTCAGGTAGTTAATCAGAACTTGTTATTCACCTTATTTTGCCTGCTCACAGAAACCAGCCACACAGTAAAGAGTACTACAGTCGACTCCCGATAACTTGAACCTTCAAGGGAAATTGAAAAAGGTTCAAGTTATCGAGGGTAAAATTATTGAAAAAAGGACTTAACTCTTTCACTCCCAAGAGTGACTTTATAGATTTTACTCTGTCTAACGCCAGACGATTTTAGTCGTTAAATGAAGACCCCTTGGGAGTGAAAGGGTTAAAAACTATCTCCCTTAACTCTTTCACTCCCAAGAGTGACTTTATAGATTTTACTCTGTCTAACGCCAGACGATTTTAGTCGTCAAATGGAGACCCCTTGGGAGTGAAAGGGTTAAAGGGAAACAAAAATTGCTTTGAGTTAGAGGGAGGTTCGAGTTATCAAGGGTTCAAGTTGTTGGGAGTTGACTGTAGTGTCAAAAAAGGCTCTTGTACGTTACATTTATCTTACAAACAAAACAAAACTACTCTTTCCCAAGCAAACCTGAAGGTGAACATAGCGTTCCAAAGTTGTCAAATTCTCAGGGTTGTACCTGAAATATTAACAGAAATCTATTGAACAAATAATTTCAGAACTCTTACAATGTACAGCACGAAAACTATAATTATGTAATATACTATTATTAGCCTTCATTGTGTACAGTTGTTAATACCATAGGCTGCTAATCCATAAGTGCAGAGAGGCTGAAATCTGAACATGAACCTTACATGTATTATTATCATTATTATTATTACTACTATTATTATTATCACTATTATTATTATTAACATAATAATTATTATTACTATAGCAATCACACCTATCATTATTGAATGCTGCAGCTATTTCCATAGCGGCATTCTGGAGTCCTGTCTTGGTTTATAATTGCTGTTATAATTACTGTTTTTTGGAGACAATAATTACCATTTTTTTTGGTACTACTTCTAAGCTCAAATTTCAAAAACTGAACCGAAATGAATGTATTTTTCACTTTTTGACCTTTGTTTCTCCGTTAAAATCAAACAGCTGGCTCATTTTACCTTGGTGGTCCCTCGCGATGGATTTAATTGACTTGACTCTAAGTGACAATAATATTTTAATTCGGCGTACATGTCTTCATGACCATACGTCTAAGCAGAAGACAAAACTTCACTTATGCCACTGAACAGAATTGCTACGAAAATATTATAATCCCTTAACAGTCACACACGTGGCTTCCAGTTACACATGGAGAATGCCACATTCTTTGGGTAAACCACTATTGTTAATCATTTAATACGAAATGGATCGCTTGAATGGTCATCAGTTAGCATTTCCAAAATCCAAATAGTACCCTTTTCCTTTCGCGTACCTGTCTATGCCATTTAAAAGTTGAGCTACGTTTTCTCTCATCTCGTCCGCCATCTTGGATAAGCAACAGTCGCGACATGAAACACTGGAAACTAGTCAATCGACCAGCGAAGGGAATGGTACTCACGTCAACTCGACTGCGTGAGGAAGGAAGAAAGTCCAAAAAATTGAATATGTAAATCATAAAAAGAAAGAAGAACTGACAGCATTGTTTGATCTGGTGCAAAAAAATGTGAATTAAGGTTACTGTAGACCTTCAGGGGTGTCTTCCGAAGAATCATTGTTATGCGCGCCGCTGATACTCTAACCATAGAAAAGTATATATCATCGTAAAGCTAATAAAATGTAGAATAAGAAGAAATATTTTGTTTTAAGATTTGATTTAATGGTAAGCGCGCGCTGGCCTTCAAACGCAAAACTGACACTATTTGTTAAACTGAATTACCTGCCTTTCTGCTCGCAAGTACGACCAAACAAACTGCACAGTGTCAATCAGTAGGTGATAGACTACAAAAGGGTGTGAGGCTTTTTCGATATTCCGACTGGTTGCCGAGAAAATCTATTTTGAAGTTGGCGAATTGAATATTTGCCGATCTTCGTCACATGAGAGCGCGTAAAAGGAGAAGTATTTGGAATATCAAAAAAGCCTCACACCCTTTTTCGCATTGATAACCAAGGAACATTTTGGCCAAATTTCATAAGAATCCGTCAAATCTATATACCCTATTAATTCGCTTGAAGCAAGGAAATCCACGCAAGAATAAAACCCGAGTTTTAGACTCCTAAAGTTTTAAAGGCTTATCACACCTCATCAGAGCGGCTGTCAACTGGGTCATGCCGCCCACCAATGAAACACGAGCTTCGGATCCCCGAGCGCACGCAACAAAAATAGCTCATTAAATTTGCGGGAAGTTTTGCAGTCGCAGCCGAACACCGTCGAGTGATTGCGGCGAAAACATGGGTAGAGTTAAATCAACGAGAAAAGCCTCTGGAAAAACAATAAAGAGAACAGGCACTAATCAGCGAAAGGGAAGAAAAGTTGTGACGACCTCCAAAGTACCAAACATCCAGTCAACCGAGCGAGTTCCAAAACAAAACGTGGTCACACTCCAATTCCTCCGATTCTGTGCTTTCGTTCGATTCCTAACCACTGGTCGAGTCAGATTCTGCTAAACCAGTGGTAGCAGCTTTCGAAGCCACCAGCTTTAAACTACCGGCACCAACCTCTGGAAGTTGAAGGATGTGAGACTCCTAAAACATCGCTTGAAGGCTGGTCAAACCAGGAATTTTTTGTCACTGGCGGCGTGCTTCCTCCTGCTTTCATCAAACAAATCGCCTTTCTTCTTTTTCTCCAGGTTTCTTACGAGATTTTGTCCAAGGCGTCTTTTCTCTTTTCGATGAATTCATAACGTAAGTTTTCACGGATTCTACATATTCACTGATACCAAAGGCCAAAACGACGCGACACAGCACAACTTTCAATGTAAACAAAGTATTCAAATGTTTGTAATTTTAGTCCCCGATAAGATTTGCCGCGAAAAATCAGTAGGCGCTGGATGTGTTTAATGGGATTAGAACGCCTTTAGTTATTTATTAACTCTTCTCCAAAATAGTTTTTCCCCGAAATCTCGCGATCATTGAATGATTTCAAACAACTTTTTTCACCAAACTTTAAATCGATGTTTTAGCTATGTCAGGAGCACAGAAAAAAAAATTCGCAAAATTCAGCCTTCGAAGGTCTACAGTGACCTTAATCTGACAGCAATTCCGTGAATTCTGGACTAGTAATCGAAAGGTCGTGGATTTCTCTCCAGTTGAGAGAACTCGGATTTTTCCGAATTTGCCTGCTAGAGTTGCCCAAAACTACACTTTTCCTCAAATATTCCAGGCTCAATATATACTGTGCTATCTTCGTTATCTCATAACTACGTAAATATTTCGAAGGTCAATGTCAACTAATCTCTTAATGCGGTGTAAATATAGAATTTATTTCACATCCTTGAAACAATTCCGATTGTGCACAAGAAATTGCGATAATCAAACGACTTGATAAAGTAAGTTATACCACAGTAAGGTAAAAGGAAGGTGCTGACGTTTCGAGCCGGTTAGCCCTTCGTAGGAGCTCCGACAAAGAGCTAACGCTCGAAACGTCAGCACCTCCCTATCATGTTATGATAGTATAACTTACTTCATCAACTCGTTTGATTATCCCAATTTCTTGTGTTTAAATTCCCCACCGACGCAGCACCAGTTTCTTTAGAAACTATCCCCACAATACTTATTTCAGATTGTATAAAACGTTTGTCTTTCTCTAACACAAGGACTCCGAGGAGGCAGCTGTTGTCCTTATCAGAATATCTTCGGGATATTTTAAAGTAACTTCAACGATAAAACATTTTATTTTTTGAAGTCTTAAGTACAAAATTAGGCCCACCTGATGGGAAGCTCTACATGTGAAAAAGAACAGATGTTGTAAGTGAAATTTATTGGTAAAATACAGAAAAAAGGCTTATACAATCAAAAGTTTTATAGTATGTGTAATGAATCATATATTTGCACTGCAGTTATTTTACTTTCAAAGTAATTATGTAATTGTTTTCAGATTTCAATTTGCGCAAATACTGCGGAGGAAAAATATTCCATTTGATCTAGAAAGCATATGTGTAAGAACGAATTATTAAATGTTATCGTGGCAAGTTGGTAATTATGTTCACTTTTCTTTGAACTCCTCATCCAACTAGTGCACCTTATAAACGGGGTCAGTGATAAATCGTTGAAATCATTTTCAAGTTTTGTTGAACAAGCCATCGCCCGTTTTATCTTCAATTAGAATTGATACTCTGAAATCGGTTTACCAGTGGATGAAACACCTCGAGAGGCACGTTTGCAGAAGGAGCGATTCGCTCCTGCTTGGTTTAAATACTTCTGATTGGCAGATCTCCAGACACTAATGTTTACCATTATCATGCATGATGAAATCACGGATTCGATGACTTCCTCCTTGAACCTGATTTTCTGAGCATTATATTTGTTTGGCATATTTCTCACCCGCTTGCAGTATTTGAGAAATTTACTTGTGCTTACTACGCGGGATGACGTAGTCAGCCAGCGAATAAAATTTGGTAGCGCATTCCTTTCGTCGTCTTGGGAGTAAAAAATTTCCTTGTTTTTTTAACTTTCCTGTATCCCGAGCCTGTCCCGAAAAAAATTGTGTGACTTTTATTGACTGTAACTCCGAATCACGTGCAAGTCAGGTTGGATTGCACCATGGATATCCATGATCGCACAATCAGCAAAAAAATATATTGCGTCAGCAATTTTAAACCAACACATCCCGCGTAAACGCCTTCAGGCGTCTTCTTGTTTATTCCAAATTGTACATGAAGCCAGTTGATTATCTATACTGGAACTGGGTCAGTGGGAGATTTTCACATGCATTTTAAAAAAGGAGGCCCTGTTAGGGGGAGGGGGGTACCCACATCCCCTGTCTGAATTTCGCAAGCAGCTATGTCGGCACTTGTCAAGATTCTTATGTCGCTTATCGGAATTTCGTCTCGGAGGAGTTGTGACGGAAAATTTGACCTTGTTTGATCGGAAGCTACAATAATAGATCGCACCTTTATTTATTAAAAAAAATCAATACGAAGGCATACATCAGGAGAAAAAGCTCAATCAAAGTTTGAAGGAAGTGGTCTGTTCTATAGCCATATTTGGCGTCGCTTTCGCTAATTCGTTGGAGTAGTCTGTCGGAGCAAATCAAGGTCATTTTTAAAATGACATTTTTTTTTCTTGTGTTCGAAAAAAGGAATTTTAAAGTGTACATTTTCAAGTAAGTATTTCATCCGAATGCAACGACTTTGCCAAATCGACTTAGAGTGACATTTACCGCATAGTCTAAATACGTTCACAGCGTTTCTCTGAAAGGTCACAATAATCTAACCGCTCTTGTTATCACATTGATTCGCATTTAAATTCTCTTAACCCAGGGCCATAGGCAGAAAAAATTATGACTGAGGTAGAGTCTATGGAAAAATTCTGTTTACAGGGGTCGAAAGCGTTTCAACTGAGATCACGCATTTAACAAAACGCCCGTATTTATTATAGTCTCCGATTGAAGCAAGTGCCTTGGTTTTCCTCTTTCAATTCGTCGTGGAAATCGCTGAACATTTTTTTTTGAAACCAATTTTTTTTTGTTCATATTAAGCCTATAAAATAAATATTTCCAAGAATTCTGAATTTTGGTTTTAGACTGGCTAAGTCTGCCTTAGGGCACCAGTATGTGGTCTGTGATAAGATAAGATTGTACAACAAAGATATAAGCTCAGTGTTAGAGAACTTGAAGGCTTTGATTGCAGGATGCCTTTATACTGTTTTATAAACAACACTAAAAGCCTATTGCTAGAAGCATTCCACTTCTTTACATTCTTGATCGGGCGTTTTGACAGACCTGAGGGATCGCTCATTTTTAGCGAGGGAGTGGGTTGGTGTGATTCGGGAAGAACCACTTAAAAATTGCGTTAGCCCCTCTCAGCTTGCTAATTTTTTTCACATGTCCCCCCCCCCCCCCTCTTGAAGCAGCGATTTCATTGATGGGCTCCAGTGTTAAAACATTATCCCATTTCAAAGTATTGCGAAAATATTTCAGGTAACCCCCCTTTTCTTTAAATTTTTTGGGGATGGACCCCCTCGAAAGCCGTTTTTTTTCGCATGCCCCCCAAAAACAATCCCACCAGCCCCCCCTTCCTCGTAAAAAATAAACGGTCCCTAGTTACTTTTAGAAAGGCCTTTCGCACTGAAATGATGGTGTTTTCGCCGAGATTCACACTTGTTGGCAAAAGCAATATCGCTGCCAAGTAAGCTTTGCACAAAAAAGAAGTCTCCATTTCAGTCATTTTCGTGTAGTCCCCTTGTACAGGCCATTTCTCAGCACAATCACTTTGCAACCCCATAACCCCTTTCAGCAATTGCTCAGGTCATAGCACTCTGCAAGAAGGTGGCTTGCTTTTCATAAATCTCTATTTGTAACAAAGCCACTCCAACTTGACCAACCCTTTGCAATGATTTAAAGCAGCAATAAAAATGTAGAAGCTGTTATGAGGCGAAGTGCAGAGGACAACGCGCTCCCGGGGGGGGAATCCCATGTGGAATGGACGGGGATGCTTGTTGTCTCGCTTAGGGGTGTAAATTTCGGATTTTGGTCTCGCTTAGGGTGTTTTGGACAAAATGGCATTATTTTTAGCCGTCAAGGTCTCGTTAAGGGTTGCACGCCAAGAAATAACAAAACAGAAAGAATTTTGATTGGTCTCTTTTAGGGGTTGAATTCAAAATTTCTGACGAGCATCCCCGTCCACTCCATATGGGAGTCTCCCCCCCCCCCCCCGGGAACGTGCGTTTCTAAAAGTAACTGTCAGGAGCCCATGACCCGGAGCCTCCATCTCCCCTGTACAGGGGCAACAGCGTATTTACACCTTACGCTATTTTTAGAATGACTATTTCCCGCGAAATTGGCTGTTGTTGCCTCCAAGTGAGAAATAAAAAAATGGCGGACATGCAGGAGGCGATAGTTCTAGCGCACCTCCACCGTTCTAAAGTCCCACATTTGATGTTGTCCATTTCTGATTTTGCTAGTGAACTACCCATGATACACTGCAGTATTTACTTTGCATTTTTTCGGACATGTACGCAAGCGGTAAATAGGAAATGGCCGGGGAGTTTGGGCACTTACCATTTGCACGGAAAAACCGGGAATTCCGGTAAAAGTTCAAATGGAACGGTTTATTCCAGTGGAACGTTTTCGGAAAAAAAGTAATACCTTCCAAGGTATTACCTTTTTCTCGGTTGTACCGGAATATCCGCAAATTTCTGTACCATTTGAAAATACCAGTGCCAGGTTGCTCACGTTAATATTTTCGAGATGACAGCATGGCGGATATCGCGAATGATCATGATCAAGTGTTACAAGTTTATCGATGCGAAAACTACTTGTTCTCCTCGCCAAATCTCTTCCAGTTCCTCCAACACACCAATTGCACCCCAGGTGTGAAAGCTTTAAGTTTTGGTTGTTGATAGTTATGTTTTTCTTTTGTTCCAACGGTTCGTGCTTTTGAGTTAAGTAGTGCAGGAAAACATTGATATTAGGTCCCAGCTTACTGGCATCCGAGACTTCGGATCAAATGGTACAGATCAATCCGTTCCGTTTCCCGTTGACGAGAAAAAGTACAGTACCATTTGTCGCAAAAAATTCATCGAAAATTCCATTCAAATGGTAAGCGCTCTTTGTGTCTGCGAAGGAAACTTGGGTTCCTGTACTGTAGGCGTCTAAATCTTCGATAATGCACAGGCTTTTCGTTCATTTCCTTTTCCCTCTTGTACGTGCTTACACGACCGAACCGGCTGTATAAGAGATTCGAATTATCTGACGGAAATTTAGTTTTATTTAGTCGTCCGCAGAGCGCCATTTTGATTCAGCTTGTTTCGGCTCACGTAGAGGTTCATTTCGTTTTTGTTTCCACTGCTGGTAGCGGGTTTGACTGTATATATGAAGCGTTTTGCAGGAGAAAGTTGCGAAAACGAGCAACAATTCTGGATCCTGTACCGCTTTCAGCATTAGCAGTGTTCCAGTGTCTGCCTCAGCTTCGACTCCTGGCGATGAAGAACGTCCACTGTCAGTAAAGAGCCTGTTAAGCCAGAAAAGCCAGGGGAAACTCAGTACAGAACAGGAGTTTGACGATTCGTCGTGCAGAGAGCGGAAGCAACGGGAAGAGTGGTGTGGTAACTTGGAAAGGTTAGGATTCGTTTGTGAATTGATTTCCTTGTCCGATCGACACTCGCCATTTCTTCACGAAGAATAGAATTCCATCCCTGAATCAGCACTAGTTGTTCACGCATCAAGGGATCATACGTACAGCAGTAAAACGGGACCTTTTCAACCGGTAAGACTTGTCATTTTTTCCGATGGTTTCTGGCGTTTGCAATCTACTATCTATGGATTTCAGGATGTAACAAAAGGGACACTCTCTTCCCTCGGTTGTGAAGAAGTGATTTCTCTGGTCTCGAGCTGGTTTAGCCAATTTCATACGCTATGTCCTGGACTAATTGGTCTAGAAGACGTGGAAGCGAAATTAGGGTACATTCCTAAAACAGTCAGAAAAGTGGCAGGCCCTGTTAACAGTTTGCACTCAAATTTTGGCATGTTCCAAGTTCCCAAGCTCGTAAGGATGACTCTGACCCAAGATGGTTCCGTGTTTGTGGACAATGTCTCCGCGCACATAGCTATGTTCAACGGCGAAGATTTTACAAGATATCTGAAATCCATTTCCAAACGCTCATTGTTTTTCACACAGTTTTGACACATTCGCAGGAACTTTGAAGGGTACTTCCGTAAATTGTTGTCAGTGGGGAATTCTCGGACTTCATCGTCCACCGAATGCAAAAAAGTAATAAATTCCTCCCTTGGAAATGTTAACTTTCCCTCGTCTAAATTTTTTAGCTCTGGGATATAACAGATTTGTCTTTCATTACAAGACCTTCCAGAATTTGTAGCTCCTTTACCATAATTGGTTTTCTTTTTGAAGAAATCTTTAGGCGCTTTTTCTTTCCAGCTAGGGTTTCCTTCCTCAATTTTATCATTTTTTGTACAGCTGCACCGCCACATCGGTAGAAAGTTTCATCCGATTCTTTACTAAGTTGTACCGAAGTACTGGTGCCTTCACTGGTGGACTCTTCTTTAATTCCGTGTTCGAATGTGATCGTGCATTACCGTGTACACCAGCTCGTGGATAACACTGAGCAAGGAATGAACGTAGTAGTAGGGTGGAGGGGGGATACCCGGGATTTTTTTATCGGGAATTTATCAAGGATTTTATCAAGGAATTTATCAGGTATTTTAATTTGCATCATTAATTTATCAGGAATTTATCAAGGATTTTATCAAGGAATTTATCAGGTATTTTAATTTGCATCATTAATTTATCAGGAATTTATCAAGGATTTTATCAAGGAATTTATCAGGTATTTCAAAAAAATAAAATTAAAAAATTGGTTTAAAGATATAACATGAAATATCAAAATGGAACGGAAAACAGTAAAACAATTGATAGTCATTGCAAAAGAGCTGGGTATTCCAAGATATTCTAGAATGCTTAAAGCAGAACTCATCGAAGCTATAAAAAAAGAACAAGTACTAAACACGAATATTATTGAAGAACCTATACAAAACCAACCACAAAGACCTATCCCAGCCCCACGTACTAAACTTCACCAACCCACACCTATCCCAGCCCCACGTACTAAACTTCACCAACCCACACCTATCCCAGCCCCACGTACTAAACTTCACCAACCCACACCTATCCCAGCCCCACGTACTAAACTTCACCAACCCACACCTATCCCAGCCCTTAAAACAATAAACAAAACTTTCAAAGTGGCGGACAGAAAAAAGTTTTATGATTCGCTTACAGTTACCACTAATAAAAATACACCTAATCAGTCGCAAAGACCCGCCACTAAAACAATAACCAAAACTTTCAAAGTGGCGGACAGAAAAAAGTTTTATGATTCGCTTACAGTTACCACTAATAAAAATATACCTAATCAGTCGCAAAGACCCGCCCCTAAAACAATAAACAAAACTTTCAAAGTGGCGGACAGAAAAAAGTTTTATGATTCGCTTACAGATCTCACCAATAAAAAAATCATCATCCCAGCCCCCAGAAAAAATATTCCCAACCAGAAGCAAAAACCAACCCCAACCTCTGGAAAAAATACCACCAACCAACCACAAAAACCTACCCCAGCCACACTACGGCCTCCAATAACTTTTAGATTTACTAACACTGGAGGGAGTGAGGAAAGGGAAGAACAAAACCCACCAAACCCAAATACCCACGAATTTAATGCTGATCTAAATAATGACGTATCAAACATGGTTTTTGACAAAATCAAACCTGAAATAGAGATGCGTGTAAGGATTGTTTACAGTTTTTCATCTAAAATTCATCGTGGGGGTGGAGAAAAAGCTGATTATTGCAAAACACTTAGTGGGGAGGGGACTTTTACAAGTTTATCTGAAATTGAGAGATATATCGAAAGGTGTGAGACCAAAAGGTTGGATTTGGAGAATGCAGAAGTGTGGATCAAAGCGTACCTACCAGCAACAGAGGTCGTTAAAACCCCAGGCATATACCAAGGCAGAGTTGAGTTTACTGAGATAACCGTAAAAGTTATTCACAGCAACGAGCCTTTAATGGGGTGTGGACCCTTACCAGATTGGCTACGTAATAAGAAATGCATTCACGCCATCGACAATAAGAAAGACAATCTATGTGTCTGGAGGTGTCTCGTTATTTACTTTGCCTATCGTGATAATATCCCTAGACCTGCAGAGGATACTACAAGAAAGGCTCTAAAACTAGCCCGAGATTTTTATGATAACCAAGAATTGAAACCTTCAGACGTGCGAAAAACGAAACATGTTGATTTTGAGGGTATTGCTAAGATGTTTTCCATTAACATCCGTATGTACGAACCAAAAAACCAAAAGGTTTGGAAAATAGTGTTTGTGAAAGACCAGTTCAAAAATAATTTACCATTTTTAGATATCGGACGCTATTATAATGGTCACTGTTTCTACATCAAGGATATAAATCTTTTAACAGAACTCTGGGAATGTTCTGGGTGTGAGCAAAGATTTAACAGACATGATAATTACAATAGACACATCACAGAAAAAAGATGTTCGGGAGGAAAGACACAATTGATATGCAAAGGGGAAAAGTTCAAAAACATCATGAACAGTTCAGAAAAGGTGTTTTATGGAGGTAATACCCAATTTAGTTACTCAGGGTGTCGATGGATCGAAGAACAGGCTAGACATATGGGAAAACACATTCATCACGCTCTCTGTGGGCGTGGGGGTGAGCGGTGTGTGAAGAGCGGTAAAAAGGAGATTTTGGTTGATGGATACGAGCCTGAGACTAAGACAGTTTTTCAATTCTATGGGTGTAAATGGCACGGCTGCCGCTGTTCAAGTTACGATGAAAAGAGATACAATGAAACTCTCAAAATGGAAAAGATGATCAAAGACTTGGGGTATAATGTTGTATCGGTTTGGGAGCATGAAAAACCTGAATTAAGTGATATGATACTTGAAAAGAAATTTACCCCATACCCATATTTTATTGTTTACGATTTTGAAGCATCGCTCTCCAAACTTTCTCAACAGATGACTGACGACCTAACTTTCAGTAACAAACATATTCCAGTTAGTGTTGCTATCACCGATAATTTTACAAATGAACCCACCTTTCTTGTAAACTCAAACCCTGAAGAGATTATCAAAGACTTTATTACAGATTTAGAACACCGACGCAAAGTCATTATCGAAAAAGTTGGAAGAGAATACCGGCTGCCTGATGAAGATTCTATTCCCAAGAACGTGTTAGAGCAGTACAGAAAGTGGAGTAATCAAGTTCCTGTTTTAGGGTTCAATAGTGGCAAGTATGATATCAATATGATCAAAAAACATTTTGTAAAACACATGACCGAGCAAGCTGGAGAGATTTTTGTGGCGAAGAAAGAGAATAGATATATGTTCCTGACAACTGACCATTTTAAATTTTTAGATGCAATGTCCTACTTAGCCCCGGGACTCTCTTTTGATAAGTGGTGTAAAGCAAACAACTGTAAAACACAAAAACTTGTCTTTCCTTACGAATGGTTGGATAGTTATGACAAGCTTTCTCACGTAGGCCCTGTGGAATATAAAGACTTTTACTCAAGCCTCCATCAGAAAATCACAGTGACACATCAAGAATATGAAGAATTTAAGATCGAATTTCAAAAGAGGGGTTGTGTTACCATGATGGATTGGTTGAGGGAGTATAACCTAGCTGACGTTGTACCTTTCGTAGAAGCTTTAGAAAAGACACGGGAGCAATATTACCCAGATGAAATTGATATATTAAAAGATGCTGTATCTATCCCAGGTATCTCAATGATGTATGTGCTTAATAAAGCCATAAAAAAGAATAAGAGAGACGAGCCTGCCTTATATGCTCCAGGTAAACCTTGCTTTCACAAATGTGCTAAGACTTGTAGTAAAAAGGATTGTAAAGAGTGCTCCAAGGTAAGGAAAGAATGTACAGAATGTCCTAAAAACAAGGCTTATGAACTCTTGAAAACAGGTATGGTTGGAGGGCCTAGTATTGTGTTTACACGCTATGCAGAGAAAGATATGACAAATATTCGCCCCCATAAATATAAAGACCCAAAAACTTGTAAGTCTGTCAGTGGTTATGATGCGAACAGTTTATATCTAAATTGCTCGGGTCAAGAAATGCCATGTGGTAAAGAGGAATTCATTGAGCCATTAAAGCCAACAGATTCTGAATATGTTAAAAAGTTTTGTGAAGACATTATCGCTAATAACCTTTTCGGATTTTGTCAAGTGGATATCCATGTCCCTAACAATCTCAGAGAGAAATTTGAAGAGTTTTCACCGTTGTTCGTTGTAGATAGTATTCCAGAAGATCTAGTACCTGAACATATGAAACAATACCAAAAAGACACTGGCAGAAAAACTCTAAAAGGTACTAAAAAATTGCTTGGGGTGACAAGGGCGGATAAGATCCTGCTATATACACCCCTACTGAAATGGTATATTAATCATGGTTTAGAGGTAACAGCTGTACACAAGATTTTAAAATATGAAGCAGGAAGACCTTTTAAATGGTTCCCAGATGAAGTCAGTAGCGCTAGAAGAGATGGTGATATCGAGGTTATGACCGCAAAGTTACGCAAAGCTGTTAATGACAACAAGAGAGATGATGTCGACACCATTATTAATGAATTGAAGCAATTCCCTTCCATAGTCCCATTGATTGAAGAGAACAAAGACCTTCAAGTGTTGATTGAAAAACTGAATTCCAAGTATGAAGGTTGCAAAGAACTGGGCGATACTTACAAACTAAAAGGAAATTCATTCTATGGAAAAATGATCGAAGATCTCGAAAGACACACAAAAATAAGATATACTAAAGACGAGAAGGAGGTTGATAAGGCTTTTAGAAGTCCTTTCTTTGAAGATTTGGAAGTCATCAATGAAACATATGAAATAAAAGAACGAAAACGTCAGGTAAACGTAAATCGACCTTATCAATGTGGTATCGCAGTATACCAATTAGCTAAACTTCGAATGTTGGAATTTTACCACGACTTCCTTGATAAATATGTAGATCGAAGTGATTTTGAACTTATTCAGATGGACACCGATAGCATGTACATGGCTCTTTCAGATGAAAATTTTGACAAGATTATAAAACCTGAACTACAAAAAGAATACTTTAGTGGGGGGAAAGAAAAATTCCTATCAACCTCAAAATACCACGACAAGACACCCGGGCTGTTCAGGCTGGAGTTTAAGGGGGTCCGAATGATTGCTCTTGCACCAAAATGTTATTACGCCGAAGACCCGAACAGAAAAACAAAGTTTAGTTGCAAAGGAACCTCCAGAAAGCAAAATGATATGACATGGAATCGATACTACGAAGCTTTGAACGGGGTGATAGATAAAGTAAAAAATACCGGCTTTAGAGTTAATAATAATCAAATTGTAACATACACTCAAAATAAATTAGGATTGAGCGCCTACTACGATAAACGTATTGTGGCAGACGACGGAATTCACACAGAGCCTTTGTATTAGCTCATTTCATCACAGAATTAGGCGGCAGCTCAGTATCGTCTGGTACAACCTGAAGTTCTTCCCTCACAAAACCACGCCTCGGGCCATCTAGTAAATGATACAACACTGGCTGATTAGATGAAACCACACTACGTGATATATCATAAACCTGAATACTCCAAATGGGATCCGTAGCTCGTCTTCGTTCACCACCCTCAAGTTCACCCGGAGCGAGTAAGTATCTAACTTTAACACCAGGTGGTAGTCTAACCTCATCATATCCAACAACTCTTTTATACTTTGGAGGATCAATATCAACCTCTTTCAGTTTTATAGCTTTCTCAGGCTCTTTACCAGTAAGGCGTGTAGGTTGACTATTCAAAGTTTTCAAAATAGCTGGTAATCGTTTCACCCATACTCTAGACCTATCATCACTAATCATTTCTTGAGCATATTGATGACTAAATAGTTTTTCTGATAATGTTCTATTTGCTCTTTCAACAAATGCTTGAGCTCTATGGTTTCCAGCTTCACTTCTCTGGATGTTTACATTATGTATGTTCATAAGTTTTGTTACATCTCCCATAAATTCTCTTCCAGGATCAACAATTAATGTTTTGGGATATTTTAACTTTCTGGAGTAAATATTACTGAAGGGTTTTGATACCTCATGACTTTCTTTTGATGTTAATGGTTCTGCATCTTTGTATCGACTAGCTATATCAATCACAACCAGAGCATATCGATATGTCTTTCTTCCTACTCTATCATGTGGTAAAAATAATAAATCCGCTTGGTGAATCTGATTCGGTTTTTCCACATTCCAATGCGGCCTAGGTATATATTTTGGAGCTGGTAGATAGATTTGCCACATCGCCTGTTTCTCAAGCCATCTTTTAGCCTCATCTTCACTAACTTTTGCTTTTTCAGCTAATTTAGGAATGGCAGAATACCCTTTCCAATATCCATAAGTTGAATAGTATATTTTTGATAACATGTTTTCGTTACTAATTTAAAGAATATTCTACCTATCCTTAAAATAAAATATGTCACAAGCTATACCTGAAAAAATTAATCCAAACAGGATTCCACTAGAGCCTCTCGGTTTGAAAGCGGAATCGTCACTGAATCGAATTACACTAAATCCATCATCCGCTAGTCCTGGAGAAACCTTATATATAAATATTCCAAAACTTTCTCAGAATGTAGTGATTGTCCCAGGAAGTGTATCTCTACTATTTGACTTGACTGTTGAAGGTCATGCTAACAACACCCTTGTGAATAACGTAGGCAGTAACCTTGTATCCAGACTCAGGGTTCTTTTTGGTGGAGAAACACTACAGGATACTCAAAGATACGATCTCTTTCAAACCTACCATGACTTATACTTAACAGCTGAAGATCGTGAGGATGGAATAAAACAAGGTATTTCTTCTGAAAACATAAGGAAGATTAGGACAAAAGCGGGTGACAAGGTAACCTCAGGAAAAGATAAGGAAGTGGTTCTTGCAGCAGTATACAACACCAAGTACCGTATCCCACTAAACCATCCTATTCTCAACAATCATGGGGTTTTTTATCCAAAGGCGTTACCTCATCCACTAATCTTTGAGATTACACTGGCCCCAGTTTATGATATTGTTGTTTATTCTGACACGACCAAAACTCCAACTTACAAAATCGCAAACCTTGAGTTGGAATATTCTTGTATCTCAAGTGAATACTTAGCTAATGAGGCTCAGTCAGCTTATCAGGTTGGTAAAGTATTCTTTTACGAGAATGTCCTTCTCCACAAAACTTTTACCATCTCCAAACCTAATGACAGTTTCATAAACGAGAACATTAATCTACCTAGGAGATCAATGACTGGGATATTGTGCTTGTTCACAGATGGATACGGTGGAGGAGCAAGAGATTCTGAAAGGTTTGTCAATCCGAATATTACATCAATCAAGATTAACGTTGACGGTATACCAAACCGTCTATACTCCAAGGGAATGGAACCGTCAGACTTCTGGGATTCGGTAAAGAAACGTTTCGGTAGAGAGGGTGTCAAGCTAAATGATTTTTATGCTAACAAGTTTGCTATATGGATTGACTTGAGAACTCACCCCGACAATAGTATTCATGGAGGAGGGCTGGCCTTGAACAACACAAGAGATGGAGTAAAACTTGAAATGAAAAGAGAAGTTGGAGGATCAGGAAATATCACCTGTTACATGTTTGTGGTAGCCGACGCGTTGATGGAGATCATGAATTCAAACTTAAGATCAATTATGTATTAGTTAAAAGATGGAAGAATTACGAGATAAAATTCCTTTTCATTGCATTATAACAGGTCCAACAAATTGTGGAAAGACAAAATATATCACAGATCAACTGAGGGGACCATTCCAAAAAGTTTTTGAATATATTATTCTCATATGTCCAACTTATTCTAAAAATAAAACCTATCATAAATTTGCTCACGGAGATAAACGTTTCTTAGTATTATCACCAGATGCTAGTAACAGCGATGAGATTAACGAGTTATTAACTGATTGTCAAACTTTGTTCTCTGGTACAAATACACTAGTAATTTTAGACGATTGTGCTGTATCGAAAGATCTAAAGAAACGATCGAACAAGTTTATAGATTTAGCATTCTCTGGAAGGCATCATGGATTATCAGTGTGGGTTCTCACTCAGCAATTAACATCCATTGCAAAACCATTCCGTGAAAATGTCGCTTGTGTGGTTACATTCCATAATCCATCACAGAAAGGTATGAAGATGATTTTCGAAGATTATGGAGGTGATTTAGACTCTAAAACATGTAAAAAGTTTGTAGAAATGCTGAAAACTGAAAAATATTCTAGACTCTGTTTATGTTTACGTTATCCATTCCAATGTTATTTAGAGATTCCTTCGGTGATTTAAAAGAATCTATGTTTTATTAGAAAATTGCAAGATGACAGAAGTTGAAGATTATATAGAAGAAAAGACTGAGGTAAAAGATGTGGTAAAATATAATGATGATATTGAAATAAAACAAGAATCACTAGCTATTCTCGCATCTCTTGGTACTACAAAGGAATATTTAGGTGTTGATATGAGTCTCGGTGATATAAAGAAACTCACGGTAAAAGATGTTGAAAAATATTATAATCGATATCAGACAGTATTAGGTAAGAAAATTAGTGGTGGATTAGTAGATTCATCTCTTCAATTAGTTTCTCATGTCATTTCTTACATGGTTCCTGTGGATGACATAGAAGCGCTTTGTAAAGACTTGAAGAATGATGAGTTGGTTAATCGTGAACTGACAAACTTTGTAGGTCTCTTAGCATTAAAAGGTGGAAGATTAGTAGCACTTGCCAGCGGACTATTTCAGGTTGTAAAGCACATTAAAATCAACAAAATACAAGAAGTTTCAAGTACAAATACTGATGATTCTAACAAAACTGAGCAGGTCACTGAGCACAACTGATTTAAAGATTCTTTACTTTGTGAAATAAAATAATCATGTCTGATGAAGTTGTTGAACAAATTACAATGGATCCCATACCTGAAAAGAAAGATCCAAAAAAGAAAGAGAAAGATCCTAAAAAGGTTGCTGCCGGTAAGAAACTAGCAGAATATAACAAAAAAGCCAAAGAAGCATTAGCTAGGGAAATGAAACGTGAAAAGGAACAATCGGAGACTAAACAGGAAGAAAATTCCAATGAAGAGAGCGAATCTAAAGCATGGATTCCAGAGCTATCTTTTACTACTGTGTTATCTATTGTTGGAATAGGGTTTACTGCAGTTGACATGTTTATGAGATACTACAAAAACAGAATAGTTGATTTATCTCACGTTCCAACTAAAGTTCCACCCTCAAATATTCCTACCCAACCTACCCAACCAACTCCTAAAATAGTAATGCTCTGAGGAAACTAGTTTAAAGGTTTTCTATATCCTCAATAAAAATCATGTCAACTGATAATAAACTTGTAAAAACTGTTACTGATTCAGCCGTCATTATCGGATTAGCCGCTGGAGTTGGATATGTAGCTAAAAAGGCTATGAAAGAATCATTCATAAACGATCCATCCTCAAGTATTACAAACTATGCTAAATGGGTCGCTGTCCTATCCGGTAGTATGTACCTAAAAACATATTTAGAGGATCAAAAGATTTTACCAAATTAAAGACTTATGGCAGCAATAGCAATGATGGTTGGTGGAGCTATTTTGAATGCTACTACCTTCGTTGGTGGCTCATATCTTGCAAAATATCTCTCAGGTGATAAAACAGATTCAGAGCGAATACGACACGACAAGGCAATAGAAAAATATCAAAAAGATTATGCTACATACCAGGAAAAAAGACAGAATCTCATTGATTGGTACTCTCAAAAGAAAGATGCTAAACACCAGGCTTCACAAAATATTTCGAATACAGATGAAGCTTTGAAATTGTATAGTCAAACACATGAACCAAAATTCTCTGATTATTATAGACCTAGTAGCAATCAAAAGATGGGGGAGATGGCATATGTAGGTGGTGGTATGTTGGCATTGGGTTATATGGTTAGTAAATTATTTTAATTAATTGTGTGACCAGTTTAAAGATTTCTTACTGATGAGTAAAAAATTATGGCAGAAGGTTCAGATATACCGGATTTAGATCCAACTAAACTAAATGATCCATATAATGTGGGTGATGATGATGGGAATGATACATTTTATATGACTCCAACCACAAAGACATCCACCACTCTTCCAATTGACCTTGATGATGAAGAAGGAACTTCATTTGGTGGTAGTGAAAAAAATCCCTTGTTAGATACAAGAATGAGAGATCAAAATGATGCTGAAAAAGAGCTCAAAAAGTACTATCCACATGCAAAAACTTCAAAATTCATAACATTCTTCAAAGATATTGGAGATGGAATAAAATCAGTAGTTGTTAATTTAAGAAGAGTAAATCCAGCTGATTATGTTCTTCTAGATGGTGAATTACAATCATTAAAAAATAAAAGTAAAATACTTCCCAATCAATTGAAAAATGATTTAGGTCCTAGAGCAGAAGAAGTTGTGGAAGCTAATTATCGTGAGATCGATAAGAGAAAAGAATCACAAAACAAAAAGAAGGAGGAAATAAAATTCCTAAGAAATAAGCCGCTTAATATTCCAGAGGATAGTAGCCGAATAGAGACTCTAGAGAGAGAAATTGCTGATGATGATAATGAGATAGCTAACCGGGAGCGTGAGATTGAGCAAATCCAGGAAAAAATGTCATTACGGGATCGTGTGAAGGCCATCTTTAAAAAGTACGGTTTTACAGTCTTTGCCGTTGTGAGTGCTGTAGGTGTGGTTATTGGTGTTATCGTTTCTAATCTTTCTAAAGGTCTAACCAAATTGGGTAAAGGTGTTGGTAACGGTTTGAAAACTATTGGTAAGAAACTCGGTGAAATATTGCCTGGAATGGTTGGAGCTATCGTAAGCTTTCTGTTCAAGACTGCAGGTGAGGTTATTGGATTTTTAGGTAAGAACGCTTGGTTGTTGATAGTGGCTGTGGTTCTATATTTTGTGGAACAATTTAAAAAGAAGAGGCGCTAAGTAAAAACAAAATAATGAATGATACAATTTTTCTATCTATCACTATGCTAACTCCTGAAACAAGAATTTATCTGGATCCACCCTTAACCAATGTAAAAGAGATACAATTACAATTTGGTTACCTTCGTAAAGCAAACTATTCAAATCCTTTATACTTAATGTGTGATCTTATAGAGTTAAAGTCTTCATATTCAAATTGTTGTAAACCCATCGGTGAAAATTTAGAACTTAAACCCTCACAATTACTAGCTGTTATTCCACCATATGAAAAACATCCTTGTTTAAAAGTTCCACAAACCAAAAATCCAGTCAACTACTTTACTTTATGGGTTATTGATGAAAATGGAAAAAAGCCTAACTTAAATAACGAACCTGTCAGCAAAAAAAAAAAATGGATGAGTACAGTAGAATTTATCCGCAAGTTCCTATGAAAGGAGATCCAAATAATTTCAGGCTTCAAAAATCGTGTGAAGTAGTACATAATCTTCAGAAGGAAATTAGACATTACGAGGATGTTAGGAAAAAATACAATAGAGCTAGGGGGATATTTACTAAAATCAGTGTTGGTAGTGGGGTGTTTTCAGTTATCCTATCTGCAGGTGGACTTGGAACATCTCTTACTGGTTTTGGTGCTGTTGTTGGTATCCCATTAGGAGCGGTTGGTGGTCTTTGTGGTGGAATATCGGTTGGATGCGGTGCGGCTTCTAAACGACTTTCACATAAAGTTAGTAAACATGAACAGACAGTTTCTCTAGCAAAAGCAAAAGTAAATACCATTCACGACTTGGTTTCAAAGGCACTGAAAGATAACGCTATCTCTGACCAAGAATTTTCGATAATTTTAGCAGAGGTGGACAAGTTTGAAAAACTAAAACTCGAAATCCGTCAAAAAAACCGGAAAGATACAGAAAAAAACTTAAATATGAATCAGATGCGAGAAATATTAAAGGAGCTAACCACTCCCGTACGTTGAAAATGTCATTTGAGAAAACGCCTGTAGGATGGAATTATGAGGTTGGTATTAGAAAAGAACGGTGTTGATTTAAAAAAATCTTATTATCAACATAAAGAATAAAATGTTACTCAATGATTTCAGAGAAAGATATCCAAAGGCTGATACAGGTCAATTCGAAGTTGTAGCTGATCCGTATGGTGGATACATTAAGTGGAAAGTTAATGGTACAACAATCATGTCTAATGATGATCCCACTGGAAAAACATGGATTGAAGACCTATCACCCCGTTTAAAAAGACTGTTGTGGAAAGATTTAGGATTGAATGATTATGCATTGAGTTCATTCCCAAAGAGTTTAACTATAACCAATCGATCTTATCCAATACCTGCAATTGATTTTGATGACTTTACAAGTAATATTACAAAAATGCTTACCTCACTGGATATATACGTATCTAATACTAAGAAATTCACAGCAAAGATGAGAAACATATTTACATCCCAAGTTGTGACTTTCAAATTTGGTAAACAGAGTAGAAAATGGTTGAACGCACCCGATATGAATTATTGGCCTCAACAACTAAACTTTGCAGTATGGTGTGCGACCTCTGGTTGTGGTATAAGTCCTTTTGAGAGTCTCAACTATCCCAAAGTCGTGAGTAGCTTCATTAAATTTCATGTGTATTTCACCATAAGACGAATACTTTATGAATTGAGTCTTCCCCTACCTGGTAAGCAACCCTTTGTAATAAACAACAATCCTTACAACAAAGTCGCATATCAACGATTGTGCGCTGAATTTGGAATTGGTAATAATTCTGATTTTAGATGGAAAGGTGGTAGAAACGGAGGATTGGGTGATATATTTATTGATTATGGTGCTGGATACAATGGAAGAGGTGGAGGAAATCAAAATGTTCATATTGTAAGGAATTACGATGATGAAGCTGATCAGTGGCCTGGTGAAGGTGGTAAATTTGCTGATGAGGGAGGTAAGAAAGAAAAAGGTAATCTCATCTCATTCATCCGTAATGACGATTTTGCTGATTTCCAATATGCTTGGTTTATCCCAACAAGTGGTCATGGACTCACTAAAGCTGGACTTGGTAGATTGAATCGATCTGTTGAAGCTTTTGTTTACTGTATATTGGGAGCGCAAGTCAACACTAGAAACTCAATTTACGGCAATGGTGGTGGAGCGATAGAAACTCAACAAGAATTCTTATCCCTTTTTGAGAGTAGTGTTATTGAAAATGACATTTCTAGTTCTATCCAAAGGTATCAATTAGCTATACAGGAAGCGAAATTACGGCTTGATTTAGCTATTGCTCCTGGTGTATGGCTAATGCCTAGTAATATGATAATCAACACTGAGAGCGTGACTGGTTTTAATAACAAACTTATGAAAGCTAGTAGCGATATGAATTTTGGAGTGAATAATTCCCTAAACACTGAAGCAAAACAGGTTGGAATAAAACATAACATGGGATCTTCAAAGTTAAAGTTACCGCATATATCTGAAACGAAACCAAAACCACCAATGAAAACAGACTCAACGCAAACATACTCAACGAAACACGAAAATAATATAGACTCAACGCAACATGAAAAGAATATATTAACATTTATAGTTGTCGCTGGTGGATTAGCGTGGTATCTATTTCGGTAGTTCATGAGTATTTCACGTGATTATTATTGTGTGTAAATTAGTACGCACGTGTATAACAATAGATTACATACTTTTACGACATAGCAACAAGCAAGTTGGAAAGTGGATTTGAAGTTTACTTTTAAAAGGCTGGTTTCTAACGTCGCTCAGGAATGTTATTACGTCAATGTAAATTCTGTAGATGAGTCACAAGGTAAATTTTGTTATGTAACACTGACTTGCGTTATATAACTTAATGTTTTTGTTGTGTATCTTGTGTTTTGCGACACTTTTTACAATGCGCCTTCTGTTTGTTGTGTTCGCATATTTGAGATCCTCCACATAACTTACAAAAACATCTTTGTTTTCCATGAATACATATTCCTTTACCTTTACAGTCTTTGCACATATACCTCTCCCGTTTATGCTCACAAATACTACCACCGTTGCATTCTTTACAACGTGATTTCCTTTGATTATGGGGGCATATTTGAGATCCGTGACACTCTTTACATTGATATTTAAACCCTCCATGAATACACTTATACTTTTTTGTTGTTATTTTATCAATAATATTCGATAATTTGTTTGGGTCTATGTCTATATCACCTAACTCTTCAATTAGTTTAGGTCTAGTCATCCAATAATATTTTTTAATACCCTGCTCTTTGGCTAGGGCTCTCATGTGTTCTACATTTAGTTTTTCCAATACTTGATTGATAGGTTGTTTGTGGTTTTTAGTGGTGGTAACATTAATATCAGGTATAGGTTCTTCAATAATATTCATGTTTAGTACTTGTGGTTGTGTTATAGTTTCAATGAGTTCGGGTTTAAGCATTCTAGAATATCCTTTAATACCTAGCTCTTTGGCTAGGGCTTTCAATTGTTTCACATTTAGCTTCTCCAGTTCTTTTACTGTTTGCCGTTCCATTTTGATATTTCATGTTATATCTTTAAACCAATTTTTAATTTTATTTTTTGAAATCCTTGATAAATACCTGATAAATTCCTTGATAAAATCCTTGATAAATTCCTGATAAATTAATGATGCAAATTAAAATACCTGATAAATTCCTTGATAAAATCCTTGATAAATTCCTGATAAATTAATGATGCAAATTAAAATACCTGATAAATTCCTTGATAAAATCCTTGATAAATTCCCGATAAAAAAATCCCGGGTATCCCCCCTCCACCCTACTACTAACGTCCTCGTGGGAAAAGATGTTGTGTGCCGGCAAACAGCGCTCGAGAATAATCCTTTCTTGGGACTTCTTTCCGGGCTGGAAATTGGCTAAAAGTTTCATCCATGCTACAGAAAAAGCAGCCTTTCTCTCTTTTATTACTCCAGTCCTATAGCACTCTTTTGACAATGTCGCGAATTTCCTACAAAATCCAGTAATCAAAAGACTAAAATTACCCCTTTGTGCTTCGCTTGTCAAGTGTGAGGCGAATTTCCGGCGCTCGTCGAAGGCTTTTAATCTTAGTGATTTCAAAAGTCGTTGCCGCAATTCGCTTTCCACTTTCATTGCTTCTTCATTAGAGAATACGTCGAATACCCATAATGACAGTTCATCCATTTCAGAAAAGCTAAGTCCCTTTGCCACTTTTTTATCGGTAGTTTGGACTTGTTTCTTTCCACGACTCCCACTGGCGCTCGTCCGACCAGCTAAGGTTTTTCTCTTTCTATCAGATTTCGAACCTTTTCCCGAGAGATCCCTGGTTTCTTTGTCACTTCCATCGGATTCACTTTGTGAATAGCTTGATTCTAGCGGAGAAAGCTCATCACTGACGCTGGAAAATTCAGATTGACTATCAGAGAAGCACCCGCTTTCGCTCGCCATTTTCGAATGAATGCGTAAATAAAGCTACAGTAAAAGCAACTACGTGATTGGTTCAAAGTTGGAGGCGGGATGGAGGTGTGTCAGGCTGCGTAATATTATCGCGGTAAAAGTGATTCCAAAAATAGACTAAGGTGTAAATACGCTGTGTCATAGAGTCAATATGGGAGATGGAGGCTCCGGGTCATGGGCTCCTGTAACTGTCTATCGAAATACCCGCTCCAGAACTCATAGGGGAGAAGAACGCTCCTTGCTCATGATGGGATCCTGACAATACTTGTCTAGTTACGCGTTTTGCAAAGCAAATTCATACGAGTCTGATACACCGTCCTTACGGGACGGAAACAGTGCAGTGTGACCAGTCTGGGGAAAGTCCCTGAATAGCACTGTTTGATTAACTATATTGCATGTGCTTCTAACTTCGTCATATTAGGATCAAACCGCACAGTGTGGCCATTTTTTGAAATGCTACTGAATAGTACCGTTTTGTGGTATTGTTTGTTTTACGTCGGTTAAAATGTGGCTATAACTTTTTCATCTGTGGAGCAAACCATGCAGTGTGCCTGACTATAAATTTGAAAGCTAAGTACTGAACAATAATGTACTGTTAAGCTTTCGTTTTGCTATATAGTATGGCTTTACCTTTTTGTCTGCGAATCAATCCATGCTGCGAGGGTCTCAATTAAATTCCAGTAATACTGTACAATGCGGACATTTTTTTAGAAAAGCCATTAAATAGGACTTGTGAGCAACTCTCCCAGTTCTGTATTGAAAATCATATTTTGCTTTACTCCAGTCACATTCGTTTGCACACTTGGCAATGAGAAAGTTCTAACGATAGGACTCCAGTAAGACACTGTGACACGATAGTTTGTAAATACATTTGACAGGATTTGATGCCGGAAATCGGTTAACGGCAGTCATCGAATTTTCCTGAAATCCGGGAAGGCCAACTACATCGACAAAATTGCTCTAATAGTTTCTTTTAATACCAGTTTATAAAAATATAAACAAACCAACAGCATGAAACAGCACACATGATATCATCGATGAAAGGGAAGTTCTATAAAAACAAAAGTGACATGCCAAAACGCACATAACACGCGGAACGTAACATTCAATGGAGCAATCAAAAGAAACGACCTTGACTCGGTCCAAAATAGAACAAGACTGAATTAAAACGCTATCTCAAATCATCCTTATGGCTTGAACAAGCAACGAATTTTACAGCTGCTCTCGTCAATCAAAAAGATCTCGTGTCTTTTATGGCGCGATGACGCGATAATTAGACGTTAGCCTTTTGTTAGGTAGGATAAATAGACGGACGAGACAGTACAGCAGGTCTCGAAGCGAAATCAAGTCTGCGCTGGACTCGACGATTGCAAAACTGTTTTGTCTATAACAGAATTAAAGTCAAATGTTTCCCCATGAATTCCGACTTATTGGAAGTCCACCAAAATTACGTGAACAACAGCAAATAGGAATGCTAATCCGAAGCGTCTTGAAGTGCTCGGAGGTCAGACTGCATTACTTTGCCTGGAACGGGACGAATGAACCGCAAGTTGAATCGTGTGACTAACGGGTGATGAAAGGAGTTATGCAAAATAAATAAATTACATTTAAATTAAGTAACTTATTTAGGAGATCGGCCGGCGCTTGCCAGCTTGCGGCGGGGATTTGAATTTACGTGGAAACCGTAGATACCCAGCAAACTAGTTGAGCACACCGTTACAGAGTAAAACGAGCGTTTTTGATAATGGGTTTGAAACAACAGTCCGTCATACTTTTTCAAGTTTTCAGTTCTTTGAAGTTTTGTTACCATAGCTAGTCAGTAGGCTGCAACCACTGTGGACAATTACTTGGAAACGTTTCTTGAGTCTGTCAAACGGTATATCGAACCGGATTTATGAAAGTTCTGCCTTGCCAAGCAGGTGAACAGGCCCCTGAATGCTGAACACAATGCTTTGTAAAACGGCAAATTAATTGTTTACTCTCAGAACAAGCCAACAGCTGTTTTGCTTGGAGGTAGCACGCCATGTGACAACGAAGAACAAACACCACAAAGAAAAATCTCCATAAAGGTTTGTGTTTTTTGAAGATGACTAGAGGCACACTTTGAGCTATTAAAATGAGAATAAATGCCAATTATTCACCTTTGTGTTGCATGGCGCGTTTTGCAAACTGGCTTTCGGTTGTGGCTAACCTAGGAAATTATGCAGTTTTAAGAACTCAAACAGAACACTTGAGGCCGGCGGATTTTTTCCATCCAGCAACGTCTGTAGACAGCGTGGTTTAAAATTGGCACATGTTTCGCTGAAAGGTATTGTAGAAAACTTTCGTATGAGAATACAAACTGACAAACGAAGAATGTAAAGGTTAGCTTACTTGTGAATGAAAGGTCAACATAAGAATGTAAAGCATTCCAGATTAGATGAGTGAGGGTAGACTTGGTATACTAAAGTTTGAGCCAAAACCTGACAATTAAAAATGTTCCGCAGGTACTAGGGAATTTTTTTGTTTTGTTTCAGCAACAGGCAGTGATTTCACTTTCGACGCATGCAGCCGTCTGCAACTTTGTCTTCAACAACATCGTTTACTTAAGTGTACGTTTCTCTTGGAATCTTCAGCAGAAATAGCAAACACACTGCAGCTCTTAGCGTTGTTGGAGTGATGGCAGTGTCGAAACTGAAAGGATTGTTTAGTTTATTAACAACCAAAGTAATATGAAATTAAAAAGAAAATAAAATTTTACAAACACAAACGTGTACAAATATATATGGTAAGAAAACTGTGAACCTGTCAAGTTCAGGAAAACTTGTGCGCACCGAGTAACGGCCTTTAAAGATAGTGTGAGGCTTCATGTTTTTCGTTCGGCCAATCAAACGCCCGCAAAGTTTTCGCAGCGAACGTGACTGGGCCTTTACTTTCATCAGGTTTGAGAAAATAAACGTTTTCTTGATAGGTGATGTGAAGCGAGGGTATTGTCTGCTGAAACTGAGAAAGCAGATAAAATGTCTCTGATTAGCTCAATAACGAAGATTATTTCTTGAGATAAGTTTCAACCGACGATGGCCATTTGTTGCTGCAGTCCGCACGATAGACAAAGACAAAAAAAAAATTTTAATAATAATAATAACCTAATAAAAGCATCTGAAATAGAAAATACACTCCATTTCTAGCGGTTAGTGGCTGATGGGTATTTAATTGGCCGGCAGAAATAAATATCTCTTCAATGAAAGCTCGAAAACAGCTGTTTAGAGGTGAACTTTTCATTCGCTAACCCGTTAGAGAGCACTTTAAAAAAAACGTCCCTGAGTTGATCTTGGGTTGATTTTTGTTCTGTAACTTCGGCGGATGTAGAAAATAGATACAAAGGAAGCTAGACCTTCAGGTTATATCCAGGCGAATTAGAAACCATTACAGCGTACGTAGGGCCGGTGACATGTCTTATGATCCGCCCACAAACTAGCCATGATGTATAGTAAGATTGAACTGCGATACAGACGTGTCGTTAGTTATTGATCGTTGAAATCTTTTAAGCAATACGACCTTTGGCTTGGTATAAATATAAAAGCCTACTGTTGGTTATATAAAATGTTCGATTATTTCGCTCGTTTTCACGATGAGATGCAGTCGAGGCACGTTTTTCACGACTGTTGCTTTTTTTTATCCTCCCGAACTCAACTAAAAGTCAGTTTCTGTGGTTTCTATCGCTCTTAGATCTTTTTATGAAAACCTGTCTTACGCGTATCAATTTGATAGGCGTTAACTATGCAATACAAATAGCCTAGTAAAACCATTTGCTTCTATCTCCAAAGGCTTGTGTTGTTTCAGGCAATATGCCCGGTCAATTGATGACAAAATGGAAAGTATTATGTTTGAATTTGTCCATATTTTAATTTTTCTTCCATGCCTGTATTTGTCCCTGCTACAAAAGCTCGCTTAATATTTATCTCTATATTGGCATATAAGCGTATTATTATCGGATTTCTACATTAACACTGAAAAACCCGGCCTTCCGCTGGGGTGTCATTTCCTAAGCCCGCTATCAAGTTGCGTCATAATCAGTCGATAATTGAATTATTATCTTAAAGATAAAATTCGTTGAGATTGCCAGCAGAAGTCATCAAACGGTATATTTAGTTATCCATCCATTTTTGCGGCCGTTTGTTTGAAAACAAAACAGCGCAGAAACGTCATCGAAAAACATTATATAGTTCGCTGCGTATAATGCGAACTTAAACACCTTATCTGAATCATCTTCTAAAAAAATACACACGAGATTGATAGAGTGATGCATTAATTAAGACCAAGGATGCATGGCTGTTCAAATGAACAAATGGCGTTTATCCCATAAATGGGTGCTAATTGGCTACCGATGCCCTATCTCGTAAACTTTACACCATTCGATATGGGTGTCGTAAAAGACGTGCCTGGGGCTCAAGTGTAGCTTGCATAAGAGAAATTTTGTTGGTTTTACCTCGATTCTGCTTGGCATTTGTGCTTTTTGGGGTTCTTTACTTTAGAAATCAAACGGAGTTTTCCTAGATAACGGGGAAACAATCAAACGTATCGTTTACTAATCCGTGCAAATTGAGGTTGGACAACCCCTTGCGTGATACAGGTTTGCTCGTCCCATCTGTGGATAAAGATATCAATCGAGATCTTTCTCAAAAAGCATTATTCAGGAAGCACATTACGTCTATATGTATATGTCTCCCATTGACAAAGAAAAGTTAAGATGATATAAATCAACAAATCAACGCTAATGGAACTTGAAATGACAATCAACAACACGCTGTCAGTTTTTGCTCCCCGTGGGCCTTTGTAGGGCGACATTTGATGGGCTTCTTTTGTCTTGGCCTTCTTCTCAAACCCACGGCATTCAAGTTTCTTCTTTAGCTAGCTCGCGACCAAATCTTTGGGCAGACATGAACATACAGATAAATTCCCCGGAAGACAGAAGATTGTCTTCGTTCCGCATAGACGACATTTTGGCTAGACCTCATGGTTCGAGGTCCGATGTTGCTAGCAGTACTATAGCCATAGCAAGCCCTGTACCTAGCTACCAGAACCTCAATTTTGGCGTGGACCAAATATTGGCAAGAAGTGAAACAGAGCAAAGAGAAAGATTGGCGCTTCTTGGTAAGGAAACTTAGTTTAATCGATAGGCCCCAAACTGAAACACGACTCGGCGAAGATGCCCCAGCTTCCAATGCAAGGATTGATTTGTGGGTCTATTACTGTCTTCTTCGAAATTTCATTTGTGCAAATCAATTAGGCAGGTTATAAATGAACTAATGCGCTGTACGGGAGAAGCTAAAATTTACCAGGTGAAGGTTGTTAGATCTGCAAGATTTCCACAGCTTGGCAGAGCAGGGATTTGACACATTCGAGGCATCTTATCTCGCGATCCAGTTAACAAAGGGACAAATTAGATTGTTTACGATTAGCTCTGGATCTACCGCAGTAGACTTCAAGCGTAGTGAACAAAAATCTCTCATAACCCGTGTGTTCTCGCTGTTACAGGACTTTAGTTGTGTGTGTAGAGTCTTTCAGTGATAGTTCCCAACGTTTGGGGATCATTTTTTAATATCATGTAGGAAAACAACTTATTCGGTGCAGCGCCAAGTAGTTTCGGGATGCATCGAACACGGACCGAAAACACAGTGTTGCAAATTTGTAACTAATTTGTTGAAAGCCTCTAATCCTCCTCAAAGGTTAACATGAAAAGGTTTATAATTGATTTAGGGAAATCTCATCCATTAAATGTTGCATCCAATACACGAGTAATCGCTCCTATTTAACAGAGACAGTTTGCATTTATTTCTTGTTGTCTTACACGGATTTGTGTCGTGGCGGTCAACGACGTGTCTTCTAAAGGAGGTTTTCCTTCTTTCCAGTTTCTTTATCTGCATCTCTCGACTGGCATGCTTTAAACTTCTCGTGATTTTCCATGTCAAACAAAGGATTTAGCGTCGCCATTGTATCGAGGAGATATTTACGGAAGTCACACTCTTGTTGGAATAAAACTGTTGAAGTGGATGGCGCTCAGAAAGAAGGGCAAAAATTTGTTTTAGTTTTCTATTTGTAAATAGGTGTTGTAAGCGCGCGTCACAGAGCGCAGTTTGCCTTTAAATATAAGCCGTTATCTCCGCCATCACGATTAGGGGAGTGTATTTCGCGTGATTTACAATTCAGCGGTGTTTTGTTTCAAAAAGAAATACCATATTTTTAAACACCGTTTGTGTACTTAATAGGAGTGAGCACAGACAGGGAAACCAAAACACCTAGCGACTTTTCTAGTTGTTAGGCTTAAAGAGATCTAAAGAAAGAGATTCCCGTTGTGAAAGCCATTTTGGGCCATGGTAGTTTGTTCAAAAACAATGTGATAGGAAAGGGACACATCATCTCTTGTTTTCTTACAGATGTCTATTTAATGTACATTTTTTGAAAGCATCTAAAACTCCAGTGGCAGATCGATATATAGAGAAAAAGCGATAAGTCAAATCGTGCGTCACTTCGGCTTTAGTTGGATGTTCAAGTTTCCTATAGCCAAGAATATAAGCTAGGATAAAAGAAAACATTTTGCTAGGGGGAAATGTCTAGAACACACGCTAGAGTGTTAAGATTGGGTATCCGCTTTTGATATAACCGCGAGTAGTAAAACGAAAAAGTTTGCCTTCATTTTATAGAAGCTCCCCAACCTTTTTGAGCCCTGAGATAGATTTGTATTTCCTGTTTTAGCTAATAGAGTGAATCACAAAGAATACCAAAGTCTCAAGGTCTCAGTTACACTAGCTTAAATCTGCCATTTACTCACCCGTTCTATATAAAAAAAAAGAATGGCAAGTTTTTGCTAAAGTAATAAGTCTCTGCTTGAATAAAATTTGTAATGCAGACGCGAGTTTAAAAGGAACAGATAATGTGGAAAGATGAGTTATTTATGAGTGTTTTTCACGAGCGCAGGTGGTGCAGTGAAGAATTTTGTCATTAATTTTTCTTATGTGCTTATGGACGAAAGCCAAACCCATTGATTGAAACCCCATCAGAGTTTTCAGTCAGTGCTAGAAGAACTTTCGAGCGATACATAACAAACTAGAAGTTGCGTATCATGAGACTGAATTATTGGTACAATTTTACCGTAACGACAGCCTTGAATGATCGCTGAATACCTATTGATTTCCAGTAATGTGGGCAACATGCAGCGTGATATGGTCTTGCGAGTGAGAGTGTTGAACTCAAAGTGAGCAGAGCATGTTGCAGACGTATTCCACATACGTGTCTCCTATTCAAACAGAAAAAACTATCAGAAAGTTCCATTACTTTTTATTTTAAGTAACAAATAAATAAATCAAGACACTAACACGGGAGCTCGTGAAAAACAGGGGCCTTTGAGAAACTTACAATGTTCTATTGAACATGGTGAATTCCCAAGACAGCCTTCAACTTACAACACTGACTCATTCATTTACACAAAGATTGAATAAACCGTATTTGTTGGTGCTAAAACTTCGGCAGGGAATATATTGTTTTTGCTGGCAAACGTTGTGTACGTTTGATATCTAGCGCTTCCGAAGCAGGGTCTTAAAAAAAAAACATAAACGCTCTACAAAGCAGGAATAGTTGCTGGCTCCGATTTTGCCTTGATTGGCTGAGATAAACTTTTGTTTGCGTGTGTCGAAGAAATGGAAAAGTTAATTTGTGTTGCCGAAAGTTGCCTGATCAAACAGTTTTCTTTTAAATGTCTACTGAGATTACAGTTCGTACAGCGGAGATGTCTAAAATAAAAGAATTGCTTTCATGTTGTATTTTCATTCCTTTGTTTGCATCTTTGGTGTGGAAACGATGAAAGAAATTCGTTTTCGGATAAACAAGGGGGAAGACTTTTAATGCTTCTTTTACAATGTTGCTAAAGCGTGCAAAGGAGGTGGTATATTTGCTTCTCAAAGGCGTTTTCCATTTAAAACGCGTACTTGGGAATACCACTGAGAAGTTAAAGAGATATCTTTCAGTGCGTTTTGCCCTTAACTTCAGTCTGATTCGTACTGATGATTGGACCAAATATCTGTGTATTTAGGATGAGAAATTTAAGCACCACGTACAGTGAGCATTAACAGCTAAAAAATTCCCACTTCAAGCAGCGTGCCTGAATTGGAAAATGGCGTAACGTCTTCAAGAAATGTGAGTCATTATTCGCCAGCTAAGGGTTATCAAGGACGGCTCACTATGCAAGGTATACTGAAGAACCCGTGTGTCTGTTGAAACAACAAAACTAGCGTTTGAAATTGAGAATGTGTTAATCCTTTTACTCTTGTCTTGAAAGTTCAATGAAAGAAAGTTTGTCTTGTTGCTTAATCCGATTACACGTAAAAACTCCTTTGAAAAAGATGTCTTCATTGTTCATTTTGCGCGACAAAAGGAAGCGAATAGGCAGTTATATCTAAGGAGTGTGTATTGTAATTTTCAATTGAACACAAAGGCGTGAAAAACACAAGATTTGCGTTCATTTCCTTTCCCTTGTCGGCAGCTGTTTTTTGGTGGCATTTTTATTTAATTCTTTATCATCATTGTGGTCAGCGAAATAGGCTGTAAACTGTTCAAACAAAGTCTGCAATAAAGAGCTGACGACAGGACTGTCCAGTCTGCCCGCGCTGAACAATGTTACTGAGCGAATTTCTTTTCTCAGCGAAGATTTTGAGGAATTTTTAGCACAAATGTGTGGTCCTTAGGGGGTTAAATAAAATACTCTGGATTTTTTCGCTGACATTTTCAAGTGGCAACTCACGCAAGCGTTTTGTGGCATAATGGTGTATTGCGTTTCAATCTAAACTTAAACGCCCGTTTTCTTGTATGAGCTGTCACCGCAAGGTCGACGGTTCCCGCCCAATAGCTGTTCACAAAAATCAAACTCGGATACAAAAACGAGTTAATGGGACCAGTACAGTAGCGCCCTCAAGCCTGTAATTCCTTTGTTGCCGAGAAAGTCTGACACTTTGCCTAAGGAACAGATAATGCGGTTCAAGTCGCATTGAATGAAGCTTCGACAGATCAACGAGTCTAAAACAATAGGGGCGCGATAATAGATTGAATCTGTTTCCCCAAATCCATTTACTTGTTTGGCTAGCTTTGTTTCTAAATGCGATAAAAGCTGAAATGGTCATCATTCGTCGGCCAGTCGGAAAGACAAATATTTTTACTGTATAACAAAACTCTGTGGCTTTCGCGGTGAACAAAGGACTATTTATAGAGCCCGGCCCGAATCACGGGACAATTTCGGTTTGCGTGAGAAAGTTTGCAAAGTCAAGTGACAAGTTACGTCAAATGAAGCCATTTTCTCTGGTCTACCGAGGCCACCCATGGCGGCAATCTTGCACTGCAAAAGCCCTACCAGGGCCTCCATAAGAATTTCAAAGGCTGTCATTAACCTCGAGAGAAAGGCTTTTGACATCAATAGAAACACGTGCTCAGTTGGAATGGAAACTGACACGTTTTTGGAAAGCCACTGTGATCGCAGAAAATGAGGTTACATGGTGACCGGAAAAAGTAGGCACGAAATGAGTTAAAGTTTAGCAGGAAAATCGCTGTTGAAAACTTGTTGTAATTACCAAATTATTCTGCATCGCTTCTTGACTTCATGGCGTTTCAGTTTAATATTTCACCGTGCTCATCGACAACAGATACGTTTAGCACAATCTGAACTTTATTAGAGCAATAATGGCTCTATTATCATTGATATACCACAAAATCTTAACCCCAGCGTTTGTTTGTTTTCCTTAATTAGCTAAAACTTGCGATGAGAATGCTATTTGACAATATATCAACAACAGGATGCATTAAGGAATACTTTGCCATTTGTACAATGATTTTATGATTGACTTGAATGCCAGCTTCGACACAGAAGTGATGTGCAGAGTTCATCATGAAATTCTTTCCATTCGCTGTCATAGTCAGCTTTGGTTGACGTTCTGATGCTATCAGCTGCAGCAAAATCGAATTTATCTGTTTCTACTTTCCCACACACGATGGAAAAATACCGAACGATCTGTTAATATTATGGGCTTTTAGATCTGAATTTAATTAGCTCGAACTCCTGCGTAATGCCATCAACTGCATTAAATATTACATTCATTCTACTTAAGTGCAAGATCAAAAACTCATCAGTAACCCTGCACTGAGTTATTTTCTGGTTGTGAAGTGAGCGACCGATTTTAAAGCCTCGGTTTGTAATGATCAATGCATCTTCCTTGTAATGTTCCAAACTCACACACACAAAACACCTTTGACTCCACACATTTTTGAGATATGTACAAAGGCAAAGCTAACCGCATGGAGTTTCTTAATAATCCATTGAACTAATGAATTATGTGTAGTTTTGTTCAACTGAAATAGAAAAGTTAGAACTATACTTAACTTAAACTGACCACCACCCTCGAATCTTTTTATCCTTATTTGGAATTGCTAGAATCACGGTGAAAGTACAACAAACAGTACCACAGTGTAGCTTTCTAAAGAATCGTCAGACTGCAGGGTTTCATCCAGAGGTGAAAAAGTTAGAACCACACTGAATGGTAAAACAAACAGCACCACAGTACAGTACTGTTCAGTAGCTTTCCAAAGAATGGTCACACTACATGGTTTGATCCACAGACGAAAACGTTAGAACCACACTGAATGGTAAACAAACAGTACCACAGTACAGTACTGTTCAGTAGCTTTCCAAAGAATGGTCAGACTCGGCAAGGTTTGATCCACAGATGAAAAAAGTTAGAACCACACTGAGTTGTATAACAAATAGACCACAGTAAAGCTCTGTTCAATACTGTTCTCCTAAGAATGCTTACAAAACACGGGGTGATCCACAGTATCAATATTTAATTCACTGTGACGTGCTCCTTTGAGCAACACGTGAGAATAAATTTTGCGCAACTCAGCTCCATGATTAGTAAATATCGAATAACATTAATACAATTTGCGAAAAAAATTTCGCCAAACACTTGCTGCCTTCAAGGCTCAACTTTGACTTGATGTTGCTGCATTTAGAATTTATATTATTTTGGAGAATAGTAAGCAATTGCTAATTGCTAATTTGCATGCCCGGTCAAACTGGCACAGTGAATGTAGGCGGCTCAATGTGTTGCTAGCCCTGCTGTCTTAAACAGATGCAAGTGACCTGCATGTTCTCTAAAATTATTTCTATGTATAATTCAAGCTAAAGGCAATTACCCTTAATGTCCTCTTTTGTTTGCACTAGGAGAAGATCAAAATGATTTTTAGATCCAATTCATGACATGCAATTAAATTCCTGTTGCAACGATGTTGCAATGATTCGAAATGCAAATCAGGTGCAATCAGGAGCCCATTATTCCTGGTGCAATTTAATTTTTTTTGCATTTAGTTAGGAGGCCGATGAAATGCAATTTAGTTTCAGCTGACATGATTTAAGTAATGGTCCGGCTAAAAGGTAGGCAGGTGTACGGCAAAACTCATTAAAAAGGTGCGAACAGTTAATTGTTAATTACTCGGGCTACCTGTGGTAGCACGAGTCTAGGTTTCGGTTTCCTATAAGTCTATCGACAACGTCGAGAATGAGCAAGCCTGCGCTGCTCACGGTCTGCGGTGTCCCTGAAGGCATGAAAGCGAGGCGCCTTATTTCAAAATCATCCATGGATCTTTTCTCATTCAAACTCAAGTTTTTTTTTCTGCGTGGTCGTGTGGAAAGAGATTAGCGGGAACAGGGCCAATAAGGCTAAATCGGAAGAAAAGTATATCCCGCGATTGAGGAGTAATATTGTTGTTTTTCCCACATATCGCTTCTTCGCCTTCGATAACTTGGAATCAGATGAATGGCATCAAGTTTCACGACTGTTTTTTACCGTGGAAACCAAGAAAGCTGATTGGTCAACATTAATTCGATTAGTAAAAAACCCACTGAAATTTCTGTAAAACCTTAGAAAACTTTCTGATAAAATCGCTCAGCTTAAACACGACGTCGACAACAATTACGGTGCGATATACAGTCTGGTAGGTTTTTTGCGGTCGTGGAACCAACCATATAATATACAATATATACAAAACGTAGGCGTAAACCCACATTCACGTTTGTTCGAAGCCTTATTATCAAGTGTAGCCCGAGTGAACGCTCCCGAGAGCGTCTAGTTCCATTTAAATCGCCTCATCTCATTGGCTAATACCAAAAAAATCCCGAAAAAACAATGAAAAAATTCCAAAAAACGTAATTTTTAGACCTTGTCTTTTCCATATCCTTATTTTCTCTCCCTCGACCAAATTTGGCTCTTGTTCTATGCGCCAATTAGCACCACAAAATTAGCTGACATATTGCCGAGCCCTATTGTTTTTCTGCCTGCTTCTTAGCCGGACCATTACTTAAGATGTAAATCAGATTCCATTTTATTTTAGTTGCAATGTTTTGGAAGGCATATCGGATGCAATTCGTCTTTTTAGTTGCAATGGTTTGAGATACCAATAAGATGAAATTTAATTTTAGTTGCAATGATTTGAGATTCAAATCAGATGCAACTCTATTCAGTTGCAATAATTGATTTAGTCATATGAGTCAAACAAGTAGATCAGATACAATTTGATTTCAGTTGCAATAAACTGAGATTTCAATCAGATACAATTTGATTTCAGTGGCAATAATCTGATATTCGAATCAGGTACAATTTAATTTCAGTTGCAATAATCTGAGATTCGAATCAGGTACAATTTAATTTCAGTTGCAATAATCTGAGATTCGAATCAGGTACAATTTAGTTTCAGTTGCAATAATTTCAGATACTAATATCATGGGTGACAAGTTACTCCTTAATTTTGGCGCGAAATTTCAACGTTAATTTATAATTTCACATGTGAAGTTACAATGTTGCTATGACAACTTCTCCTACGGTGCCAAAATGGCGCCTAGGTTTTGGAATTGAGGAGTAATTTGTCATTCATGACATTAATAGGTAATCAAATGGTATACTCGTGAAATTGGGGAATAATTTCACTTGCGCGTGAGTGAAATTATTCACTCATGTCACTCGTCACCATTTGATTACAAATACAAATCATATGCATCTCTATTCATTTGCGATGCAAATCGGAGAAAATGTTATTTCAGGTGCAATAATTTCAGATGCAAATCGGATGACATTTAGCTTCAGTTTCATTTTCAAGATATAGTTTCTATCATTCTACGCAGAGCAGACCTTGGCTTAAGTCTAGAAGTTTTAAGAAGTTTTAGGTAATGATAATTAGGGAGCTTAAGCACGCGCGTTTTTGCGACGCGGACGGCAACCGGAAGTGAGCTGTTTTCACTCTTAACTTGTCTTCACACAACCACATTTACATTGATTAGTATCTTTTCTCCATTGGAGATGATCACTATAAAAATCTGGGAGACACCACTGTCTTGGCACGCGAAATGTTCTTTTTTGGTTGCCGTCCGCGTCTCAAAAACGCGCGTGCTTAAGCTCCCTAATGATAATGATAATGATGATGAATTTGTACAGCACACTTTTTCATATGGATATGTTTAAAGGCGCTTTACATCGATATTTTTTACAAAGGTTGAGCACAGCACCGGGGTCTACGTCTCCTACTCTTTTCGAACAGAGTTGTACATGTGGGATCTGTAACGTCACTCAAGAACAGTGCTGTGAGACGGGGCCTACGGTTGTTCGTCCTTATCCGAAAAGACTAGAATCTCTAACCATTTGTATACGTCATAACAAAGGCAGCACATTCTCCTCAGTTATTTTAAGACCTTAAGTGTTTTTCCGGCCGAGGATTTGAACTCACGACCTCCCGCTCGCGGACTGGCCGGCGTCCTACGGACCAACTGAGCTAACCGGGCTACGGTTTTAGGTTACTAAAACAATGCAGAAAATTTGAGGCCTCACTCTTCAGCTGTAGCATCCTTGTCAATTCATAACGTTTCACTGTGTTCGTTTCAGGTGGTCACTCAATGGTGGCAAATCCCTGCGATCATCTTCATGCAGCCTACTGGACCTCGCCTTACTTAGCTGCGCATGCGTCACCTTTCCTCTGTGGATCTCTCCTTCATTCCAGCTGTGAGGTTTGCTACAATCACAACCCTTACTCCTTCAGCTCTATAGCTGGTGAGTAGATAACGATAAGCAAACTTTCAGTGTCTTAAGCACTTTAATTACCGTGTGCAAAAAAATTCCTCAGATAACGAATTTGTGTAGAACTGACTAGAAAATAACATTATTAGGTCCAAGTTCTAAAGAATGGTCACATTGCATCGTCTCATTCACATACGAGAAAAGTAAGAACCATACGAGAAATAAAACAAACAACACAACAAAACAGTGCCGTTCAATATCTTTCCAAAAGATGGTCACATTGTCTGGTTTGATCCAAAGCTGACGAAGTTAGAACCAGACTGTATAATAAAAAGCCAGTATCATTCTGTTCAGTTCAAACAAACAGTAGGCCCAAGTTGTAAAGAATGGTCTCGCTACATCGTTTCATTTACATGCGATGAAAAACGTAAGAACCATACAGGAAATAAAACAAACAACACAACAGTACACTACTGTTCGGTAGCTTTAGAAAGAATGGTCACACTGCATGGTCTGATCCACAGATGAAAACGTTAGGACCACACTGTGTAGTAAAACAAAAAAGTACCACAGTACACAATTTAGACGAATACGTTTAGTAACATTATCGACTTACGCTTAGTGTATGTGTTTAGATTTAATATTTGGTTCAATTTTTACTTCCGTTCTCTATCCTCATTATTATATCAAAAAGAAAGGGAAACGTAAATCGAACCACATCACTTGGTACAGCCAAAGAAGACACGTGTTTATATTGATCTCACGATTCTTTAGGCGTTTACGGGGACTACAGTGCATCAGTTCTAAACAAAACTATACCAGGACAAGTCCTTCCCGGTCAACCTAAGCCGCGCAAACCTCGACGGCCTTGGACACGGGCAGTGTTCTCCAATCTACAACGAAAGGGACTAGAAAAGCGTTTTCAACTTCAGAAATACTTGACAAAAGCCGACAGGCATCAGTTGGCATCCATGTTGGGACTGTCCGACAACCAAGTGAAGGTATGGTTTCAAAACAGACGAATGAAATGGAGACAGGAAGCGAGAGAAACTGTAGCCTCATCGAGTCCAGATGATTCAACAGACAAAGCTGAACAATAAACAACTGGAAATGACGTAATTATAAGTGTATTTAGAGAGGGAGGGGAGGGAAGGATTTACAATTTTCCAGTAAGTAGTCAAAAAATATTTCCCTATTAGGAGTGGTTAGGGTTTGCGTTTAACAGGGGCCCGTTTCTCGAGAGACTCGATAACTCAGCGGGCCTGGTAAGCGACTTTGTAATAGCAATGGTATCGACGCGGACCAAAATTCTGTTGGAGTTTCTCCAATTATGGATTATTGAGGCGGAATTAATAAACAAGAGTCTTACTTGGTACGCCACGAGCATCCATGATCATCACCATGAGGCATGCGGACCTCTCGGAAATCAGGCTTCCTTGTCTAAAAATAACTTTTCTGAAGTTTTCATATCCCAAGGGCTGGACTTGGAGTGTCCCTCTCTGTGGTAACTACTTGGTGTTGTCAAGGTTACTGCTTGGTGTAGGCAATCACACGGTAAGGACGCTAAAGTAAGCATGGGATGATTAAGGACACTGAAGTACTAGAGTGCAGCTGAGGTTGCTAAAGTAAAGCTTGGCCACTATATTTCTAACGCAGACCACTCTATTTACGGGTGAACCTCTCAAACCACAGCTTACACCAAGAAGTTACCAGTCACGGTAACTACGGTAACTACTTGCACCAAGTAGTTTCCCTCTCTGTCCCTTATGTTCTCTTGCAGGCTCCAGTTATCGGAACTTTCGAGTAACGGGCTCCAGGGCTGTAACCAGTGAACAGCAAACCCAGTCATTTGTCTCAGCCATTTGGAGACTATATTGCGGAATTTTTGTCAAATAATTAAGAATTATTCACCGAAGTGGAGGTGAATAGTGTTCGATATTAACCGAGCCGCAAAGCGGCGAGGTAAATATCCGCCACTTTCACCGACACTGAGGCAGGAACCGATTACTTGTAGCCTCCATATGTGCTGTACCCTTGAATCAACCCTTTCCCGTAAAGAATTATTTTTAGAACAGGCTCTCACGCGAAAATACATTGTTTCCGAGGACGTCTGCATATTGCCGTAGTGAGAAAAAAAAATGGCGGCGGAACACAAAGCACGACTGAATTGCGCTCTGATTGGTTGATTGGTTATTACGCATTGAATAACGTTTCGACTCCAAGGGTTTTGTATAGGAGATGGAGGCTGCTAGTAATCGACTCCTGCCTGAGGTGAATAATTGTTTTAGTATGTACAACACAAGCTAAATAACTAGCGTTTATTCAAATAATTTCCTCTTCGGAAACCGAAACGAGAGACCATTCTGTTTCTCTTCGGCTGCTCGAAGATGAATCGGTACTTTGCCAATCACCTCCGAGTAAACCAATCAGAACACGCGAAATGCACTGTTCACTTGTGTGGTGTATACTAATACGTGATATCAGTTATGTGCTGAAATACTCATTATAAACACTCTAGACACCTAAGTAGAAAAAATAACCATAGACATTACCACGGTCAATTTTTTTTGATGACCTTGGTCCTGGTTTGATAAGAATTTGTCAAGGTTCGGTTTCGTCTTTGTCGCTTGTACAGAAGGCTTCTCGTGCTCAACTACTTTGCTTGAAAGCGAAACACAACTGATAAAAATGAGCCTGTGAATGCGATCCGTGGTGCCACCCGTATGGCTTCGTTATCTTTCTAGGCCTTGCAAAATGGACCGGGGAAGTTCAAGAAGTTCGGTAAAGAAAGTGCTCGTGTAAGACCATACAGGGTCATTGGATTTGTAGCTCACCTCAGAGATTATAGCTATAGTACCATTTTATGCACGAGTTGAATTACGCAAATAGGCGTTCAATCATGTTCAGTCTTATTCCTTATTTACAACTGCACTGTACAGTGATTTGGAAAGAACAAAGAAACTATGAAAAGAGCTTCAAAAGCTGTTTGAAAGTCAGTTTTTGAAACCCATGGGATGCAAACGACATTCCAGACTTGTGATCCAAACTGATCGTTGCTTCTGGTAAAACGAATGACTGTTCAGAGCATGCGCAAATGCGTGAATGCAATCCATGAAGTGGTGACGAGGCATACGTTCAGCTCGAGATACCCGAGAACGTCTCGACACGTTTCGGGACATTCTCGGGCGTATTAACTCACACTTTGGTTTTCTAAACAAACAGGGTTCTGCCCATCAAACTTTGCCAGACAAGAAGACAACTCCCTTTTCGTTAAAAGAACAGGTTTTTTGAGTGGGTTTCAGTGCTTTTGAGAAACGTGCGCCAGAAGAGAATAAACACTTTGATAAAAGAACAGTCTATTGATTTTAATGAATTAATAATTTTATCTATAAAACTATATTCTGACTGTGCTTCCTTGACGCTCAGATCGTTACCCTTTAATTATCAAAGTGCAGTCAGTTTTTGTCACCATACGGTGTTGCAGGGTGTCGCAGTGCAGAATGATCACCTTTTGGAAATCTACTGAACAGTGCTGCACTATGCCACAGTGAAGAACCACACTCAAAGGGACCGGTCATTATTTATGTTGGGGGGTAAGGGGAAAAATCATGGGGTGGGCCAGGCCTATTTTGTTTTAGAGAAAAGGGGTGGGCCAAAAGCGTCAGAGTTGGTGAGGACAGTGATGAGAGTGACAGTAACAATGACCTTGTTTTGTGTGATGAAAGTGAAAGCGAAACTGAATCAGATGATGACAGTAGTAACAATACAAGAAGGCACATCAACAAGAAGTGGCCGCAGAGTAGGACACTGGTCCACAAGATATGCTGATTTCGTTCAGTGAACAGGAACTCCTTATCGAGGTATAGATTGAAGGGAGCTGGGGGTGGGTCACCTCTTAAACAAAGTTACATGAGGGTGGGTCAAGAATTAACTAATGGGCTTAAAGGGGTGGGTCACGCTTTTTCTTTCATGCTAAAACAAAAAAAATCCCCCCACCTCCCCCAACATAGATAATGACCGGTCCCTTAAGTAAAATAAACAGTGCCACGGTACATTACTGTTTATGATCAGTAGCGTTCTTTAGCTTATTGGCCACACTAAATGGTTTGATCCACAGATAAAAAAAATAGAACCACACTCTATATTAAAACAAAACTGAACAAAGAATGGTCACACTGCATGGTTTGCTCCACAAATCAGTGAAAAAGATGAGAACCGTTCTAGTATAATAAAACAAACAGTACCACAATACAGTACTGTTTAGTAGCTTTCCAAAGAATGGTTTCAATACGTTGTTTGATCCGCTTTTGAAAACGTTAGAGCCACAGTGTATAGTAAAACAAACAGTACCACAGTACAGTACCGTTCAGTAGCTTTACACAAAATGGTCACACTGCATGGTTTGATCCACAGATGAAAACGTTAGAACCACACTGTATAGTAAAACAAACAATAGTAACCACTCCGTAAATGGTGACATTGCATGGTCTAATGCACAGAAAAAAAGAAGTGAAAAAGAGGTCATAAAGTCAGAACCATATACAATAAACGATGAAATACTATGGCAGCGAATTCTTCAGTAGCTTTCCAGTGGCTGGTCCATGTGACAGTGCAAATTAACCTTAAACCTTGGTGTCCCACTATGCAGCAAATAGTACTACGCTGAAGCTCTGTTCCAGATATATACTTGTTATAAATGGCAAAGTTGTTATTTATAGAATAATAAATAAGAATTATATAAACGAAGAAACCTAAAGGGACAGAGAAGGAAACTTTCTCTATTTCATTGTGTTATCGATTTGAAGTGTTACTGTATAACACCAGTTGAAAAGTTCACTTTTTATTGGAAATCGTACCAGACATTTCATTAAACGTTTCTTTACTACACAATAGCAGAATAAGTTACCAGGCCATTCAAGAATCGGTCACTATGGTCTCGACTCAAATGGCCAATCAGATTGGGCCTAATGAGCACGTTGGAGGTAACGTAAGAAAATACTTTTATTTTCCAAGCCTGATCAGCGAATCAAGTGCAGAACTCTAAGGCGTCATGTAATTTGACGCGAAGTATCTAGTAGTGCCTTTCTTATTGACAATTTTAAAATTTTATGATTTTCACGCATAAAAATCGAGGGCGAATAATCTAATTATTTTGGTATAAATCTACTACTTTACTTTAAAGCTATGCTACGACAAAGCCACCATTTTCCTGACAACCACACACTGTTTGATCACTTCTCTACTTACTTTCTCTTACAGAACAGATAGCTAGTAGCTTAGCCAATAAGAGAACAGTGTTTGTGAACACTAGTAGATGCATACTAAAGAAAGATGACACCACTAAATGATGCTGGTTTATGTACTTTTGACAAAGGGAATCAAATAATGGAAGCGGTTACAACTCAATAACCAAGTTTATAGTACGCAATATTAATCTCCTTGAAAGAAAGTAGTGTTACTATTCTAAATCAAAAAGTATATTACATTAAAACCAGGGTCCAAGGTACCGGTACTGCAATATTTCGCTCACATGTGCGATTATTGAAATGTTATAAAATGTTCATACGTGTCACATTTCTCTATTAGGAGATATTCTAAGAACGTTACGATTCATATTTGATGTCACGATAGATCTTACTTGAGTGTCTTATACATTGACGATATTATAATGTACCAAGTGTGTAACACTATCATAAAAGTAACTCCGTTGTAAATAAAATTAACATTTTGGTTTTAAAGTAAACTGTCTACAGGCTAATGCTCGAAACACACAAACAAAAAACAGTTTATCAAAGTAGTTAATAACGTACGTTTTACCAGCGTTGGCCCTTCGTGAGAGTGAATTTACGTCATACCCCCGGGGAGGGTGGGACTGGTATATGAAAGAGGCGGGGATATTTATCGAAATATTTTTTATTAAACCCCTAAAGGAGACCGAGCTGGGCGTGGCCCGAGCTTTTTTGACCCCTAGAAGAGACCAGGTTAAAACACAGCAGTTTTGCCCAGAACACCCTAAGTGAGAAAAAAATCCGAAATTTGCATCCCTAAGCGAGACGACGTGCATCCCCGCCCATTTCAGATGCGAGTCCCCTCTCTCGGACAGCACCCCTTAAATATCACGGTGGTAAGGAGAAAGAGAAGGAAAATAAGTTTTATTCAAGATGCTAAAAATAAGATTACAGAAGAACATCTTGAAATGCAAAAACTGGAGGTCAACCCTATTAAGTTTCCCTGAATAAAAGTGAAAACAAATATAGACTATGTCATTTTCTCTTGACTATGTACAATAAAATATATAAAACATGCTGTTGAAAATTGTTTACAAAAGAATTGGGTACCAACGATCACTAAAAGCGATCAAAAGTAAAACTCACTTCATCGACTCGTTTGACAAACGGTTTTTTGTGTGTCTCTATTTTCCACCGACCAGTTTCTTTATAAACATGATAACCTGACTCCTTTGTACTCAGGTTTGACGTCAGCTTCTCTGTTATCTTACGATGGCACAACTAATAATTCCCCGACGCAACACCAGTTTTCGAGTGCAATTTGGACTAAATGAGCTCAAGTAAATTCTAAAAAATTGCACTAGACTTCAGGGCGAGTGCAATTTAGTTTGTTATCTTTGAATAATTAACGGGTGCTTATTTTTTCAAAATTGTGATCGAAATCATTTGATTATTTGTTAATAATATACATGCAAAGAACTTATTTCAATTTTCTGCACTAAATTTAACCTTTGACTTTCTCTCAGCCAATCAGCAAGTTGAAATGTTTGCATATATGTTATTATTCACTCAGTAGAAACTACCGTATTTATTGGAATAAGGGCCCAACCTCGAATTAGCGCCTGTTGTAGCTTTAGTTTACTATAGACATTTCGTTACTCCTACATAATGTACTTAGTTATCGACCTCGCGGTCGGATTGCCAGGTATGCTCTGTTCAGGGGCACCCAACGAGAATATAGTTCAAACCACTTAAACATAGCATTGTTAAAGTTAATCTGTTCGGATTTCCTAGCTAAAAGTCTTGTGATCCGAAAATTATAGCGATCAAAACTTACCTTTTCGAAAATTTCAGCCAGAAAAAGGGCTCCCGAAAATTCTAGGTGACCTTTTTACGTTAAAAATCCGTTAAAAATGGGCAATAATACCATTTTTTAGATGTTCGAAAATCCTAGGAGAGGCAAACAAGCAAGAAATTTTTTTAACAAATATTCCGAAAACTCTAGATCTCAATCGTCTTCCGAACAGATATTTTCCGAATATTGACGTTGGGTGCCCCTGTCTGTTCACGCTCTTGAGTTTCTCGTTAATCTAAGAAGTACTCAACTCGAACATCGCCCACCTCAATTGAGCGCCCACTCTCAAGGGCCAAAAATTTAATAAGCATCCAGGGCGGTTGATCGAATAAAGACGGTAATCGGTTTATACTTGTCGCAATCAACACCTCGAGGAATTTAAGGAGACTCCGCGCGAGATATTCGCGAGAGATTGCCTGGAACTAGAGACGTGGTTACTCTGCCGTAAGCCACATTTGCAGCACTGGGAAGTAAACATGGTGGCAGTTTCGGGAACGGAATTTTGGTCAATTCCTTGGCAGTGTTTCGAAGCTATAAAGCCTCACAACTTGAGGAAAATGTACGCAGATGTCTCTGACCCCAAGGTGAGTCCATGTCACATTTTCGATGGAATTTAACATCGTAAGCAATAATTTGCTTGATTTTCGGGGATGTTAACATCATTTCAGATCAAGTTGTGGAATTTTAAATACTTCGGCACACCAACCGCAATGCCATTCCTGCTCACTTAGAGACGGCACTCATGAAGTCACGAAGGATGCATAAAGGTAAATCAGATGAAGTTCTTTGTCATGAAATTATTTGATGCATTTAACTGCCGAAACTGGTTCAGTCGCAAGTAGGTGGCATATTGTTGTGTTGGGGCGAGGAAACTCGTTTTAAATTGTAAAACCTCCTACAGGAAAACTGGAAAACCATATCGTACTCTTTGTGACATTTGCCCCATGTGACATCCGGTAACGCTAACTTACCCTCTGTAAAACTCACGCGATTTTTGTTAAAATGTTGCTTGTAATTCTCAATGTAGATTTTATTTTTTAAATGTACCACCACAAAAATGAGTTAAGGAACATTCAAACTACCTATAGTAGGGGATTTAAGCTGATTTGTCCAGATTTAGGCAAGGCAAATTTACATTTTCCCCGCTAAAAATAAACAGTTTTATAAATCACTTAAATACAAAGACAGATGCATCGTACAGGATCTTTTTGAAATTATGTGAATGGTACTGCAAGCGGGCAAGATGAAGGGAATCCTGAATTTTGATTGGCTTCCGGCGAGATGGGCCTATCTTGCCCTGTCGGGATTTCCTGTTTTGTCCCACAAAACAGAACAAAACGAATTGGTCATATGATAAACGTTGCTTTCAGGTCTTATCTTGGCAACTGACCATGTTGCTTACATAATTGCAAGGATCTATCATTCATTAAATATCTTTCCGGTGTGCACATATGTGAAATTTTCATATATATATATATATATATATATATATATATATATATATTGATAAATCCTTTATTTACCAAGCTTTGTCGGTCAAGATGGCTGGATGTTGGCTTGGATTACATCTCGGTCAATAAAAACGCGAAGAGGTCAATATGGATCAATATGTAGCCATCTTGACAACACGCTTCATCAATAACGAATCTGTAGCGCTGTTTGTTTTACTACACAGTGTGATTCTAACTTTTTCATCTGTGACCATACCGTTTAGAAAGCTACTGAACGGAACTAAACTGTGGTACTGTTTTTCTTACTATACAGTGTGGTTCTAACCATGCAGTGTGACCATTTTTCGGAATGCTACTGAACAGTATACCTAGTTTATTTCTTCCATTGTGCTCTTTTTATCTGAGATCGGTTATTGGATATATCAGCTGCTCTTTACAAAGTCTTTTAATAAGCCACTTAATTATATTTTTACGTGTTGAAAACTACCAATCTGTTCTGGATGCAAGATTTTCCCAGGGATAAATATCTTCATCCAACCCTTTAGAAGCATCCTAGGCAAAGCGAAACGGAATGATAAAAGAAGAAATGGTATACTTCGATTAGAATTTTTGAGTGTTGAAGGCGTATGTCTCCCCACATCTTAAATCTTTTTAACGCCAAAGGTTTTAATACTAGTTTCCTAAGCGTATTTCAGTTTTTTTTTCCAGAAAATCAAATCTTTTTAACGCCAAAGGTTTTACTACTCGTTTCTCTAAGCGTATTTCAATATTTTTTTTTTCAGAAAATCAAATCAGATGTAGACTAGGCCTTGATTTATTGATCAAAATCTTCGAGTTTCTTTCTCTTTTTTTTTCCGAAAACTACTTGAAGAAAATTTGCATGGTTGTTTGAAAACGTTGGACGCACGCGCTCTCGGCAGCGCTTCTCTATTCCCCAGTCTTCTAGGCTTAAGCAAAATTTGTTGAGCTGAAGAGGATAATAGGATGAGGCTTCAATTCCAGTTATAAGAAAAAATCATGCTCAAACTACACTGTACAGTTTTATAATGAGAAGAGTTTCACTGCAAACTCTAACCTTGAATATAAACCGGCAAGTATGGTGCGGATAGTTTCTAAAGAAACTGGTGCTGCGTCGGTGGGGAATTGAAACACAAGAAATTGGGATAATTAAACAAGTTGATAAAGTAATTTGTTCCACCGTAAGGTCAAAAGGGAGGTGCTGATGTTTTGAGCGTTAGCCCTTGAATATAAATCGGCAACTATGGTGCGGATAGTTTCTAAAGAAACTGGTGCTGCGTCAGTGGGGAATTGAAACACAAGAAATTGGGATAATTAAACAAGTTGATAAAGTAATTTGTTCCACCGTAAGGTCAAAAGGGAGGTGCTGATGTTTTGAGCGTTAGCCCTTCGTCAGAGCGAATGGGACAGATTTTAGAAAGCTCGGAGCGGCATCACTCTGACGAAGGACTAACGCTCGAAACGTCAGCACCCCCCTCGTTTACCTTACGGTGGTAAAAATTACTTTATCAACTTGTTTGATTATCCCAATTTCTTGAATTAAAACAGTCCGGTTGTATGTTAGATGAAAGGCAAAGCCCACATGAAAGCCAGTACAGCTGCTTAACTAAGAAAGGACCATTTTTTCCCGCTTGCTGCTAGTTCATCTTATTCGTAAATAACATTAGTCTTTATTTTGGATTTTTAATTGTCTAATTATTACAAAAGTTGTGGAAAAACTTGTGTAACCATAGTTTAGAAAGTTCAGAAATTAGCGTTTTGGGCCTCAGGAAGTCAAAACATTGTATTAAACGTCTTTCATTGGACCGTGACTGGATTTGACATACTGTGTTTAAAAGACACTCTTTTGGTTAACTTTTAGGTTGTTCCGACTTCAGTCTTGAAAGTTTTCGGGACATTTCCAGGTGCATTATCTCACATTCGAGTTTGGCAATGAATACATTTCTGCCCATCAAACTTTGTCACGGAAGAAGACTTTTCTCCTTTAGAAACACGGTAAAAGAACGGTTTTGTAAAGTTAGTGTTTCATATTTTTACGAAAAGTTTCGGATCTTTAGCCATGAGATTTCGACTCAGTCCTCAACGGCTATATAAGCTAGAATTGACTTCATTCGTCGCCTCATAGTCTTCTGTACTAACTATGGTTACCTGATGTCAAATGTAAGATAAGGGACAAAAAGTCACTCGGCGTCTGATAATTAATTTCGACATTAATTACCGTACAAATGGGTAGAATAATGGCTTGAGAAACAATTAGTTAGCGATCAAGTACTTTAATACGAGTCAAGGATCCTTATTGAACATTTTAATAAGGCCCCGTAACACATGTCCGGCCGGAATATTAGGGCGGGGAGGAAGCCATGATTTGACATTATACATCGTACTTAAAGACCTCTTTTCCTGAGCGCAATTCAAAGGAAGTCTCAAAGCGTACCGATATGGCGGGAGTTTCTTCTTATTTATCTCTTAGTAATGCAGTTATTTAATGACTTATAGCCCGGTCCAGTCATTGCTCTTTTTTAATACGCCGAACGCGTCAGGTGGAAGGGATACGCGTGAGACAGAGACACTCGAATTTTATGAAGATTTTACAACAGAGGCTAGAAAGGAGTCCAAGAGTTTGTCACAGAATCACAGACAAACAGTGTAAATATTATTTATCAATATGTAGTGGGATGATTTTTATCAGCACATCTTGTATCGCTTAGTTCAATTCTTTCTATTGTTGCCACATCTCATTTCTGTTCCGATTACACTCTCATTATCTGTCGGCGAAACTGTAATATGCCACAATGCGGCAAACTGATTGTCTTTCGACGGAAGCTTGGACCTGCATCTTCATTATTTGCCACTCTTCACGGCCAACTGCGTTTTCAAACGATGGCGGAACACAGTGATTGTACTCAAAGAACTTATAACGAAATGCTTTAAGATAATAATTCTCATCAAGGAAATTCATTAATTACCAACCACGCTGTTCTTTATAAACTCTTAGAAATCTGGTAAATGAACTGTTATCTGAACAAGCAATATTTTGAAAATAAAGCTTTTCTTGTTTCTCCAGTGCTAAAGAAGTCGGAACTTAGCCGCAAAAATTGGGTAGAGAAAATATTTTCAATGGCTTAGAACGCTAGAAACCCTAAGAATCCAAAACAATCGATGGATAAATCTATTTGATGCACTTCTCGCACAAAAGAAAATCTCACAAAGCTACAACAGTTTCCATTGATATTTCAAGTTTGGGCAAGTGCAGTGAAATCTTAGGGTCACAGAGCGAGGCCTCGCTTTAGATAATTGATAGAGAAAACGAAATAATCAAAACCTGCTTTGTTAAGAAGCCCGGGGGGGGGGGGTACTCCCTTACAGGAGCCTAATGGGGATGTGCCGCTGGATGGGGTCGCATTTTCACAACTGCAGTGACTATAATGGGGTCGCATTTTCAATAGAGTTACTAGAATGGGGTCGCAAATTTTGGATGGCCCGGCTTTTTAAAGGATTGACCAGGTAGATGCATAAATAGAAAGTGACTAAGTTGGGGTCGCAAAAATTACATTTTCCAAAAAGTGACTAAGATGGGGTCTATAATTGGCCGAAAAATAGACTAAAATGGGGTGGGGGCTCTGAGAGGCCAGCGGCACATACCCAGCAAACATTAACCCAAGTACCCCCCCCCCCCCCCCGGGAGAAGAAGTCTTTGATCATTCATTCATACCTAAACTTCAAATACATCGGCAGCCAATCTTGGGGCCAATCTTCCCACTTATCAGTTTATTCTGTATACAATATCGGAGACAAAAGTCATTAAAGTGCGTATTTAGTCGCCTTAGAATTTTCGATGTTCATTCTTTGTTTTTTTTTACCCCGACATTTAGCGTTTCTTTGAATTCTTAGGTTTGTAGGGATTTCAAAGCAACAATGACCGGGTATTATATATGTTCAATGGTAGGTTGTCCTCTTCATAAATACTCTTTTAATAAGATAACACGCCTGTCTTGAGCTCTCCACTCAAAAGTCGCCCTTGTTTCCGAAAATTAACAAATTCGCTTGGATTTCCTATGTGCGTCGCTCCTGCAAAGTATTTCAAAGTAGCCGCGTTATTAAATGTTTAATGAGATGAACGCAAAAAATTTCCTGTTTCTTAGCACTAAAGACGAATTCGTTCGTTTTCTGTCTGTTGACGAAACTTTATAGCAATGTTTATCCGTACTAGTTTAAAACTCCTAAACTCTGATTTCCGAACTTTCCAGTTTTCAATGTAATTTCCCTTTATTCGGCCCAACTCTTTTTTCTTTGTTTTGAACAATTATCCCGACACCTTTCTAATTGCGGCTACACGACAGACTACCGGCCAGCTATACAGCTCAGCGCCGTGCAAGTTGAAGAGTTAGTGTGGTTACGAAAGGAAAACTCTCAACCAGGATATGCCGATATTAACGCCGGCTCATTTCTTTGGATATTTATAATAAGTTGTTAACTCAATACCGGTCTCATGTCAAAGACGAAAATTATTGACAACTGATCATGTTATTGAGAGAGACATCAAAGGCGTTTGCCGCCTCTGTAATCTCTTTTTTCCACCGGTTCGCTCGAAATAATTTTGTATATGAACTCTCAAACAGTGTCGTCCTGATTCAAAAAAATCAACACAGTTAACCAAGTGGACAATTGGGCTGGATTAAAAGCGAAGTCAAAATCTTATCTGTAGACCGACAACAAAGGTAAGGGCGCAAAAAGCTGTCAGTTTTCTCAGAGACAAAAATCCGCCAGTGAGAATCGAAGCCGTGATAAAGCCAAAATTTGCTTGTAAAAAGATTCGTAATTTTGCACCGTAGCTTGAATGAAACCTGGAAGAAAGGCACTTGACGTTTCACAAACTAAGTTGTTGTGTCTTCGTGAGACAAAAGACCCAACTCGACATTTTGGTTCTTTTGTTTCCCTAAAATAACATAAAACCAAATGATTTACGTCTAGGAAACTTTCCACCAATTTCGTTTTTGTAAGTTCTCGTAACTTTGAATTCCATTTAAGCGCTTTCAAACTTCGGAAAAATCTTCACATGCCCTCCCTCCCTTGCAGTTGGGAAAGTAATCTTAAGAATATTAGTTGTACCGCCTAGCTATCATGAATTCTTGACCACTGGCACTGGTCTGTTTCCACTCTGGAAAATTCCGGGTTCGTTGTTCTAACATAAGCATTCTCACATGAACTAATTTTCGTCCTTTAAATTTCGGTGTTTTCGCGTGCTCACTATTTCAAGGCCCCGTTTGATTGAGTTTGCCGTGAGTAAATATTTGTCTCGCGAGAATAAAACTTTTCATGCATTTTAAAGTTTACATAGTTTAAAAAATAATTGTTTGCCGTCGTGAAACCATAGCAAACAATTCTTATATCTTTGCTCAGTAAATATTTTACCCTCATGAACGAGGGCTGATAAAAGTGATTAGTTAAGTCAATTGCAACCAAATATCGGTGTAGTAGTGTATATATGTGGTTTACACGGTCGTGTTTCACTTTTGGACTAACAATGGTCCACTGAGCACAGTTGTGAACTTTGAAAAATTGCTCGTCTCTACATCGAGGGAAACACTCGTTTAGGCTTTTTAATAAAGAAGAGACAAACTTGAGTTTTATACGCTCTCGAAAATAGTTTCAATCACGCATCGAATTTCAGTCCTTGCTTCGAAACTAATGTTCGCGTTGGACAGGAAAAAGTGTCCTTGCCTTTCAAATTATCAAATTTCAAATCTCACTGCTCCTTTTCTCACATACACTCGTTTACTGTTGTCAGCTTAGAAGTGTAAAACATGGTTTCGTGCCACTATCTTTTTGTATAACTGCACAATTCAAATCAACATTATAAGTAACGAGCGTTGAAACGAAACTATGGGCAAAATATCATGTTTTCCTGATTTTAGAGTAAAAGATTTAGAATCCCCCTTGAATTTTTAACTTTTGTTTTACACTAAGATAGGTAATTTGTTTATTGTTTTTGAAAATAGAAAATTATTGGCTCCTTTTAAAAAAAGTTATTGCATCGACAAACGACATGGTTTTCTTCTGCATGAAATGTGCCAAACAGAGAACTCTAAATTTAGCTGGAAACGAAACGATCATCAACGCGGCTTCACAATCACGAGAAATCAAGCATTCATAGACTGAGTTTCTCGCTAATTCCAACTAATTAAACTTAATCAAGAAGGGGAGGAAATATACTGGTAGAGAGAAACGTTCATAATATAGGAAAAAATCAGACAGTTTAGTTTCCGCTCGAACGACTTAGCATTTTTAAGGTCTACCAATGCTAACAACAAAGCCGGCTTTTTATGTACAAGATGAAAAGTCGAGTCTGTAGGGTGAATGTTCAATGTACCTTACAGCTCTGAACAGCGTGCAGTTTAAAGTAAACAACGCTCTTTAAATAAAGAGGAACCAACGAAAGTTTAATTTTTTTTGTTATGAAGCAAATATAATCAATAAAAAGATCAACGGCAAATTCTATTTACTCAAGGTGGTGTTTTAATAGTAAACAGATATGTAAAAAGATGAAGGCAATATTGATCTGTAGGAAGTCCGTTTATTTGGGAAAGAAGGCTGATTACATAAATATCTGCATGGAGTTTGTCGTGATGAAACCGTTCAAACAAGGCTTAAGTCATCTCTCTTCAAATTTTAGTTTTTTTTAGGTTTTTTTTTTAAAAAATACTCTTGTACTATTCTTCTTGCGTTATGGTCGAGGTCTGCATATAGAGACTCGCTCTTTGTCCTAGAACCAAGTCTAACTGATGGCCTTGTTCCAACGAGTCTCCTACGAGCGTCTGAACCAGCAGTCGGAAGATCGTAGGTTTGAATCCAACTGAGAGGATTCAGATTTGCTTTAGCCGAGTTTGCCTGTGACAGTACTGAAAAGTACATCTGTCACAAATACTCGATTGCTGCAATAGACCGGCAGCCTTAACAAGGACAACAAGCCATGGACAAGCCATCTTTTTTCTTACTCCTTGTTCTTTGGTCGTTCTTAAAGCTAAAATAACTTAAGTCATAAATTGAGAGTAGTTTGCGATCTATTTCGTGGAATGTCTCTGAGACAAATTCCTGTTTCTCTGAAAGAAATTCCTGTTTCTCTGAGACAAATTCCTGTTTTAGGCATGTGAAATGGTCACCTTTGCTGGTCAAAATACTTGAAAACAATTTTCAAGGACTGGATATTTTTGATAATGTGGTACTTGGTCCTTTGAATCCAAGACTTGTTGAAACCAATTTTGAACTAGTGTTTAAAGCTTAATTGTACCGCTATTGTAAGACACGAATAGTATAAAAAAGCAGCTTTATCAGTAAACAAACGAACTGTTTGGCTTTTTTTAAGCAATCTGAACTCGCTCTGGTCTTATCCACTGCTTATCCACTACTGAAAAGGGGCGAGGCGAATATTGTAGTAAATAATTGTTATTAGAAAACAGTCCCAAGAAAGTACGCGCGCTGATTGGTTAGAAATCGTGTTTCTATAACTCGATAGAAACACAGAACTAGCACGAGCTGTTGACGTAAT